>CAOKZL010002231.1:0-223500 GCA_948472985.1 Iguana delicatissima | reverse complement strand
TCCCAGCACCTGCTACCTTGAATTGATCTCTTGACCCTTGGCTTTTGGAACTCTGACTACAGCTTTTGCTTGGCGCTCTGGTAAATGAACTTCCTTGTGTAAAGTGCTTGCTTGTCTCCTCCTGGCTGGACTTTGCTGGCTCTCACACTCCCTTCTCTGGGCTGGCTAGCTGCCCAGGTCTCAGACCTTGATATTGACTGGTAAACCTTTTGAACTTATGGCAACCTGTGATTTACATCTATTAATGTGGAAAACAGCTTTCTTATTGGCAATAACATCAGCTAGAAGGGCTAGTGAGTTATGTGCATTGAGGGTTGATTCACCTTATTCACAATTTCATAAGAGTAAGGTAGTTCTGAAACCAGATATCACATTTTTCCCCAAATTTGTATTGTGTTTTCACTTAAATCAGGATATCATTTTACCTGCATATTTTCAGAATCCTGAGTCTGATATGAAAAGAACGTTACATTGTTTAGATGTTAGGAGAGTGCTAGCTTTTTATGTACAGCGCATGGCTGGTGTTAGAAAAACTAATAAGTTGTTTGTTTTTTATTCCGTACCTAAGTAAGGAATCCCTGTTTCATCCCAAAGGTTAGCAAAGTGGGTTGTTTCTACTATTAAACTGACTTATAACCTTGTAAGAAGAAAACTACCTGAAGGGGTTAGAAGCCATTCAACTAGAGCATTGGCTGCTTCTAGTGCTTTTCTTCAGGGAGTTCCACTGGATGATATATGCAAAGAGGCAACTTTGTCACAACCGATAACCTTTATATCTCATTATAGAATTGATAATAGAGAAAAAAGAGATGCTAAGTTTGGAAGAGAAGTTTTATTATCTGCTATTAATATATCTTCCTCACAGGTAGCTAATTTTCACAAAATAAACGTGTTCTCTTTGTTGCAATCATCTGGTATGAGGATGATTTTTGATGTGGTGTTAATTGAGTTCAGGTGGAGTTGGTTTTCAGCATGATATCCCACCGTCCTTGTAATAATAGCTTCATAGTCTCCCAATTCTGTGAGTCACAGAGGCCATGAAGAAGAAGAGCAGGTTGCTTACCTGTAACTGTGGTTCTTCGAGTAGTCTTCTGTGAACTCACACAGCCCATCCTCCCCTCTGTATGTCCTGCTAATGTGTTGGTTCCATTAATGCTCCATTAAGGCGAAAAGGAACTGACCATTGGAGCAGGTGGGGGTGTTTATACCCTGGAGGATGGAGGAGGGGTTCAATGATCAAAAAGCCTACTTTTGGATTTCTAGAAGGTTCCAAATGCTGTTCTGCACAGGTGCAAAACCCAATTGTGTGAGTTCGCAGAAGACAACTCGAAGAACCAGTTACAGGTAAGCAACCTGTTTTTCTCTCCTCTGTTCCTTTTTGTCCACAGTGTTTAGCTTCACTTTATTTCTTTGGAGTTCTTCTGTTTCTTCATCTTGCTTCTTTCTACACTTGTTTGTGATCATTGCCAAAAGAGAAAGAGAGAGATTAAAACTTTGCCTTCTTTGCTCACCCTTTCTTGGGAGAGATCCATGCCAGATGGCTTTGAAGGAGGGGCCTCTTCAATTTGTGTTCTACTTGAGGATGGGAAATTGCCCCATCAGATAAAGATTCTGAGTGCGTATACTGTCTTAGTGAAGGACATAAAGTCCAGGCCTCTTCTGTCTACTAGGGGTTCCCTAAGCAAGGACCTAAAAAATAGTCAGCTTAAGCTCTGGGTTGATGTGTGGGAGAAAACTCTACATTCCACCAATGCGGTTTCCAAGCCTTCAGAGTTGAGCTTACCATAATCGGTGACTGGTGGGTCCTTGCAATCATTCAATCAGGATACCATAGAGTTTGACAGCTTTCCACCTTCTAGTGTTTTTTGGTCTTTTCCTTCTCCAGTCCTACAGGACAAGGTTGCTACTTTTCTGCAGAAAGGTCCATATCAGAAGGTCTCCATTCATCAGGCTGAAGTAGGCTACATCAGCCAGTACTTTACTGTATCAAAGATAGATAGGGGGCTTCCTCTGATTCTGGAGCCAAGGGAATTGGATTAATATGTTTACCCAAGGAAGTTTCATATGGTTCAGCATTGCCCCTCTTTTGAGATAAGATGATTGATTTGTTACAATAGATTCACAGAATGTTTATTTCACATTCAGGTTAAGACCACAGCACTGCCATCTTCTCCATTTTTCCATAGATACAGAAATTTATCAGTTCAGCATTCTTCCCTTTGGACTGGTTACAGCCCCCATAGTGTACATAAGTGTGTGTCTTCACTGTAGTATTTCTTTGCATGAAAGACCTCCAACAGTATCCCTACACAGACAATTGGCTTCTGGTGGCACGTTTCAAGAGAAAGATCAAAACAGATTTGGACTACACTTTTCACAGTTCTTTTCACATTTCATGACCTTCAGATCAATTTCAGCAAGTCTCAATAAATGCCCATTCAAAGGATAAAGTTTGTTGAAGCAGTAGTCAATTCCTATGCCAAGTAACTTTCTTCCAGAAGAAAGAGCATCAGTTCTTAGAGATTCTTCATGTTCCGTTCTCAAACATCCCATCTGTAAAGGTCACAAAATCCAGAGGTTTTTTTTTGGTATCATAGCAGTGACCACTTCAACCATACCCCTCTCAAGGCTTCATTCAGCCTTGGTTCCTCTCCAGATTTCACCCCAAAGTTGACAACCTCTACAAGACTCTTCAGATGCTTCCTCTGATTCTCAATTATCTTATCCTCCTAATCTCTTGGAAGGTGCTCCATTCCAGCTACCTCAAGTAATCACACAACAGATGGTTCTTCCAAGAGGTTGGAGTGTGCACTGTTCAGGTTACATGATACGAGTCAGATGGTGACATTGGGAGCATTATCTTCACATAAATACTTTTGAGCTTTTGGCATTTCACTCTTTTGGACCATTGTTCTCCAATTGAGTTGTCTAAATGGGTACAAACAACACAACGGTCATATTCTACATAAACAAACAGGCTGGAACTCACTCTGAGACTCAACTCAGTTTCACTCCACACCTTTGAGAATGGTGTCTTCTCTGTCACGTCATCGCTGTGGCTATTCACATAGTACGAAAAGACCACATTTAGCAAATTTCCTCAGTGAGACATTGTTGTGATGCACAAATGCTCTCTAGCACTCCTTGTGTTTTGAGGTGAGCCGTGTGTATCTCTTTTCAACTCAGGCCAATACCAACACAAATTGCAAAACATACTGCAGCAGAGATATGTATTCTACATCTTTCTTCCCATCCCTCTGTTATCCAGGGTCATTTCCAAGAGCCAACCCAACAGCATAAATTGCATCCATCTAACCCCTTGGTGGCCTCATCAGCTGTGATTCTCAGTTGTTTGTCTCCTGTTGTGGGGTCATTTTTATTGGTTGCCTCTCCAGGTACATATTCTGACTTGGGCAAAGGGAAGAATTTGACGCTTTGATTGTGAGACACCTCCCCACCCTGCTATGCTGGTGTGGAGAATCCTCCCTTCTTCCAACAACTTCTGTATGCGTTGAAAGCAGCTCAGAAACCTTCCACAAGAAGATCTTATGATATTAAATGGATAAAGTTTCCGATTTTTGTCAACAAATGCAAAGTACCAGAGGACTCAATCTTCACTACCCATGTTTTTAGTTTCGGTTGTGCCTGAATCAGATAGTCTAGGTTTCTTATCTATGAAAGTTTATTTGGCTGTGATATCATCTTTTTGATGATATCACAGTTCAGGAGTCAGATTCATACTTCACAGATGCTCTGGTGAATAATTTTCTCAAGGGTTTGCAAGATCTTTATCTTTTTTTTTGCTGTTGAAACCTCCTGTTTGGTTTCTGTCAGTTGTGCTTTCTCAACTAATGAGACCACCCTTTGAACCATTGGTGACAACTGACAGCCAGCTTTTGTCTTTTAAAGCAGCTTGTTTGGCTGTCATTATGTCTACCAGGAGGACAAATAAACTTAGAACTTTACGCATTGATGCTCCTTGTCTCCTGCTTCACAAAGATTTAGTAGTTTTACACTCTGATATTTCCCTTTTATCCAGAGTAGTGTCTTCTTTCCATGTTTATCAGGAACCCATCTTACCTTCCTTCATGCAGAATTCTTCAATCTGTGATGAACAAGCTCTGCACACTTTGGTTGTTAGATGTGCTCTTGCCTTTTATGTTTCAAGAGCTGTGCCACTTAGGCAAAAACATAAACTTTTGTTGCTCATGTTGACTTTTGTAACAAGGTCTTGCCATGTCCTCTTAAAGGTTCTAAAAGTGGGTCATGCAGACTTTCCTCATTGTATATCAAATAGCTCATTTACCTGAACTTCACGGCTTCTGTTCTCATTCTACTAGAGCAGTATCAGCTTCCACTGCTTTCCTTAGAGTATAGCAGTGTCTGAGCTGTGCTGAGCTGCTACCTGGTCTCAGCCTTTGACCTTTATATCCCACTACAGACTGTGAGATCTGTGCCAGTCGTAGGCTGCAGGCCCCCAGGCCTCACCTCCTGGCCACATTCCTCTCTTAGACCATCTAAGCCTGTGAACCCAAATGTGAGTAACTAGAATGTTAGGTGGTTAGTCGCGTTAGGGCTGTTTTATTATTTTGGAGGTTGGCTGATCTAAAGAATGTATCTGTTTTTGTAACTACTTGTAACTTAAGCGTACCTGGGAGGGGGAGCCTCTCATGTGTATTATTGTCTTGTTTATTTGCATGCCTTGAATAAATGTTTTCTGTAAAACCTCTGTTTCTTCTCCATTTCCACGCCAGTCAGTGGCGCATGCTTAGATAGGACTTCTCTCATTCAGAAGGGGAAGGTGAGAGGGAAGGAAGGGTCCTTAAGCATAGGGATTGTCAATCCACTGAGCAGAGTCCCACTGTACTGTTCAGTTAATTCAGAATTCAGTGGGTGGTGGCAGCAAGAATTAGTAAACGCTGGGGGAATTTCCAGCTCCCTTTCAAGGGTGGAAGTCAGGCTTGAAGGGACTGGAACTAAGGGCTAGTATCTTATTGTGGACATAGAAATGAGAGAAGCTGAGTTGTGCTGATGCGTGTGTGGTGAGACAGTGGGGGCAGGTTTTCTGCCGGTAATTGCTCATCTATAGAAGCTTCCAGAGAGAGCTACTGCACAAGACCCAAGTTCAAATTGTGTGAACTCACAGATGACCACTCAAAGAACTACAGTTATGGATAAGCGTCCTGTTCTTTTCTTACAGAAATGTTTTCCTTTGAATTCAAACACATTTTTTCTTCAACAAGAAAATGCTTGCTGGCTAGCACACATGACACCACAAATGCACATATCTGTGCATTTGTCTGTCCCTAGAGCGTTTTATTGAAGTTTATTAAAGGTCTGTTTCTGTTAAAGTGAAAGACATATATACGCAGCTGTCTGTGACTGAAGGCTGAAACCAGTTATATACACACATACATACATAAAGGAGCCTCCTTAAAAAAAAAAAAAGGAAATAACTCACCTAGTACCATAATAAGGAAGGTAAATAAAGTTATTGTTTGCTACACTTTTCAGGTCCTTTTCCGAACAGTGGCCATGATGGTTCCTAACTATGCCCTCATTGCTGAAATCTCACTCTACTCCTATGGATTTCTGAATGCTAAGCCATTATCGGTGAAAATAGTCATGACTTACAGATTGTGCTCAGAACAGCTTTCATCTCAGTTTCATTATGATTATGGTATGCGTGCTGTGAAAGCTGTACTAATAGCTGCTGGTAACTTAAAGCTGAAATACCCAACAGAGAATGAAGATATACTTGTAAGTACCACATTACATTATTTTGTCAAGATGAAGGGTGTCTAGAAATTATTAAAATGAATAATAATAGATTAGAAACTTGAGCTTAGGGACAATTATGAGCTCTCAATTAGACCTCAGTTGTTTTAGTACCTTAATTTGTATCATTTTCCAGGTATTTGGGCATTTAACTGTATATTTACATTTCACTTTAGTCTAATTTCAGCAAAGGTTTCATTCATTGACGTTTCATGATTTTACAAATCAAAGACTATAATCCAGTATATGTTTATGCAGGAGAAAGCACCAGATTTTAATAGGAGTTTCTTTCAAAAGGACATTCATGAGATTGCTTTGCCAGTGTGTTTCATTTGCTTGTTTAATGGGATTTGAGGGCAGTTTGACTAGAACATTTGTCATCTCATTGATCACCAAGGTTAATTTGCCTCATCTAGTTGGCTGGGTGTCCCCACCCACATTCAGCACTCCATATGTGTCTCTCCCAAAGCTGTGTGCTCAGTGAAAGAAACCTGTGGTATTCTTCAGTCAAGGGTATACTGTAGGCAGGGTTGTATGTTTGAACTCTTGTCTGGTTGAGTTTCATGATATAAGTCTCACTGGGCATGCTACTAGCTGTTTCAACACCATACTCATAGAATGGTGCCATCAGTTACATGACATTACTGGATTATGATTATGATGCCTTCCTGGAGCAGATGATCACACAGTCAGAAAGGAGAGATGAGATAGTAATGGGAGATTTCAACTATCCTGATATATATTGGCAGTCAAACTCTGCCAAGACCACAAAGTCCAACAAGTTCCTCGCTTGCCTTACAGACAGTTTCATGGTCCAGAAGGTGGAAGAGGCGACAAGGGGATCCACTATTTTAGATCTGATCCTGATCAACAGGGATGACCTTGTCAATGGGGTGGAAGTCACAGGATCCTTAGGGAGGAGTGACCATGTTCTATTGGAATTAGTCATACAGTGAGAAGGAGAAGCTAAGTGTAGCCAGACATGCATTGTAGACTTTTAAAAAGCTGATTTCTGTGAAGTTAGGGAGTTACTTGCTGAAATTCCATGGTCAAGAATACTGAAAGAGAAAGGAGTTCATGATGGATGGGAGTTTCTTAAAAGTGAGGTACTGAAGGCACAATTTAAAACTCTGCGAATAAGGAGGAAAAATGGCAGGTGTATAAAGAAACCAGAAAGCTGAGCTAACTGTTAAAATAAATATGTACAGGAAATGGAAGAATGGTGAAATCTCCAAAGAAGAACTCAGAAAAATAGCTAGGATATGTAGGGAGAAGGTCAGAAAAGCTAAAGCACAGAATGAACTCAGGCTTACCAGAGACATTAAAAACAAGAAAAGGGGCTTTTAAGATATGTCCACAGAAAAAGGAAAAAAAAGAAATGATAGTGTCGTTACATGGAGAAAATGGCCAATTGCTAACAGGGAAAAGAGAAAAGCTAGAACTACTCAAAACCTTCTTTGCCTCAGTTTTCTCCCAAAAGAATAGAAGTAGTCAACCTAGGGGATGGGAAGCAGGTGGGGAAGGTGGGAAAATGCAGCACAGAATAGATAGAGAAGTAGTACAGGAATACCTGGCTACACTAGATGAATTCAAGTCTCCAGGGCCAGATGAATTACATCCAAGGATATTAAAAGAACTGGCAGAAGTAATTTCAGAACCACTTGCAATGATCTTTGAGAAATCTTGGAGAACAGAAGTCCCAGCAGACTGGAGGAGGGTAATTATCATCCTCATCTTCAAGAAGGAAAAAAAGAGTACCCAAATAATTATCGCCCAGTCAGCCTGACATCAATACCAGGAAAGATCCTAGAGCAGATCGTTAAACAAACAGTTTGTAATTATTTAGAAAGCAATGCCATAATCACTAAAAGTCAACATGGATTTCTCTAAAATAAGTCATGCCAGACTAATCTTATCTCTTTTTATAACAGAGTTACAAACTTGATAGATGAAGGGAATGCTGTGGACATAGCATATCTTGATTTCAGTAAGGCCTTTGACACAGTTCCTCATGACATTATTGCAAAGAAGCTAGTAAAATGTGGGCTGGATAGTGCTATTGTTAGGTGGATTTGTAATTGGTTGACTGACCGAACCCAAAAGGTACCCACCAATGGCTGCTTTTCATCCTGGAGAGAAGTGACTAGTGGGGTCCCACAGGGTTCTGTCCTGGGCCCAGTGCTATTCAACATCTTCATCAATGACTTGGATGAAGGAGTAGAGGGCATGCTGATCAAATTTGCAGATGACATCAAATTGGGAGGGGTTGCTGATATGCCAGAGGACAGAATCAAAATTCAAAATGACCTTGACAAATTGGAGAGCTGGGCAAAAGCTAACAAAATGAATTTCAAGAGAGAGAAATGTAAGGTCCTGCAGAATAAATGGAATGCACAAATATAGAATGGGGAACACATGGCTAGATAACAGTACATGTGAAAGGGATCTAGGAGTCTTGGTGGACCACAAGCTGAACATGAGTCAGCAGTGTGATGCGGCAGCCAAGAAAGCCAATGTAATTCTTAGTCACATCAATAGGAGTATGGTGTTTAGATTGAAGGAGGTAATGATACTACTCTATAATGCTTTGGTTAAACCTCATCTGGAATACTGTGTCCAGTTCTGGGCACCTCAATTCAGGAAAGATATCGACAAGCTGGAGTGTGTCCAGACGATAGTGACCAATATGGTGAAGGGTCTGGAAGCCATGCCCTATGAGGAGCAACTTAGGGAGCTGAGAATGTTTAGTCTGCAGAAGAGAAGGTTAAGAGGGGACATGATAGCCATGTTTAAATATTTGAAGGGATGTCATATTGAAGAGGGACAGGGCTTGTTTTCTGCTGCTCCAGAGACTAGGACAAAGAGCAATGGATTTAAGCTGCAGGAAAGGAGATTCCACCTGAACCTCAGGAAGAACATCCTGATGGTCAGAGCTGTCTGGCAGTGGAATATGCTGCTTTGGAATGTGGTGGAGTCTCCTTCTTTGAAGGTTTCTAAGCAGAGGCTGGATGGCCTTCTGTTGAGAGTGCTTTGATGTGTGTTCCTATATAGCAGGGGGTTGGACTGGATGGCCTCTGTGGTCTCTTCCAGCTCTATAATTCTATGAGAGAATTGTTCCAGGCTGGAAGATGAAAAGTATACCGTATGCAAGAATTTGACATGGGTTTTGTGGAAGAAAATGTGGGACCTCGGAACAAGCATACTAAGGGGGAAAGAATATTTGCTAGACCTAAGAGGAATGTCCATGGTGCTGGGACAGCACATGAAATCTAACATAACAAGCTTGCGGATAGTCCTTATCCCTATAGAAACCAAGGCCAAGATCCTGTTCATCATTCAGGTTCAAGTTCTGTGTCACAATCCCATAAAGTCTTTTGATTGTACTCCTAACTTAGGAATTTGATTATCTAGTAATTACATTGGAGGTCCAAGAGTGATGACTATTCCTTTCTTGGGTGGGAAATGGCATATGGACAGTGTTGGGGTGCACTCTGGAACCCATCATTGCCTGGGGGTAGAGCTGTACCCCAACTCTGTCCAACTGCTATTGTGCAGCCAGGAAAAAAATACCAGCTGCAGAGGTCAGTGGCTAAGCTGTCAAAGAAGATGGCACCTAAATCTAGAGAGCTGCAAATGCTCCATTAATTTTGACTTTTAAAGCAGGCTTTTCACAGCTCTCATCTTCTCTAGCCCTCACTCCCAGATATAAGCTATGTTTTGGTACCCTGCTTGGGTATTCACACATTGAACCACCATTGAAGCTCCCCCACTCTCACCTTTTGCCAGATTGATAAATATGATGTGTGGCAGGAGTAAAAGTACTGAAGGGGCTAGAGGGAGGCAAAGTGATGATGAGGATGTTCCAACCTAGTTATTAGAATAATACAGAAATGAACTTGAAATTCCATGGAGGGACATGTAGACGTCAACTCACAGTTATCTAAAAGAGTAGACAAGGTTGAAAGCTACATGGATGAAGTGCTAAACACTTGCAAAATTCACAAAAACACATCAAAGACCCTGAAGCTTCCAACTCCTACCTTTTATGAAATATGAAAGAGTCAGAAAAGTATAGCTATAGGTAGGCTTAACACTTTAATGCTTGGGAGTATGGAATGGGAAGGAAATTGCACTTTAACATTCTTGCTTATCTTCTGCTTCAGTAAAACTCTGTCCTGAACTGGAAGTGGTATCAGACATTTTTGAAAGAATTTACACAACTTTTAAAATCCCTCCTAAATCGGGGGGTGGGGTGTGTCTGTTCAGGATATAATTATTAGGTTTGCCAGATAGTCACACAAAATACGGCTTTTGCAGAAAATTAACAAACTCCCTCAGCTTGAGTACAATGGTCAAAAGGAAAGGATTTTGCAAGATGTATTCTTATGCACTCTTCAGAATTAAAATGTGCTAAGATCATTCACCTGTCTTCCAACAAGATGGAATCAGATATGCATGGAGAGTTTTGTTTTGAAATGATCATCAGCGGAGAGGGGAAACCATGACAAGAAACAACTGGTGAAGATCTTGCACAGCCTGAAACTACTCCATCCAAAAGACCACAGTGACACAAACAAAAACCCAGATTCCCCTGCCTACTATAATATTAACTGTGAAGTATGGCAAAATGGCACCAGATTCAAAAATCAGTCCAAGTGGTTTAACAGTCACAAGTGGAAGTGCACATAAGTGCACCCAAACTCAGAAGGTTAAAGATAAAGATTCTTCTCTTTATATAAGCGTGTATATAAGCATTTATACTGGTCAATTAAATGAATATGGTGATTTTAAAAGATGGAACAGAACAAGTAGGTTTAAAAGAAAAGCTGTCCCCCAAATTTCAACTCTCTCCCGTCATTTTTATTTACTCCTTTTCTTTTTCCTTTCCCCCCCTTTTTTATTCCTTCGTTTTCTTTCTTTATTTTCTCTCTTACTCCATAATCTTTAGAAATCACCCCTTCTACACTAACCTCTTTCATTCGTTATTGCCTGCCCTCCCTCCTTTTCTCACTTCTCTTTCTCTTTCTTCTCATCACCTTCTTTCCCCGCCTGATTTTTTTAAAAAAAATTAAAAAATGGCAAGCTTTTCAGTAATGACTCCAGCCTTGCCCCCGAGTACAGTCAGGTCATCCAGCTTCTCAAGATTAACAACAAACCTCTTTCTCAAGAGCTTTGCTTCACCTACCTACAGTCTCATCTTCTGTTTATAGTGTTGATATTTGTTATCCTGTTTAAAAGGCTGATTCAGTTCCTGTAGGTCAGTGATTCTCAACCTGTGGGTCCCCAGATGTTCATGGACTTCAGCTCCCAGAAGCCCCAGCCACTATGGTCAATGCTCAGGGCTTCTGGGAGCTGAAGTCCATGAACATCTGGGGACCCACAGGTTGAGAACCACTGCTGTAGGTATTGATTATGAATACTCTTATATTTTTATAGCATGTAAGGTTTACCTTACCTCACACTAAATTTGCTTTCATGCTAACTACCATACGCTTATTAATGGCTCATTGTTTCTATTGAAATCTAAGTAATGGTTGACATTCACTTTGTCTCATATCATATCACGGATCTGCATACCACCATCAAAAGATGAAATGTGATAAAGCTGTTAGACCTCACCCATCTGACATTATTTTGTTGCAAGAAATTCACCATAGAAGCAGGTCACCAGACTTAAAATGTAATTCTCTTTTGAAACTCTATTGGCATTGCATTAGTTTTTAACAAAAATGCTACAATTTCAGACTGAAAATGTCCTGGCAGATCTAGAAGGGAGATATGTACTTGTTAAAGTTACAATTAAAGATTGTTTGGTTCCCTTAATCAAGTAGCTTTTATGATAGCTTTGTTAAAAATAATTGAAAACTTTGCAAAAGGAGAATCCTGTACGAGCTAACTGAGTGAAGGGCAGAATTACTGTTATTCCTTGGTGACAACCTCTCTTCCATTGCCTCCTCTCTTCCTATTATTTTATTAAACCCAGATTCCAAAATATTATTCTCTATCTTCACCAGAAGGATTAACCCCTTCATTACCAAATATATTTCAGAAACCAAATAGAACTTATGCCTGGGGATCATCTTCCTGACACAATCAGAAGAACTTTACATTTAATTCATTATGCCAGTAGCTCTACATCAAAGTTAATGCTCTTCTCTCTTTATATACTGAAAGTATTCAACAAATTTGAGTGGAAATACTTCAAATTATCGCAAATAATGAATTTCGGAACAGGTTTTTTTTTTAAATCTGTTTTATGGTTCATCTGCAGTTGTCAAAGTAGAACAAATAGATTCCTATCCTATAGATTTATGTAGAGAAACTGGACAGGGTTGCTTTCTGCCCACCTAGTTATTTGCCCTGGCTTTTAGGAGTTGATGGTCACTTATAATTTAAAACATTATTCCAAGGAAGCACGACTCCCTTAAACAATGGATTTTAAAAAACTCTCAAGAATAGATCCAATCTTAACTTGTTTGTCTTAGGCAAAGTAGCAGTTATAAAAATGGTCTTAGTTTCTAAGATTTTTTTTTACCTCCAGTCAATTGTGTTACATCTTTCCAAAGTTAGACCAACAAAATGGCAATATATATTAGACAACTTTATCGTAAAAGGAGGGAAAATGGAGATTTTCTAATATAATTAAATTGAATACTATCAAACATGGAGATCTAGCAGTTTCTAATTTTAGGGCTGAGTAGGCAGGATTTCACACAACCCAGTTTGAACAACCTCAGATTCCCCATTCAAGACACTTGGTCATGCATGAACTAAACAATAATATCCACCAGATCAAAACATTATCTTTACAAAATTTAACCACAGGTCCTTCCCCAAACAAAACAATAAACAAGACAGCAGCTGCCACACTGCTAGACCTGCTAAAGATCTAGGAGGGCAAAGGTTACTACTTTTCCCCTGCCGTATAATGACAACTGAATGATGCCAGAGTTCATTTCCACATACCTTACTGCTGAATGGCTCCAGCAATGAATCTCAACATTACTGTGCTGCTATTGTACAGCCAGGGAAAGGGGATATTCAGGGAAAGGCTGAGTACTTCCATACACAGTACCCACCAAAATACATTGCTTACAATAGTATAACCCTGGTTTTTGCCAGCACAAGTCAGTGAGAGGATTCTGGGCTCATACTTAGTTTCTACTGCAGAGATGAACCGTTTCAGTGGGGGCTTGTTGACTCCAGGAAAGTACTTGGGGCCTCACCCCACCTCAGTGTTGCTACCAAATGTTCTGCTGCTGGAATGTCACATAAAATAAAATAGATGTGAGTTGTACATCTTAGTTTTTAAGGAGAATCACAGTTTCTGGAGTTAACCAGGAGGATAATTCCACTTAAAAAACAAAGTTTAGTCCTCCCTCCACATTTGCATGTTTGACATACACAAATTTGATTATTTGTGAGGCACATGTGTGCCTCCCCCATTCCCTTGTGTTTTGCTGGGTGTGAAGGATGGCAACTGTACCTGGGCAAAAGACAAGGGAATGGAGTAGGGGTGAGAAGGCATGCGTGCACCTTCCTTCTCCACCTCCAGTGCTCACCTTCCCATTCTCTTGCCTTTGGCCTTGGTGCAAAGGATATGTGCCGAGGCAAAGGTTAAGGGAATGTGTGTGGGGAGGCATATGTGCACCTTCTTTCTCCCCTCGGGTGCTCTCTCTTCCCATTCTCTTGCCTTTGGCCCTGAGCAGAGAAAACAAACACACAAACAAGGGAACAGGAGAGGGGAAGGCATGCACACCAAGGTAAAAGGCAAGGGAATGGGGGAGCCCTGGAAGGGAATGGGAGGGGGAGGTTGGGAGGGGGGAAGTTATTTGCAGTTTTTCCACTTTTGTGAGGGTTTTGTGCACTGAATCCTCACGAAAGTGGAGGGGCCGCTGTATACAAGAAGACTCTGTAGAGGATGCACAAAAACAGCTGTGAAGACACATGATACCCACCCTTGTTTTAATGGCAAATACATAAAGTGAGAGAGCCCTTCTATCCTTATCTCATAGAGTTTTCTTTGGCTGGATACAAGTTATGATTCTCAGTCTCATTAAAGCTTTGGAGTGGCTTGTGTTATACTGTAATTTAGCAATTTGTTTATGTAGCAATTTGAAAAATATATATATACAAGCAAAGCTGATGCTGCAGTTTGCAAACTTCTTTTATAGTTGATCTGGTTAAATTAATATTTATGATGTAAACTAGAATATAATTTGTGTTAATTCTGCTTCTTTTTTTCCTGTTTTTATTCAGCTGCTTCGATCAATCAAAGATGTAAATGAGCCAAAATTTTTATCACATGACATTCCTCTTTTCATGGGTATTACTAGTGATTTATTCCCTGGTGTTAAGCTTCCTGAAGCTGACTATAATGTAAGTACATTTGTAGGATATGTTTTCACCTTAAAACCTCTGAGGTTTTACCAGTTTTAGCTAATGTAGGAGCATTTCTGATGAAGATTCTTTTTTTTTATTTGCACTTTTACTAGCAAGAGTCCAGACTGATGTAAGCCCAAACTTTGCATTAGAAACCTGCATTCATTGGTGTCATTCCACTAGCACCCATTTTGCTGAACGAGCAGGAAAAAATTTCTGGAGTTAGCACATGGGAGAGGTTGTGTCCCAGTTTTCCAACTGCATGTGTATACTGTCTGTGCTACTGCTTGTGCAGTAGTTACATCCAGTGTAACTGTACTAGCAAATGGTTATTGTTTTGATCTGTTAGCATCATGTTTGATCTACACCAGAGCTTTATCTTTCTATCAAAACTGTTTACTGCTGCCAAAAAAAGTTTGCTGTTTTTTGCAATATTTTCTATTTGTGGTTTACTCCAAATAACCAAGTATAAAATTGCTCATTGCCCTGCACTACAATCCTTTGAAAAATTTCTTAGAAGTAAACCAAATTAATCATAACAAGATTTACTACTGAGTAGCATGCATAGAGTTGTGCAGTAAGTTACTTTCATTTTGTTTAGTTTTAGAGTATATACGCACAGACTTAAAAAGGTTTGGAAGCCATCTAGTCTTTGTGTACTTTAAAACTAAGTTCATAGGAATTTACCTAACTGTGCTTAGGCAGAAGAAAGTCCCATTATGTTCAATGGGACTGGTTCCCAGAAAATGTACATAGACTTCTAACATATAATTTGTTGGAGGCATCCTTCTAGAGCCTTTGTTTTCTTTTAAACACAGTATATTTTCTTTTGTAAGAAGAGATTCTGTGAGTGCATTGTAAAACTATTCATTTCTCTAAGGAAATATTTAAGTTACTTTTCCTTTATAACTTCAGCTGCTTTGCTAGTTAAAGGTATGTCAATAGTTTGTTAAATTCAGATTATTACCCTATAGCACTGTAAAATTCAATAGACTTAATGGACAGTGCTTCAAAGTACAGTCATCCCTCCACATTCACTAGGATTAGGGGCACAGGATGCCCGTGAAAGTGGAAAAACTGTGAATAACTCTAGGCCTTCTCAAACCGTATTTAACACACAAAAAAGGATAATCACTATATTCAAGCCACCATGGATTCCTTTGAGGCATTAGGGTTCCTTCACAAGGCAGAAGTGGGTGTCTGGTGGGGCTTACTGCCACCTTGACTGATGCCCCACATCATTTTTAATAGGGACTTAAAAGACTCATTTGCAGTTTCTCAGTCTCATGGCTTGTAGTCTCTATTAAAAATGGCATAAGGAGGGAGCAGAAGTGACAGCAAATAATCCATGAATAATCAAATCTGCGAAAGTGAAACCCGCAAATTTGGAGGCTGACTGTATATGATAGATATTTTAGGAAAAACAACATGCAATTGTATGAATATGTGTTTGCCAGACACAGAGAGATAATTTAGGAGTTATTTTTTAAAATTGTATTTCAGGATTTTTTGGAATGTGCACATGAATGTTGTAAACAGCATAATGTTCAGCCTGTCAAAGTTTTTCTAGAAAAAATGATACAGACATATGAGATGATGATAGTGAGACATGGGTAAGTATATTTAGGACAAATAGCACTCATGGTTATAATTTAGTCCATATTCTGTAAGTGCAGAGAGGGATTCTAGAAAATGGGACTTGGTTTTGTGTAACTGTGGGGTAGAGCCAATGCGGTATACTGGTTTGAGTGCCGGACTATGATTCTGGAGACCAGGGTTTGAAACTCTGCTCAGCCATGGAAACCTGCTAGGTGAACCTTGATCAATTCATACTCTTTCAGCGAACCCCCAAACAAATCTTACCAAGAGAACCCTGTGATAGATCACCTAATTGGAAATGATTTGAAGGCACACAATAACAAACC
This sequence comes from Iguana delicatissima, assembly GCA_948472985.1. Lineage (NCBI taxonomy): Eukaryota > Metazoa > Chordata > Lepidosauria > Squamata > Iguanidae > Iguana > Iguana delicatissima. Next base: position 207,415 of record CAOKZL010002231.1, on the reverse strand, counting down.
ACAACAACTGTGAGATATTGCCATGAGTACTCAAACACTTCATGTATCATTTTTGTACGTGCAGAGCATTTTAATTCATAAAACGACTAGGAAATCGTTTGCTTTCAGTTGTATTCTTCTTTTGTATAATAATGGCTGAAAGTTTAAGCCACTGTAGTAAGTCATAGAATCATAGAGTTGGAAGAGACCGCAAGGGCCATCCAGTCCAACTACTGTCATTCCAACCAAAGATGGTTGGTCTGCGAGCGAGTAAAGCAGTGATTGCAGCATGAATAATGACTTGTATTTTCATATGCTATGACTACTTGAAGCAGCCGAGACCAGTCAATGTGTGGCCACACTCAATTCAATCAATGGCAACTTCAGTGGCATATGATTCCACCTGCTCACTGGAAGATGTATGTAGTGCAGCAGGGTGGAAGGAGGCTTCCACCTTCATTAAGCGTTATAAATTAGACAATTATAAGTCTGCCCAGGCGGCGTTTGGCTGCCAAGTCCTATAGGCTGTGATTTAGATAAGATACCCACCCATGGGTCAGCTTGGGAAAATCCCAGGCATCGTGGATTGATCTTCCTGTCAGTCCGAGAATGAAGACTTGGTACTTACATGAACGATCATTCTGGGATGACAGGAGGAGCAATCCACACCCACCACTAAAAGATAGATTAGAGTAGCTAGGTGGATTAGTAGGAGTAAGACTGTGTGCTAGAGAAGGAAACTGGCAGGAGAGGGACGGGAGTCAGTTTAACGGTTTTACATCAAGCTCGAGGACGGCTCCTGTGTCAGCTGGCATGAGGATCAAACCCAGGCATCATGGATTGCTCCTCCTGTCATCCCAGAATGATCATTCACATAAGTACCAACTTCTCAACCCCCCCTCATGCTGGAATACACAATCAAAGCACTCCTGATATATGGCCATCTAGCTTCTCTGGACTGAATGGCCCTTGTGGGCTCTTCCAGCTCTATGATTCTATGATTCTTCTATGATTCTGTGACATTAAACATGAACACTTCTTGAAATAGCAGAAAGGCATTAGAATAACAAACTTCATGTTCTGCCGGGTCTGTGACATTATATGACAAGAAAAGTCCCAATTTATTTAGTTGTCAGTCTTTTTGTTTACCATGTTCTCAAACATGGACTCAAACGTGTCAGATTGAATAATCCAATTAATAACCAAATGAATTTAGGTGCAGTGAATTTAAATAGAGTACTTGATAGTTATTACCTTTAAAACCCTACATGGTTTGGGTTCACCTTATCTGCAGGATTGCTTCCTCCTGTATTATCTGCCTCACACACTTAGGTGCTCTGGGGGACATTTACTTCACCAGCCAGGACTGGCAATGGTCACCCAGAGGACTTTTTCTTCAGCCACCCTAGACTATGGAGTGACTTGCTGGGAGAGATTCAACAACTGAATGTGCTGTCCAGATTTAAAACATCATTAAAGATCAGTTTCTTCTAGTAGGTTTATCCAGATGGTTTTATATTGTGAATTTTAACAATGAATTTTAAATATGTATTGACTGATTGAATTGGTATTTGTATTGTTTGTTCTTTTAAGCTGATATTATGCATTTTAACTATTGTTTTTAATTGATGTTCTGTTTTTAACTGTTTTTAATGTTATATGTTAATCTGTTGTTGTCCCTTGCCTTGATCCATGGGGAGGGGTGGATAAGAAATAATAATGATAATGATAACGATGATAGTAGTGGTAGTAATAATAATAAAAATAAAAAATCTGAAAAGGAAAATGAGAGGCAGTCAGCCCAACAAATAACAGTAAACAAAGACCAAAGAGAAGAAGTGAGTGGAAGTAAGCAGGACAGGAGGGCAGGACACATACACAGACTCTAAGGGTAAATTTAAGGACAACAGACCGAAGAAATGCACGAGAAAGACAAAACATATGACATTAGTAAGGGGAAAATTAGATGAGGATGAATGGCAAGAAGAGATGATGAATGTGAATGCAGAGGAAAATGATAACTCCTCAGAGGAGGAAGACAAAGATGTGGATACTAACAGATTTTTCCAGAGTGAATCCTTCAAGATTTTACTGAAAAGAATGGTGCAAAGATTGGGTTTAGCTAAAATAGATGAAAGCACAAAACCTAAGGAAGGACATGAAAAAGGAAGATGAAGTAGCAATCAGTAATAAAGAGACAAGTGTCACAAGAGATTAAAAGGCCAATGCTTGCAAATTTAAAGAATTAATTCAAACTGAATGGGAAACATCCTCTAATACTAGACGTCTGTTAGGCTATACAAATAGAATGAGGAAAAGATTTTGAGTTTCTAAAGATTCCATTGGTAGATAGGCCAATAGTGGCCCTTTTCTTGGAGCAATAGTTCCCATGAAAGGAAACACTACAGTGAAGGAAGTGAATAAAAAAAGGAGAACTTATTCTGCACCAGAGAAGGCTCACAAGACTTCAGCCTTAGCTATAAGGACATCTGTGGCTGCCTCAATGTTTGCAGGGGCAGTGATGCTATGAATGCAGGAAATTGCAGATAGCGAGGAACTATAAGCATACTCTTTAACCAAGGTATTTACTAGAGTAAGGAAGATGTTAGAGTATACAGCAGATGCTAGTCATGACTTGGTGGTCTTTATGTGTAGAGGTATAAATGCAGTCACAGTGGCACGGAGGTCACTGTGATTGCACTAGTGGAATGCAGACCAAACATGAAGGAGCATTTTAGCATTCATGCCATTCAAAGGGTAATTGTTTGGTGATCAGGCTTTAGAGAATGTCCTGGTAGAGAGCAGAGAAAAAAAATCAGGTAATGTGCACTTTATAAAGAAGAAAGATTAACAGAAGGCCATTTCATGGAGGATACTCTTCTTTTCAGATGGAAGAAATAGCAGGCAGGTATAACTGACAACAGTGGTATAGACCAACAGTGATATAGACTGTATCAGGAACATTTAATAGACAAGGACAAGGAAGAGGAGGACAATCTACCCAGAGGAGGGATAAATCTAAGTACTGACAAAAGGGAAGAACCAACGGGAAGAAATCTTCTGATTTTCAGTGTCTTGTGTTCTCAGGTGACAACAGATCAATGGGTGTTCCAATTGGTAACACAGGATTACAAAATATTGTTCAACAGGATACTGAGAAGCAGATATGTCTCCTCTCCAGTGGCAAAGAATGTAGCCAAGCCGAATATAGCAGGAAATAGATCACTTATTGGAAAATAGGGGCAATAGAGGAGATTCTGGAGGATCAATGGTTCACTGAGGTTTATTTTATATTCTTCACTGTGCCCAAAAGCAATGGGACCTATTGTCCTGTTCCTAACTTGAGATATTTCAGTGTTTTTGTGAGAAATCTGAGATTCAGGATGGACACACTATAAACAATAAAAGAGAATTTACAGATGGAAGACTGAATGGCCTCAATAGAATTAAATGGGGCATATCTCCATGTGCCAGTGTCCATCTCAAACAGTAAGTATATTAGACTTCAAAATCAGAACAGACATTTCCAGTTCAAAGCTCTACCCTTTAGTTTGGTGTCAGCTCCAAGGGTGTTTGTAAAGATTCTGATACCCTTGCTAGCATTTCTGAGGCAGAAAGGGGTACATCTTTATCCATACCTCAACAACACCCTAGTGAAGGTGAGCTCAAGAGTAAAGATTATATAGGATTTGCAGTTGACCATTCAGATTCTAGAATATTTTGGCTTTCTAGCCAGTTATGAGAAGAGCCAATTAGACACATCACCCTAATTATACATCTAGGAGCCAGGATGGGTATCTACTTTCCAGAAGAAAGGAGGATGAAAGTGAACAGAGTGTAGAGATTTTGACATCTTTGGGGTCTGCAGATGTAACGGTGCTAGCAAGAGTAATGTGTTGTTAATCTCAACCATTCAGCTGATACCATGGGGAAGGTACCATTCCATGAGTCTTCACAGACTTCTGGTTTCCCATCAGCAGGCTATAGAGAGGAAAAGGCACTGTGCAGCAACATTGGCACTCCAGTTAAGGCAGGAGTTGAAATGATGGCTGAAGGATTTACAACTTAGACACAGGCATACCTTTGATGATTTCACATCATGTGAAAGTAACAACAGATGTGAGCTTAACTGGATGGGGAGGCACAGTGTCTTAGTTTAGCAATCCAAGACATATGGACTATGTCAGATAGAAAACATAATGTAAATTTTCTAGAATTGAAGGTGGTGTGCTGGGCACTCCTCTGATTTGTAACAGCTATAGAGGTATGTCATGTTCAAATATGGGTAGACAACATCACTGTCAGAGCCTCCAGTGTGAATCAGGGCAATCTCTACTCAAACAGCTAATATAGGAGTCACACAAACTGTTTCATTGGGCAGAAAGGAGCCTGAAGTCTGTAACAGCAGTTTAATTGAAAGGAAAGTTGAAAATCAGAGCAGACTACCTGAGTCAGAACAGCTTGCATCTGGGAGAATGGACACTACATTATGCAGTGTTTCAGCATTTGAACAAGCACTTGGGTCCCTTTCGAATAGACTGATGTTATTTATCTACCAAATTTTTTCTCGACCAAGGCATCCAGAGAAAAAGAGAAGGCACAGTCTTGATGTTAGAAGGTCCATCAAGCTTTATGTAAAAACTGCACAGCTGAGGCACACAGAAGTTTTATTTGTCTCAAACAATCCTAGAACTTTGGGCCAGAGTGCACCAAAGACAGTGATTGGCAGATGGATTAAGACACGCGTATTTGAATGTTATGGATGGACGGACGGACGGACGGACGGACAGACAGACAGACAGACAGACAGACAGATATCTTTATTACAGTCATTGACCAGCACAAAAGGGGACACAGAATATAAAAGGTAAAGGCATGAAAAACAGTAATAAAATGGGATTAAATATTTTATTACTGTTTTTAATGCCTTTACCTTTTATATTCTGTGTCCCCTTTTGTGCTGGTCAATGACTGTAATAAAGATATCTATCTAAGAATGTTATGACTATGAAAACAAACCCAGGCCTAAAAACACATGGCCACGTTCAACAAAGTTGATAGCTTCTAGTACAGCTTATGCTGTTACAAATTTTTATAAGACGTATGAGATGCTTATAAGACGTATGAGATGAGACATTATAAATTGGACAAATATAAATCTGCACAAGCAGCTTTTGGCAGGATTGTTCCACAGTCAGTGGTTAAAGTAATCCCGTCCAATTATTGGCTATGGTAAGTCCCAGTCATAGTGATTTGCTCCTCTGAGAGGTTAGACTTACCATGAAGATTCATTCTGAGATGGCAGGAGGATCAATCTACCCCATCCCCAAAAGGATAGTTGTAAGCAAATAAAATAGCCTTAGGTTAAGTAGGGCTAGATAATCAAACTGTCAGGGAAGGGAATATGTCGTAACTGCCACAACAAAAAAGAATGTGGACTCCTGCTTGTTCCTTTTGGCATGTGTGAATAACCAAACTTGTAGTAGATTGTTCCTCCTACCATCCCAGAATGAATCTCCACAGTAAGTACAACCTCTCAATTGCAGGTTTCTTTTACTTATGGTAATTAATAGGTTCTTGATGGTGGCAATATTAATGACAAACACTTGATACTGGTGACAGAGTTTGATTCCTGAAAGAAATGACATTCTTTTGTCTACATCCACACAATCAGGCAGCTAAAAGTGGATCTCTCCAGCCTTTGAAATATGTCAGTTGTTTGATTAAAATGAAACAGTTTAAAAATTCAGCAAGTTTCCTTTACAATATAATAGTAAAAACTCACTCTGTCTCATTCCTTGCCTTTCTCTAGCCCCTTCAAGAGCAGAATGTTCTAGTTCTGATGGGATACTTGATTACATGTGTCTAGGGTTAGTCATGTATTATGACATAAAGTAAGATACTGAATAACATTTTATTTTTCAGTTTTATGCTTGTGGGGGAGCCTTTTGCTGGGAAGACCAAGGTTTTACATGTGTTGGCAGATACACTTTCTCTTATGAATCAACGCAAGTATGGAGATGAAGAAAGAGTTGTACACAGAACTGTGAATCCAAAATCCATTACTATGGGACAACTTTTTGGACGATTTGACCCTGTATCTCATGAGGTATTTCATATGTTTTAGTCTGCAATAAAATAGTAAATATACAGTACAGTAATAAACATTGTATCACAGCACATTACAGTAATAAACCCTTGGCTATGTTTATGCACCTCCAAAAAATACTTGCACTTGGTGGTAGGTCTTGACTAAATGAAATGTAGAGACTGTTGGTAATCATAAGACCATACAGGCAATCTTATACATCTGCTTCACCCTCCAAGTGAATGTCCACAACCTGTGACTATATACTATTCACAAGAACTGTATTTCAAACATTCACAATGCAGGATTGTCAATAATCAGAAGGGAATATATTCATCGCCAATGTTTGGGCAGTCACTGCAATAGATGAATTTTTAAATGTGATTGTGACTGGTGACTGGTTTTAAGTGTGATTGTGACTTTTTATGGCCTATATGGCTATAAAGTTCTATATGACTTGGGTCCAGACTGTCTGAAAGATTACCTTCTAGCAGCCTGGAATCTGAGGTTGCAGTTCTGTGTCAAGTTTGCAGAGCATAAAGCAAAAAGCTCTGCAAACATACCTCTGCTGAGTTTCACTTCTCACTGCTGACATGGATACCCACAGCTATTCAGAAGCTGGAAAAAGACAGAGGATACATGGGCAGCATCTGAATGCAATTCTTCAGCTTTTATTTTCTCCTAGCTGCAGGGCTGCCACCTGAAAATTACCCAGCTATCCCCAATCTCCTGCTACTCCAATACTGAAGGCACAGGAGAGGTTACTTCACTTTGGTCATTTATGGGAAGTCATAACTACGAACAGTTATTTTAATTGCCCCACACTGGCCACACAAACTATAGTATCCCCTGTTAGTAAAAATGGCAGTAGAAATTCCATGTTGATTGCCTCAAAGAGCAGATCTACTGATTTAAGGTCTACTTTATCACCCCAGACCATGATGATTAAGTCTAACTGTGTGGAGGATGAGTAACAAGTAGCCAAAGCTATAATAAACATCATTCTAACATTTAGATGACAGTCCATGCAACATATATATGAGACTACTTGGAAAGTCTTCCAGGGGCAGTATGAGCAAAGTTAAATGATAATGGAAGAGACAGAGATGGGTGAGGTCTTGTTCTTTTTACAGACTGGAATAGACAAAGGATAAGCAGGTTGCAACTTTGGAATGTTTGCTGTTAGTTAATGGAAAGTCTTTGTCAACTCTGCCAGTCTGTGAGTTGTGCTTTTGGACAACCTTGTTGTGGTCCTGCTGCCAACAAGTCCCCACCCATTGCAATTGTGAGATATTCCATTACTGGAAAAAATCTGGTAATGGCCCCCGATCATGTGATGCTTCTGTCACCAGCTGCTGTGTGGAAACGGCAGAAGAGCGAACTATGCGCTTTCTTCCCCAGTGCAGTATGGGAAGTGAGATTAGTAAGAGCAGTTACTAACATCCATGAAAATAATTCAAGGCAACAGTTTTAAAAACACATGTGCTAGTCTGTGGGAGATATCATTTATATCCCAGAGCCCTCCTAAACAGGACTGTTTTAGCAGTCCATCAGTAAACCATTGAATGTGGAGAAATATGCAACAGTACACAGTGAGAGGGAGTGATAATCTTTACTTGAGGTGCCAGTTTTCTTGAACGAATTCACATTCTCTAAGCTTATTTGGGATATGTGTGTATTGGCCAAGTGATCTATGAAATTCCCCAATTATAGTGTAAATTTATTTTAATATTTATGTCTCTCCCTGTATCCATGGATCTCAAGGAAGCATACAGTTAGTTTGAACACTTTAGAAAATTTAAAACAGTAAAGATAATTTAAAGGCTAAAAGCATATTAAACCTTTTACCACTTGAAACAGGACAGTTTAAAAGCAGTTAAAGCAATTTTAAAACCACTCACACATACATTTGCATAAAGTTAATCATGTTTCATAATGTTTAGTATGTAATCATGTTTTTACTTGGTGCCAGAATGAAAGCATGTCTTTTCATGTTTATGTAAATGTGTCATTGTGACAGTGTATGCTTTTATGAATTCACATTAATGGAAACATATTTATAGAAATATACTTTATATATTCAATATATGCACAGAAAAACACTGACTAAATGTGTTAGACTGTATAGGAGAACACATTCAAGTACAGAATACTTAGTTCTGGTTTTAAAAAGTCCTTTCTGATTTTAGTGGACAGATGGCATAGTAGCCAACACATTTCGGGAATTTGCTTTAACTGAAACACCTGACCGTAAATGGGTTATTTTTGATGGTCCTATTGATACCCTTTGGATAGAGAGCATGAACACTGTGTTGGATGACAACAAAAAGGTAATATCTAAGTGAATATATGTCTGAAAGTAGTTGCAACATTGTTGAAGGAATTTGCTGTGGTCAGAAAAAAAAACTTGTTGAAAACTTATGCCTTGAACCTAAATCTAAAATGACAGATAGGTAAAGTAACCATATCGTCTCAAGGTTAATTTAACTGATAATTAGTGACAGCTAATGTGTCATGCTACATATGTCCAGAGTTTTGTTTTTTGGGTTGGGGACATGTTTTTCAGAAGCACCTAATGCTACCCACTGGTAGAGCTGAAGTCTGGTGCTCTGATTCTAATATTCATTTATTTCATTTTTGTTATTTATTTTTAAATAAGCATAAACAATACATCCATTTTTCATATTAATATTTTTGAGGTTGGATTGTCTAGATTTTCCAATAAAGCAACTCCTCCTCACTCATTACATGTTGGGGTTAAACAACTGGCCTTGTTTTAGTGAATGAGAGTTGTAGCAGGTTTGTGTTCTTATGATATCTACATAAATATAAAATATTCTATATAATCTTGGATAACTTTTCTTTTAGCTTTGTTTGATGAGTGGAGAAATCATTCAGATGTCACCTCAGATGAGTCTTATCTTTGAAGCTATGGACCTGTCTCAGGCTTCAGTAAGTTAAATCTAAGTTCAAATAATTTCCTATCATTAAAATGGGATTATATTTATTACACGGTAATGCAAACAAGCCAATACTGATTATCTCATACATAGGAGAAAAAATAAAATAAAATAATCAATGGTGGAAAAGAAAAGACACGTACATGATAAACACTTAATTGTAATATAATTCCATAATCTATTATCAAGTATATACTCTCTGCTTATAATTAATCTAATGAAATATACTTCCAAAAAACAACAACAACCTTTTTTTGGATGGGTTTGCAATCAAAGCATAAAATAAAATGGTACCTCTATAATCACATTTATTAGCAATTTCAACCCCTTTTTTTTAAAGTATCTAACTGTCGTTATCTGTTTTCTGCCAATATATACCATATTTTCCGGCATATAAGATGACTTTTTAACCCAAGAAAATCTTCTCAAAAGTCAGGGGTCGTCTTATACGCTGGGTGTCGTCTTTGCAGTCGCCGCGTACGGTGGGGGGAGCTCAAAAATGGCTGTGGCCGCATCCCCGCCGTATGCGGTGACCGTATGAAAGCACCAAGGGTGGTGCTGCGCACTTACCTGAAGACGCGGGGGGGGGAGCGGCGGTGTTTTGGGAGAGGCTTGTTGTGTAGCCGCTCTTCCCCTCGCACGAGCGCCGGTCGCGCTGCCTCCCTGCTTCCGCTCCCACCTCCACCTACAGCTCCCAGGCCAGGGAGCGTTGCAGAAGCTGGGGGTGCGATACGGATACACCAGCACCGCCGCCACCGTGCGCGCGTGAGGGAGGGAGGGCAGAAGCGGGGAAGAGTCCGGCCAAGTTGGCAGAGAGGGGGGAAAGGAGGGCTTCCTCTGGGCCGGCGGGGTGCGTGGGGTGCGAGGACCGGTGCTGGCCCCCCCCGGCCTCCTCCCCTCCGGGCACCCGCCCCCCCAGCCCCCCCAGCCCCAAAGAGCCGGGCACAGGGCACTTCCTCCTTCCCTCTCCTTCTCCTCCGCTTACCTTGGTGGAAGCAGCTGCGGCGGCTTGGGCAGGCATTTTGTTTCCTTCCCAGCCCCAGCGGAGGCGGAGGAGGCCAACGAGGGAAAAGCGGGCGAGAGCTGAGGAGGGCGAGGGGTTGGGGGGGTGCCGCTCCCTCCCTCCCTCCCTCTCTCCCTCCCTCACCGGTGGAGGACGATGGGGGGCCCGGGGAAGGGAGGGAAAGGGGGCACCACACTGCACCTGCCTCGCTGAAACTTCGCTCGCTCACTCGCTTGGCTAGTGTGCCGCAGCTGCCGCTGCCTCCCGGCGCTGCCCAGAGGACATCCTCCCAGGAAAGGAGGAGGAGGAGGGATATTAAAAGGGGGGGAGGGAGCGGCTCAAGTTTGCTCAAACGTCCAGCGGGGCTGGCAGGAAGCGCCCAGGGCTGGCGAGGCTGCCCCTTTTCACAAGAATGCGAGCCCGGCGCTTGGCTGCTGGCTCCTCCGGAGCGATGGCGAGGGAGGAGGAGAGGAGAGGCTCTCAGCAGCACGCCCCCCGAGAATGGGAGCCGGGCAGCCTTTCTGGTTCCTCCGCCGTTTCCTCCTTCGCCAGGCTCTTGTAAGATAAACATGTAGAGTTTCAGCTGGAACACGGCTGGTTTGGAAAGTCTGACCTTTCTAGCCATTTGCATTTACTTAATACCTCTCTCTGTAGCCGAAGGGTAATGATTGTTGGTTAACATTGCCTAAAGCAGATGGAGAGACATCAGGCTTTGTAAGATCTGCTTGTTTTTCCCCAGACCCTTGGGGGTCTACCACCCAGAGACAGGCATAGAGTAGTGGCTTGTGCTGCCATGTGCTCATTTTAGGAATTCCTAATGAAAGATGTGCAATAATATATATATATATACATATATTTTAAATCCCACCAAGAGGCGTTCCAGGGCGCCGGCTCCACTTTCCCTCTCTCTGGACAACAGGGTGCTGGCGAAGGCTCACACATCATTCGCAGTGACTGGGGCATCCGAGTTTCCTGGATCGGGCGAGCCTATCAGCGGCCACGGAGGGAGGGAGGCTGGCCAGAGTTGCTCCTGTTGCTAGGCAGAGGACCGCCGGGAAGGAGGAGGAGGAGGAGAGGACGACGGGGGGTGGAGCCAGCACTGCAAAAAGGGCCATAGAGCAGCGCCGTGCCCAGAAAAACACGCCTCTTTCACCCATCTGGCCCGCCCTTGTATCCTATTATCATACCTCCTTCTCTGCCTCTCAGATTCACTGCAGTCCTCAGGCGGGAGATCTATCACTTTGATAGTCTTGGAGACAGAGAGGGCTGGACAGGCAGGGAGAGCTGACCAGCCCAAGCAGGCTTTGTATACAACAACCAGCCAATTGCCAGTAAGGTACATCGGGCTGGTTGTTGTATATGGGTACCACATACAGTACAGCACCAGTATCAGTACCTGTTCATACAGTATAGCACCAGTACATACAGTACAGTATACAAATGTCCAACAGTCAAAACCCCATCATGGCTCCACCAGCAAGAAGAAAGAAATATGAAGCCAGTTTCAAGCTTAAAGTTGTAAACTTTGCCATGGAACATAATAACTGCGCTGCTGCAAGACAATATGGAGTAACAGAAAAGATGGTTTGTGACTGGAAAGCAAATGAAAAAGCATTAAAGAGTATGCCAAGGGGTAAGTGTGCATTAAGAAGAGGCACCCCACATTGGCCAGAACTCGAAAAACATGTAGCAGACATGGTGAATAAGCATCACCAAAATGGTTATGTAGTGACACGAAATCAAATATGTTTGTTTGCACTTCAGTGGGCCAAATCTAACCCAGATCACAGCAACAAATTTAAGGCCACTGTATCCTGGTGTACTAGATTCATGGCAAGGCATAATATGGTACTGAGGCAAAAGACAAAAATTGCCCAAAAATTACCTGCAGATCTTGATAACAAACTAAATAGTTTCCATCGATACGTAATAAAACAGTGCACTAAACATGGCTATGCGTTAAGTAGTGTTGGAAATATGGATGAAACTCCAATGAATTTTGACATGGTTGGAAATAAAACTGTCCATCAAAAAGGTGAAAAAACAATTTTACTTAAAACAACAGGACATGAGAAGTCCAGTTTTACAGTGGTACTAGGATGCACAGCTGATGGTGCCAAACTGAGACCAATGATTATTTTTAAAAGAAAAACAATGCCAAAACTCAAGTTCCTTGTTGGTTGTTTTGTACATGTGAATGAAAAAGGCTGGATGGATGAAGAAGGGGTAAAGCTATGGCTTGATAATGTATGGAGCAGGCGACCAGGTGGACTTATTCAAAAACGTAGTCTACTGGTGTGGGATATGTTCAGGGCTCATTTAACTCCCAGCACCAAGCAAAGGCTTGCAAGACTAAACACAGATGCGGCAGTTATTCCTGCAGGATTGACATCGTTGGTACAGCCACTGGATGTGTGCCTAAACAAGCCATTTAAAGATCGCATTCGAGAACAGTGGAATGGATGGATGGTTAGCGGTGAAAAGTCATTCACAAAAGGAGGAAACATGCGTGCTCCACAGTTGGATGTTTTGTGCAAGTTTGTCATAAAAGCCTGGAATGATATTGATGCAGAAACAGTAATCAAGCCTTTCAAGAAGTGTGGCATATCAAATTCATTAGATGGTATGGAGGATGGTATGGAGCAAGATGAAGAGGAAGCCGAAGCCGAGACCACACCATCTGATACGGAATTTGATCCATACGATGACTGCCTTACAAATGTATCACAAGATGTCATTGATGTACTTATGACATCAGATGACGAACAGGAGGATTTTGAAGGCTTTTAAAGGGAAGCTGTCGTGCCAGCAAAACTTGTAAAAATACTGTAGCTTGCTAATTGGCCAGGGACTTGCCCGGCACTTGCTCTCTTTCTGTTATTTGTTATCTTCCTCCTATCATCATCAGTTCCAGTTTGGTTGACAGCTTAGAAAACAAACAGCATGGCAGCTCCCATGGGTTTATTGTCTTATCCTTCCTTTCAGCTTTAGAGTGAATTAGGAAAAGTTTAATCCACTTACACTGTTTTATGTTTACATGTTTGATGACAAACAGCCTTATGTTTATAAGTTACAGTTTTCCTGCTAAGTACCTGCATGTCATAAGCATTTGAATTAAAATTACCGTATTGAAATCAAATCTGATGTTTTTTATTTTTTATTTGGTGTGCGTTGGAAGAGGGGTAGTCTTATACTGTGAGTATATCCCAAACTCTATATTTTAACTGGAAAAGTTGGGGTCGTCTTATACGCCGGAAAATACGGTATATGATTTTGTATCATGCTACATGCTAACTCAATCCCCTAAATACACTATACATCACATATTGTTAAATTCAAATAGTGCAGCAGATGTAAATTAATCAATTAACATTCATTACTGTACAATTATATTTCACACTTAAGATGTCTGAATGTAATAGGTATATACTATCAAATACACATTTGAAAATAAGATTGTGCTGGAGACCATTCTGCCTCACGGTAATCTTTAGACTTCTCCTTCAAAGTTCCAGTTAAAATGTCACAGCTCTTCATTTCAAGTAATTTTAAAGTCTATTTCTCTATTGTAGGTATTTTATCAGTCTTCCAATACTTCACGTATACTATCCTAAGTGAAGTTCTCATGTATAAAATAATACGCCAATATTTCTTTGTCAGGATTTGTTTTATTTCTGGTAGTATGTTTAATAAGGAAAGTTCTAGTAGAAATGGAATGTTAATATTCAGGTTCTTCTTCGTGATCTCTGTGACTCACACAATTGGGTTTTGCAACTGTGCAGAACAGCATTCGGAACCTTCTAGAAATCCAAAAGTAGGCGTTTTGACTGTTGAACCCCTCTGCCATCCTCCGGGGTATTAAAGCCCCCACTTGCTCCAATGGTCAGTTCCTTTCTTTCCGCTGCATTAGCAGCATCTAAGGAGCCTTTCTCTAGTGTTTGTCTTGTCTGAACAGTTGACGACAACCTTTTTTTGGTGTTTTGGGCTTGTTGAACTGTGGATTTACTGGACTGACGATGGACTGTGCTTGACTAAGATTTTGGATTTGGATTTGGCAGTGTTGCGGTGTATGGCAACCAAAGTGTTTTAAGTGCTGTACAGCATGTAGAGGCAAAATATCCAATCGAGATGGGTATTCAAAGTGCCTCTTGTGCCTAGGAGAGGGCCATAATCTGAATTCTTGCACATATTGCCAAGAATTCACTCCACAGACTAGACGCAATAGACCAAGGCGGTTAAAAGCTTTGCTCTGGGAACAAGTTTTGTCTACGTCGGACCCTGTGAGTTGTGCTAAGGCATCTGGCACTAAATCTAGGATGGCCCACACATCTTCTACTCTGTACCTTCTTGTCAGTTGACTTCTTCATCAATGCCGAGATCAACATCAAGGTCGACTTCTTATCTCGAGAGTCGCGATCGGAGAAGGCAGCAAAGAAGGTGTCTGATGTTGTTGAAAGCATATCCTCTCCTTCTGTTCCAAAAAAAGAAGGATAAGGATAAGAAGAGGAAGCTGAAGGAGCCTGCAGACCAAGCTCCCTTGGAAAAACGTAAGAAGGATTGACGTCTGACTTCAGTTTCTCCGACATCACCAAGGCCAGTAACATCTGAACACACTGTGGAGGTGCAGCTTGAGTCCTTGTCTCCTACCAGACATCTAGAGCAGGCCCTCAGTCCTCCATTGGATATACAAGAGGTCCAGGTGGAGTCGGAAGGAGAAATTGTTTATTCTTCTCCTTTGATGGCTGTGGGGTCCAGACCTCAAGTTCAAGGTCGACCTCAAGATGCAGGGCGATTGGTGGCAGGGCAGAGAAGTCCATAGCATGAATTGATGATTTCTAGAATCCATAGGAGGACACTTCCACATTCTTCTCGCAGGAGGTCGAGAAGTAGATCACCTGTGCGGTATCACCGATATAGACATGTTACTCCAGCTAGATATCATGAATGTTATCTGAATGAGATTTCTGTTGACTCAAGAGACATTTCACCTTATCCTGAGGAGTATTATGATCATAGACATTATCGATACCATGCTGATTCTCACACTCCGTACCCATGCTCTGACTATTATAGGTCGAGATCTCACTCTGTGTTGCCTCGACACCAAAGGGCTTCAGTAATGGAGGTGGAAAAAGTAGCACCTCAACAGGAGCAAGAGAGTGGACATGACATTCCTCATAAAGAGGTTGTTGTTGAGTCTTGGGAGAGATTGAGGGAGAAATCCACGGCCCGTCATGTAGAGAGACTGGTGTCAGTATCAAGTTCGACATCATCTAATGGATCTGTAGATGCCAATGGACATTGTTCTACTCTTGTGTCTAATGCTCAGAGGATTTCTCCCATGGATGATGATAGATCTTTTTCAGAGCTTGTTCTGAGAATGTCTCGTTCACTTAATCTCACAATTAATATGGAGAAAGAGGACTTGAAAGACCCTATTTTTCAGGAGCTTCAAGATAAGGCACCTGCAACTTCAGTGATAGCTTCTCTACCATATTTGTTGCATACTGTAAAAAAATCATGGATGACTCCTTCCTCAGTACCGTCAACATCAAAAAAGCTGGACTCTCTATCATGTCATTGAGGATGAACAAGACTGGTTGACCCATCATTCCAAACCAAATTCCATTGTGGTTGATGCTGCGCAGTCGAGGCAGTCACAGAGACTACACGTTACCCCTACCGATAGGGAGGGGAAGAAGTTGGATAACTGGGGAAGGAAAGCATATTCCAATGCTGCATTGTTGTTTAGAATTTCAAATTATGCTGCGTGTATGGGAGGGTATCAACAGTTTTTGTGGTCCAGAGTTAAAACTTTCATTGACATGTTACCTGATGATGAGAGGAAAACTGCATCAGCACTGTATGGTGAGGCTTGTTGGCTTTCCTCTCAACAACTTGCAACGGCTAAACAGATAACTGACTATAGTGCTAAAGCACTTGCGGGAGCTGTAGCTTTGCATAAAACATTCATGGTTAGATCGTCTGGACTGTCTCAACAAGCTAAAAATATGATAGAGGAGTTACCTTTTGGTTCTGTTGGGTTGTTCAGTATTTGGCACAGATGACAAGCTGGAACATGCTAAAAAATTGGGGGGCACTGCTAGAAAATTTGGATTTCCAGCTTATATTATCCATCCAGGTACTGATAAAAGGAAGTATCAGCCTTTTTCAAGGAGACCAATAGTCCAACTCAGGCACAACATCATAGACAGCCTACATCACAAGATCAAACTTTGAGGAAGTTTCCTTCAACCAGGTTCAAGCAAACACAATACAAGAAACTAGCCTGATCAAACCAAGTGTAGGGTTTGACAATCAAGTGTATGATACAGATATCTTCACAAATGTGAGCACCATGTTGAAGGATACTACTCTGCAGTTTTTTCAAGATCTAATTTGTCAAAGATGTCAACACAGTACCAAAGATCCACATTTAACTATGGATGTAACACCTCCCTTTGGGGACAGATTGAAGAGGCATTACCATGCGTGGCGATCTATAACAACGGATCTGTGGGTTCTTGGCATAATAAATCAAGGTTATTCCATAGAATTTTGAACCCTGCCTACCATAGGCAGAGTTCGTCGCACGAAATCATCACCACAGCTGCAGGCAGAGATCGATACCCTATTGTAGAAAAGGGCCATAGAAAAAATCTCCAATCTGCAACTCAGGAGAAGTTTTACATCACAGTACTTTCTGGTGTTGAAAAAGGATGGTGGCCTTCGATGCATTTGGATCTGAGAGGGGTGAATTATTTTATAACCCCCAAAAGATTCTGGATGGTGACTCTTTCCACCATAATGCCATTGCTACATCAAAACAACTGGTTTGCTATGTTAGACCACAGGATGCTTTCTTCCATATCACTATCAGACCAGAGCCCAGGGGGTTTCCAAGCGTTTGCTATAGGCAATCAGGGGTATCATTTTCAAGTTCTACGCTTCGGTATCTGTACAGTACAAAGGGTATTTACAAAATGTACGTCCATGGTTAGAGCTCCTTGAGGAAGAAAGGTATCGTAGTGTTCCCGTTTTAAGTGGCTGGTCAATAATGGGCACCAATGAAACATTGGTTGTTGGCAGATCTGAACACAATGGTGCGTTGTTTTACAAGATTTAGGACTGATGATAAACTACACAAAATCCGTCAGAGAGAATCAAATTCATAGGCGCCATACTAGACTCTTCACTGCAAAAAGCATTTTTACCAGAGGACAGTTGGTTAAAAATGCTGGAGATGTTCAACGTGATTCGGCAACACAGAAGAGTCAGAGCAAAGGCAATTCAAGTGGCATTGGGGCTAATGACTTCCACAGTGATGGTGACACCATTAGCAAATTTAAAAATGTGTCCCTTACAAAGGTGGTTTATGAATATCTTCGATCTGCTGCAGGATTGACAAAGCATGTTCCTGATGGTACCGAGACCAGTGTTATGGTCTCTACTGTGGTGGATGGAACCACGCAATGTGTTGATAGGAATGCCGTTTGTACCTTCCCAACCTTGTGTGGTAGTAACAACAGATGCGTCATTGTAAGGCTGGGGAGCGCACCCCCCAGAACCTGACTGTGAGAGGACGAGGGGATCAGTAGAGAAACAGTTACACATCAATGCGTTGGAGTTGGAGGCTGTGATAAAGGCATTCAAGGCTTTCCAGTATTACCTTCAGGGAAATTCTGTACAGGTCATTATCGACAACACGACCGTGATGTATTACATAAGCAGGGTGGAACAAGATCTCAGGTACTGCTGGATCTGACTTTGCAGTTGTGGGAATGGTGTCTGTCAATGAAGCTTACTCCCTCAGCAGTGCACCTGGCGGGAGAGGAGAATGTGTTGGGGAGACATGCTCAGCAGGCCCCTCTGTCATGCCACAAGTGCAGGATGGACAGAGGGATTCTGCTTGATATCTTTCGTGACTGCGCTTATCCTGGGGTTTGATCTCTTTGCATCCATTGAGAACAGAGAATGTGAACTGTATTATTCATGAATTAAAAAGGATATTGAGTCCCTGGGAGATGCTTTCCTGTTCAGCTGGTCGGGACCAATCCTTTATGCATTCCCACCTTTTCCTCTGATCACAAAGGTAATATTGAGGATTCATCAGGATCAGGCAACCATGATCTTGATAACACCTTGGTGAATGAGACAGCCTTGGTTTACAAACCTAATGCATCTAGCCAACTGATGGTATCGAGCATTGCTGTGCAAGCAGGACTTGATTTCCATCCAGATGTTCGCTCCTTGAGACTAACAGCGTACTTAGCAGGTACTGTTAAGCTAATGACTTACCGGACACTGTGAAGAAGGTTTGATGACAGCACATGAGCCATCCACATCTAAGTCATATACTTCTAAAAGGAACAAATTTATTAAGTACTTGAATGATGTGAAAGTTTAAACTTCAAAGTTATACTGTGGTTAATGTGCTTGACTTTTTGTCGAGATTGGCAACAGAGGAACTGACATTGTCATCAATCAAATACTCTTTTGGGGGCTCTTTCTTGGTGCCCTCAACAGGAGGGTAAATGGTCTCTTTTTTGGGGATCATACAGTTAAGAGGCTTTTGCAAGGTTATAAACATTTACACCCACCTGTACTATCTTGGGACTTGAGTACTGTGTTAATGGGTCTTATAAATCTTCTGTAGCTTAGATAGATTTAAGTACCACCTGTAGAACATTTTGAAATAATTTTCCTTCAAATCTTGCAACAATGTACATTTTTGAGTTCTATGCCAGCTCTTATTCCATTCTTCCAGTTGAATTTCTTTTCCAATATTCTGAGCCTATTTTGTCCTTATATCTTTGATGGTTTCTGATTCTAGTTCTCGATCCAAAATAAATTTGTAAATCTGTGAAGTTAAATGTGTGGGCTTTTCAAATATTGCAATTTCAAATTCATTTTTATCACATATACTCTGAAATCTTTCTAGTTTAAAATCCATCTTATATTGTTCTTTTATCTGCATGTATAAGAGCCACTGACAAGAAAATCCATTTTGTTCTAACAACTCTCATGGTTTTAATTTGAAGTTTTCTTCCCCAATTAAAATATCTTTATAGAGAATCCATTTTTCTTGCTGAGGTTTCCACCTACTAAAAAGGCTTCGTGGGATAACACCCCTTGTGGAATTCTCTTATAAATCTTATTTTTAATTTTAACCATATATTTAATAAGGATCTTCTTACATAAAGATTAAAGAAGTCTCTGTCAATCTTTGCTTTGCCATACCAGAGGTAGACATGTCACCTAAACCTTAAATTTGAGCCTCCAAGTTTTAAGATTTTTTCGTTTTGCAGAATCAGACATTCCATAATCCATGTGAATGTATTCGCGTAATAATATAATTTAAGATTGGGTAGTCCATGACATCCTCTTTCTTTTTTATCGATTAGCAATTTCCATTTTATCCTTGGCTTCTGCCCCTTCCAGATAAAATTTGAAAGATGCTTTTGCCATTCAATGAAGATCTTGTCATTATGAATAATCAGAATGTTTTGAAAAAGATAATTTACTTTGGGAAGTATATTCATTTTAATGATGGTAATGCTTCCTAATAAAGACAAATTTAATTCAGACCAATTGTGCAAATCTTTTTTAATTTTTTAATTTCAGTCCAGATTTTCTTGTAATTGTTTTCAAAGAGTTAGTTATTCTGCTTAGTAATCCATATACCCAGATATTTTATTTTTTTTATCAAGATGAAAGCCAGAGATTTTAAGCAGCTCTTGGATCTCATTAACTCTGATATTTTTGGTGAGCATTTTAGTTTTGGCCTTGTTGATCTTGAACCCAGCGACTTCTCCAAATTTAATCAGTTTCTGGATGAAAATCTCCATGCTGGTTTCTGCTAGAGAGATCACCAAGTCGTCCGTGTATGCTTTAAGCTTATATTAATAACCTTTTATCTTCACTCCTTTTATTTGCGGGTTGTTTCTGATATTGGAAGCCAAGAATCATAATAAATAACGGGAGAGATAGGACAACCTTTTCGAGTTCCTTTTAGTATTTTAAAAGATTCTGTCGCCATTAATAATTAGTTGAGCAGCTTGATCTTTATAAATCTCACGAATCCAGTTCAAAAAGTTTTGCCCACAGTCCATTCTTAACAATATTTGAAACATAGAGTCCCAGCGAACATTGTCAAAGGCATTTTCAAAATCAATGAAGATCGAAGAAAGTTTTCGTTCATTGTTTTTTTCAAAATGTTCAAACAAATTTATAACAGATGTGATATTGTTTCTTAGCACCCTCTTTGGTAAAAACCCATTCTTCAAGTATAGTTGCCTGTAGGTCTTTATTTAATCTTGCAGCCAGAATGGAGGTAAAGATCTTATAATGAATGTTAAGTAATAAAATTGACCTGTAACTTCCCGGGTCTTTAAGATCTTTCCCCTCTTTAGGAATAAGTTTGATGTGAGATATAATGAATTTTTAAGAATATATTTATTATTATTCTATAGCCTGCTACAGTCAGTCGTTGTGGAATGATTTACTTGGAGCCTTTACAGCTGGGTTGGATGCCACTCGTAACATCTTGGCTGAATACTCTTCCTGAACCCCTGGATCAAAAGGAGCATCAAGAACTTTTGGGGGACCTTTTCAGTTGGTTAATTCCACCTGCATTACGAATTCGTCAGAAAAAATGCAAAGTAATTTGGGAATTATTCTCAAATAGTATGTATAGAATACTTAAAAGCAGAAGTTGGTAAAGGCAGAGTACTGTCTGGATCAGTCATGAATAATTTTCAGTGTGAACAGATTAAGAATGTGGACAGGCTGCTTGGAGGAGTGGGAGTAATTGTCTATTGATTAGATCTATGCCCATCATTGTTTATGAAATCTACTAGGGCTGGGCTGATAATGTGGGTATTGAAAATAGAGAATGTCTATCCAAGACATGGGATATTACAGTTTAAAAAGGTAGTTTAAACAGAGTTTCTATAGAGAGGAGGCATATTATTTAGAAAAGAAAGCTTGATTACCCTGGTAGGTAACTTGTTCTAAAGAATGGTTGTGGGAAATGGTATGCTTACAGTTCCCAGCAGCTTTTTGCATTATCAGCCATCATACCATTTTGAACTGTTTCTTTTGGTTGGAACTTCTACAAATATCATCCCAAATAGTAGGGGATATTTCCTGTCCCCTCCTTTCCAGTGGAACAGCCCATTGCATATGTAGACTTTAGCTGAAACTGAGTGTAGTTTGTATATGCAAAAGTTTTAAAGATTATTGGGATGTTCAAATTTGCACAAAGCATACTGTATTTTAAATACTAAACAGTGGACATTTTACAAAGAAATATGTGGTGCAATTTGTTTCCCCCTGCCCATGCTACCATGCATGGGGGTGGGGAGATGCCTTTGCTGGCCTCCCAGGAAGGGAGACCACTCAATAAGACAGGGGGAGGGGGTGGAGTCAGCTAGCTCTCTTTCAGGACCACACCGCCCCCTCCTCAGCTTCTTGGTTTTCCAGCAACCTCCCCTCCTGCCTCTTTGGTTTCAGTGTAAACTCCCTGGTCACTTCAGGGCTGGGTAGGAATTTTTCCCCCTTAGAGGTTTTTTTTTTTTTTTGCCTACCCTACACTGTGCCAAGGGTGGTTGTCAAGTGGCTCTTTAATTACACTGGCCGGTGGGGGGTGTCTGAAGGCTTTGGTGAGTACCTGTGGCACCCTTTGATGCAGGATAAGCCTCTGGAGCCCTCTTTTCTTGTCATCTGACATGGGAAGGGGACTGTGACAGAGTTGTCCTTGGGGCTGGCCCATGGCTGATTCTCACCTCGGTGGTCAAGAGACAGGGGGCTTGGCAGAGGGGCTCACCTTCCAGAAAAGGGTCGGCTGAAGTTCGAGCCCACTTTCACAGCTTCGCTTTGGGGCCCAGTACCTTGCCCAAGGGAGACTGGGAAGAGGTCAGAACTGGCCCTTCACCTTAGCAGAACTCATTCTGTCGACCCCCCCTTTTTCAGGTCAAAAGTTCGTGTTCAAGCCCAAGTTCAAGTTATAGTTCCATGTGAATTAGGCATATATTAATAAATTGCCCTAGTTCAACCCAAGCCCTGTGTGTGGTCTCCATATTTCATGGGTTAGTCAGTAATGAACTTATGAAGTTAGTTTCTCTAAGACAGTAGGAAACAAAAGTCATTCTTGGGATGGCAAGAGGATCAATCCACCACGATTGGGTTTTGATCCCTCGTGCCAGCCCGATGCAGGAGCCTTTGAATTCTAAATCAATTTTTTCCATTGTCCGCAGTCCCTATCCTGTCAGTTTTTTAATCTTCTGTGTACCAGCCAGACACGTTTTTAAGTCACATCTAATATTTAGCTTTTTTAGAGAAGAGAATTGGAGCAGGAGAAAAAGAATATGAAGGAAGATAGACAAATAAAATTAATGGAAAATTCTGTCTTGCCCAGTGCTAGTCAGTGGGTGGCAGACAAGGAGCAGTTTGATTCTGCCCAAGGGATAGTGCAACAGTGAGTCCAGGGTGAAGATGAACTTGTTTCTGTCTGAAAGACCACAAAGGTGTGGGTACTGGATAATGGCAAGGACCCTGATTTGAGACAGATATTTCTGAGCTTGAGTGAGAGTGAACCTGAGGAATTAAAAACTGCTGGGAAGCAGAAAAAACAGGTCAGTTTGTCCAGTAAGGGGAAAGAGGCTCAGAAGGGTAGCATGGAAAGAAAGAGGAAGAAAGTTGAGTGTTCTGATAGATCAGCGGTCAAAAGTAGGACTGCAGCGACTAGCTCCAAACTTACTGCGTCGAGTTCCAGACACCATCTTGAATTGGTGAATTCTAAGATGGCTCCAAAGCATGCTGGATGCCATACGGAACTGCTGGGAGAGGACGGAGCTTCATCTCACACAAGCTCAGTTGTTTCCCCAGCAACGGACAGGCAGCATGATCAGGATAAGCAGACTGCACATACTTCAGAAGCTTCAAAATAGCACATGATAAGAAAAGCAGCTGTCCCAGTAGCGTGCCAGCAAGGGGAGTCAGGAAAGACAGTGACACGCAGGGAAGAGGCGATGGACACTGGCGAGGCTAGTATTTCAATGTTGGGTCCTTTTAAAATGAATTCTGGTTTTAAGGAATGTATGCAAAGAATGACAATGTAAATACCCGTTGGGAATAGCTTTTCTTGTGAAGTAGAGCAATCAAATATGCAAGTGGATTTGCATTCAAGACATCAATTTCAAGGGGATATGTGTTTAAATATAAATCAAATTATTAAACAGTACAGGCACAGTTGCAGAATATGTTTAGACCACCATCGCCTGCAATGAATTACAGTATGTCTGACTGGCAAACACAGATGGATTTATTTAACATTATGAATTTATGGAATAATTTTAAGGTTCAAAATCAAATGAATCAAAATCAAATGAATGTATCATCAAATAAGAGAATGAATTATTTTAACACAGATGCAATTAGAAATGAATTACCTCATGAAAATACTGAAAATAATGAGTTGGAAGAGGATGAATTAGTACATGATGGACAGGATGGCCCAAGGGTGAAAAGAAGAAGATTGAAAGAAAATAGCCAAGGTGTGCTTAATGAGAGAGAAAGGGAAAAATCAGAAACTGAGGTTCCTAGGCAAATTAAAAATAGAAAGATTCAGGAAAAAATGCACCTAGATATGTGTGTGCCTCAAGATGGTGGCCAAAACAGTAATGTCTTAATAGAATTAGAGGGGAAAGATGATATGTTTTCTTCAGAAGAAGAAGAGAGTGAAGAAATGTTGTCTGATAGGTTGTTTGAGGGAGAGAATTTCCGAAGTCTTCTAAAATTTCCACATTGGGATCTAAATTTAGTTTTGAATTCATTAACATCAGTTCCTTTTGTACCGCTGAAGGAAGTGTCCTTGAGGATGATGTTGTTTAAAGTACCGTTTTTTTGGGCCATTACATCTGCGAGGAGAGTGTCAGAGTTAGCAGCACTGTCAATACATGCTAATTTGTGCAGATTTGAAGAGGACAGATTGAAGCTACGTCTAGATCCAACTTTCTTGCCTAAATATGTGTCTACAATTCAAAAGGTGTGGGACATTTACTTACTAACTTTTTGCCTGAGACCGAAACATGAGTTGGAGCATAAATGGCACACTTTAGATGTGCGAAGAGCTGTCAAGATTTACATTAAAAGAACAAGTCAGTTTAGAAAATCTGAGGCTTTATTGGTGTCTTTTCATCCAAAACCCTGGGTCATAGGGCAAGTAAAAGAGTCATAGCCAGATAGATTAAAGCATGCATTCATTTGTACTACGATTACTCAAAGAAGCCAAGACCAAAGAATGTATGGCCTCATTTGATGAGATCAATGGCAACTACGGTGGCTTATGCAGTATCTTCTTCATTGGAAGAAATATGTAGTGCTGCTGGATGGAAAGAACCAACTACTTTGATCAGACACTACAAGTTAGATAAATATAAGTCAGCGCAGGTGGCTTTTGGTTGCACTGTTTTACAAGCAGTTGTTTAGTTCAGTACCCACCCAACAAGTAAAGCTTGGGAAGTTCCCAATCATGGTGGATTGATCTTTCTGCCATCCCAAGAATGAGAAATTGATACTTATGTGAATAATCATTCTGGGGTGACAGGAGGAGCAATCCACACTCGCCTCTAGTTTATTTATAGTATTGTTTTTGTGTTAATATATCTTTCTGTTAGATGATTAGTTTAGATGTTAAAGTCTGTAGGTAATGCTAGGTAAGGAAACTGACAGGATGGGACCTGGGGCCAACAGAAAAAACTGATTTAGAATTTGAAGGCTCCTGCATCGGGCTGGCGCGAGGGATCAAGACCCAATTGTGGTGGATTGCTCCTCCTGTCATCCCAGAATGATTATTCATGTAAGTACTAACTTCTCATTCTCTCTTAAGGAATTACTGAAAATTTCATATAGGTTTACATTTATAATTGAATTTAAATTGTTAAAGTGTTGCTTTGGTAATGTAAAACCTTACATGAATGTTTATGAAATGTATATCTTTGAGTCTGTGATGGACATACATATACTGCTACTGTTGTTTTTCCCCTCTTGCAGGAGTTAGTTCTGACAAGTAATAGCAATAATGTAATATCTCTCACTCGGCTTTTGGAAATGTTGCTTTGTGACCCTGTACGAAAGGATCCTAGCAATAAGAACATCCAGAAATGGATTACGGTTGGTCTGAATTGAATATGTATTTGAAATTAAGTTAATTGGTTTTATTTCTTTTGGCCAACTATTTTTTTGAGCTAGCTTTTTTTTTTAAATGAATGTTCAAAAAGTGGTTGATGAAGTACTATAGGATTGTATATACTCCAAAGGCTTTAAAATGAAATCTGCTGTGAGGATCTAATTAGCTACTACAATAATAAGTCAATGAGAAAATGCCAGAAAAACACCATTTAATAATTGGTTTTGTTGTTTCTTGAAGGGTTGTTTTGCTTTCTCCCTGATTTGGTCCATTGGTGGAACCTGTGATGGTGATGGTCGGCTTGTGTTTGATAGTTTCATAAAAAATATTGTCACAGGGAAACTAGAACAGCATCCAGTACCAGCATCTGTGGGCAAATGGGAGCATCCATTTGAAGAGAAAGGTTTGGTGTATGATTACATGTTTGAGGTATGGATTCAGCTACAGAATCATTAATGGATGTTTACTTTTTCAATAATTAAGATGTATATAATTGCTGAAGAGAGCCAGCATGGTGTAGGGGTTTGAGCGTTATACTATGATTCTGGAATAGAGGAGGAAGGAGTAGGCGGAAGAGCAAGAGCAAGACAGAGGCGTGTCTAGAGTAAGCAGGGGCAAGCTTGGAAGTTGTGCTTCTGCCTCCGGGGCTACTTCCTCTTCCTTCTTTGCTAAATCTTCAGCTTCTTTGTGCCTCCCTGGCATTGATACCCAGGGCACGTGTCCTGCTTCCCACACTTTAGATACGCCTCTGCTCTGGAGACCAGGGTGTGAATCCCCATCTGGCCATGGAAATGCACTGAGTGACCTTGGGCAAGTCACATTTTCTCAGTCTCAAAGGAAGGCAAAGGCAAACCCTCTGTGAACAAATTGCCAAGAAAAACCTGTGATACATTTGCCTTAGAGTCTCTGTAAGTTGGAAACACGGCACATAAGAGTAATATAACTGATGAAAACAAGTGGGACATCATGCAAATAGAATTTGAACATGCAAAGCTGTGTTGTAGTGTATAGGTTCCCAATAAGTGACCTGTGTGTTTGATTGTAGTTATATCCCATCTTTCTTTAAAGTTCTATGGTATGCATACAGTTTTCTTGTGGTTCCCCATTCAAGCACTGGTTGGATCCAGAATTGCTTAGCTTCAATATGTTTCCTGTATTCTGTGCCTTCAGAGCATGTCATTTCCTGAATGACTTCTTTATCATATATTTTCCAACAGTACAATAAATAACATACAGTTTCATTCTTGGATACCCCAAGGAGTAGTCATCAAAGTTGGGTTTGCTTTAATTGGCATATCTGTTATTTATGTTCACTAGCAACCCAACCTTTCCCTAAATCTTTTCTAGTGAGGCATGACATTTTCTTTAAGAAAGCTGGCTAACAATGCCTTCTCTCCTTTCCTTTCTGTTCCCTATGGAGGAAAAGAGTATTTCTCCAGAGAGTTGTTTTCTTTTTTAAAGAAAACATTACTACTATCATGCCTTTGCTTCATGAAAAAGATTGAGAGAATGAGACTATCACATCTTTTCCCTTTTTGGAACAGAATGATTTGATTTTCTCTCTCATCACATTGTGGGTTGTTCTGTTTTGTTTGTTTGTTTTAAGAAGCAGAAGAAAACACCTTTTCTTTTTCTCTGGCAGATAAGGAATAAAGAAAATGAACATTTTATGGCAATGCAGCAGTGCTTGCAAGGAACCAAATAGTGCGATAAACCTTAGTAATAAATATTATTAAGATTCACAGGAAACATATAGCAATTTATATGGCATATCTTTCCAATATTTGTAATTTGTAATTTGTAATTTGAACGCTGTTCCTTCCTACTGTTAATTTTAAATGTATTGCTATGTAAAATATTCAAAAATGGCTAATTGCTAAAAGCATCAAGTTCTGGTGAAAGAATTTTGGTTGCTAGCTCCATCTCTTACACACACACACACACACACACACAAATGTTTCTGTATTTCTTCTTAGATGAAAGGCAAAGGTCGTTGGGCTCATTGGAATGAATTTCTTAAAACCATCCATTATGGTGATAAAAATATTAAGGTTCAGGACATTATCGTCCCAACAATGGACACTGTCAGATATACTTACTTGATGGATTTGTGCATTCAACATGGAAAGTAAGAAAAACTGATCGTTTTCATCATTCACAGTAGAGCTTTGCTCAGTGCCTCCAGAAATTGGTTTTTCAATTGAGTTGACACAGGAGAACAATGAAATTCATGTAGTAAACTTACCGGTTCTCCAAGAAACAGGCTTCCATTTAGCAGTTAATCTGCATACTTAAGAAGTTTTCATTATTTTTCACACCTGTTACTTTCAGCTTTGCAGTCTTTACCTAATTATTCTCAAAATAGTGTTATTCCATATGAATATATTTTCAGAATTTTGTTTTTGAAGAATTACCTAAAGATGTGGGATACTCACTTTCTTTAAAGCCTAACCATTGCCATTCCCACTAGCCCTTCTATCATATGTATATATCCCAGTCCAAACTCATGGTTTGGTCCATGCATATAAAACTGCTTCCTCAGTGAAGTAAATGAGGGATCTGTATGAACAGGAATTCTCAGGACATTGTTGAAACTGATTATCACTATGTACACTTGGCCCTCCATATCCACATATTCTGTATACACAGATTCAACCATCCATGGCTTGAAAATATTCAAAATAAAGAAAATAAATAAAATGCAAAAAGCAAGCTTTGATTTTTGCCATGTTATGCAAGAGATGCCATTTTGCTACACCATTATACGGAATGGGACTTGAGTATCCACAGATTTTGGTATCCACGGGAGTCCTGGAACCAAACCCTAGCAGATACCAAGGGCCGGCTAGTCTAAACAGATTGTTAGGGACCCTTAAAAGTGGTGAAATTGTGTTTCATACCACTAGACCCTAGAGCAGTGGTTCTCAACCTGTGGGTCCCCAGATGTTTTTGGACTTCAGTTCCCAGAAGCCCTGAGCATTGACCATAGTGGCTAGGGCTTCTGGGAGCTGAAGTCCAAAAACATCTGGGGACCCACAGGTTGAGAACCGGTGCCCTAGAGCATGTTTGGAATATTTTTAATTTTAAAAAACTGAGAGGTGCCTCAAAAATGGCCTGGCTGTTTGTGAATTTATACAGCAGTATATATGGATAAGCAGGCATAATCATTAACCATGATTAAAACAAGGCAAAATTTTCAGCAGATGGGGGAAGGAGGACACAATTCTGCTGCCTGCTCATGTTCAGCTTTCCATCTACCTATAACATTTATGCCTTCCTTATGCTAGATAGGCTCAGAGCAGGTAGCAGGTAGCAATATAAGATATTGAGAAAGCTATATGGGGCACCAGTGATAATGTAATGTAATTCTTCAAGTCTAGCTGAGATGTAGTTGTGTGAATAGATAACTAAAATATGAAAGAGTCATATAAGTCACTGTAAAAAAAACTGCCAGTCATTAATCTTCATTTATTAGTAATTTCCTGACTTTTTGTTTCTCCACTAATAATAGTCTAATATAAACATGTGCATTTCTTTCCAAGACCCCTGCTTTTTGTAGGACCGACAGGTACTGGGAAGTCTGTGTATGTGAAAGACAAGCTAATGCATCATTTAGAAAAGGAACTCTACTTCCCATTCTTTGTCAATTTTTCAGCTAGAACCAGTGCTAATCAGACTCAGGTTGGTAAGAACAATTATCATTAGAACTACTTCAAATATTCTGTTAAGCATTGAATTAATTATTTTATTATTATTATAAATATTTTTCCTGGTACCTACACTCTCTCTAAGCCTAAGTGTAGAGGAGAATTCATACAGAATAAATGTGTCAGGTGACACATTTCTGATGAGGGTTATTTTGCTAAAATTCTATTAAGAAACTTAATCTCTTTAGAAATCTTTATGTGAAAATAAATTTTCAGATGAGCTTTCTGTTTGTGAATGATCAGTCTGTTGGCTTCCGCTATTGGAATGATGTTGGGTGATACATCTGTAACTGTTCGTGTTGGATTATCCTTAGCTCCCAGAATCAAAACAAAGCCTATGCAGAATACTCTTGTAGCCCATCATTGTTCAAATGACTCCATGACATTCAGGTTTATCTGAACAAGAATTGGTTGTTTTCCAGAATGTAGTTCAAACTTCTGGTACAATTAGTTGCATTTTTGTTTAGTGTTGCACTTTTTATGTATATTCTGGGACAGACATCCTTGAAGAAGGTTGGCATTCCTCCATGTATCCATTCTTTCACTTAATTACTCTTGAATAAATCTGTTTGTCAGTGCCATTTATCTATTTCTGGGAAATGTTTTCCAAAGAAGTGATGGGCCACGTGAAAACAATAATTTCACTTTTGTTCTATAATTTGTGAGCCTCAGTATTTTCACAGCTGTTTGTATACATGCAGCGATAACTGCTGCTGTTTTTGTTTGTTTATTTAGCAAGCTAGTTAATCTTCACTGGAAGCACTCCCACTTACCATTTGAACAATGGATTCAGTAATTCTCCTTCACTTGGACCACTTGGATTGTGACTTCAGAAATTAGGAAATTTTAGAAGCCAGGATGCTTCTAAATTAGGCTTTTATTTTGCTACTGGCCTGTCTTATTCCCAGAATTGTATTAGTGTTCAGGATGAGTGCATCTATTTGTAAGCCTCCTGTGTTTTCCTCAGCATTTTCTTACCACAAAAAAAAAAAAAAAAAAGTTAAATATGGAATGACAGAATAATTGTGTAGCCTGCTTTTATTTGGTAGTACTATGATGAATCTATCTGTAAATATCCAAAGATAGGAAACATGGACAACTCAAAATTATTTTTTGAAGGAATAAGGAGTGCCTACAACTTTTGTGTAGTACTTTCTCTTAGGCTGATCCACTCCATATCTGCCTGGGCTTGTAACAGAACAATTTATTTTCATCTTTTTATGTGAGTTTTTACACGTATTAAGTGGACTTATTTTTTTTTAATGGAATGTGTTAGATTTGAGGGGAAAGTTTTCTTCTTAGAGTCAGATTTAAATCTTAGAATCTTTTATTTTAAAAATGATGAGTAGAACCAGTCAAAAATGTTGCTGTGCATTACTTAAAACACTGGTGTGAAGACCTTAGGCTTGCAGGAATTATAACTATAATCCACTTGCAGTCCTGTCTAGAGTAGAACCATTGAATCAACTGCTGAATGGTAAGTGAATAATTATGTGAACTTAATTTATTCAGTGGGTATTCTCTAGTTGGAACTAACAGTTAAATTTATCTTTCATTAAACCCTGAGATCCATAAATTGATGCCGGGTGGAAAATAGTGGGTCAGATATCACTTGAAAACAAAACCGAACTAAGTCATTAGTGAGTTTAATAGCTATAATTTTTTTACATAAGCAATAGTTCGGCAAACTAATGGTTCTTGTGTATTTTGGATATTAGCTCTTGTGGATCTTAGCTGTTTCTCAGTGTCAGAGAGCCCACATCTTCTGCAGAGCCCTGCAGTCACTCTGTATTATGTCTGGGTGGTGATCACAAAATCAACACCCGCAATATCTGCGGTGGCTTCTCTAAGCAAGGTTAAAAAATACAGTAAGTTGAGACTGGTGGCCTGGAAGAAAACTTTGATTTCAGACGATCTTGTGGCTCAAAATCCTTTCTAACTCCCTTCTGCCTTTAATGAAGAAGTTGAAAAGAACTCGTCTGCATCTGAAACACCATTCTTGCTGTTGGCATCAGCTCCTGTAATCAATTTGATGCCAACAGTCAAAGCCGCTTCCACTGCCTCAGTGTTGACAACCACCACGATTGCCATTTTGGTGTTGACAGCTACTCCAACTTCAGCTTCACTGATGGAGAGCACTACAGTTGGTCCTCCACATACAGTAGGGTTAGGGTTGCAGGACCCCTGCAAAAGTGGAAAAATCACAAATATCAAAATGTGTCTGTGGGGAGAAGGTGCACAAGGCATGGTAGGGAGGCATGTGTGCTTCCACACCACTATGACATCACATATGGCTTCAATCTACAACTGTTTCAAACAGTACATGCTCCAGAACTGATTATTATCTTTAGATGAGGATGACCTGTTCAGCAATGAAACAGATGACAACCAAGAAGCTTTGGGTACATTCTTCCACAAGATTGCACAGACCCTTTTGAAAGAGACTATTCATTCAAGTCCCCAAGCAGGTCTTCTAATCATTCTTTTCAATCTTCCTCACAAAATAAGTTTTTTTTAAATAGGTCTTCCAGAGATAGGCCTATTTCTTCTGGGAGGTCTTTATAATCTAAAGCCATCTTTGACTTTCACACTGTCCAAGTCTATCACACAGTTTCTGTCACAAAAACAGGTGTGTGAGAGAACATGATGGATTTCAAATGCACTTAAAATTACGTCCCAAATCAACATGTCTGTGGAGGGAGTGCTCTAACATGTGACATCAAAAAAACCCTTCTCTTTAGTGACCAATCACCTATAAGACTTCTGAGCAGAAGGCACTTAGAGAAAGATTTCTGAGGAATCCGCCACCACAACAGTTCTTATTGCTTGTCTATACTTCCAGACACTATAGGCGTGGTTCCTCTCAGAGTTTGCACCAGAGACCAAAAGCCCATATAAGCTCATTTTCATGCTCTCTTCTGTTTGCTAGGACCTTCATTGGTGGGCACAACTTTCTCTGAGGGGTCCTCTGCCATCATCCTTAAATCACCATCACCAAGGGGGGGCTAAGATACTAGTTGCATGAATTTCATGACAAGATCACAATGATCAACAACAGAAGGTTGACTTCTTGCAAAGACAGTAGAGCTTCTTGCTATATTCAAAACTCTTTTGGTCCTTCAAACCACATGTGACACTGTAGGTTTATTTCCAGTCTCTTAGTGGACTTCCAACTTTGCAAAACTGGAAATTTCCTCCCAGTGTTTTACTAGGGTTCTTGCCAGCCTCCCAAAGCTGATTCCCACGCTTGGAACGACTGGCAATCTCCCCAACTCTATCAGGTATGCTGCCACCCCCCCCCCGAATTATGAATTACTTAGACAGAACAGGAGGGACTCTGCCTAATCTCTAAGTGTAAGGATCTTCCACCTCCCCCTTCCCCTGAGTGAGAGGTCCTATGTAGCGTGTGCCAACCCTGGCGTGGAAATGGAGAGAACGGAGGTTTATAAAAGTGTTTTAATCAAGGCATGCAAATAAACAATATCACACTTGGGAGACCCCCTCTCCCAGGTACACTTAGTTACAAGAATTTACAAAACAGATATAACAGCACAGATACATTCTTAAGATCAGCCAGTTCCCAAAATAACAACGTCCCTAACGCGACTAACTACTTATTTCTAGTTACTCACAATTAGGTTATAGGCGTAGATGGTCTAAAGGAGAAGAGAGGGGGTCCAGGAGACACAGCATGCCTGCCAGCTCAACTGGGCCAGCTCTCCCTCTCTCTCTCTTTCTCTCTCTCTTTGTCTCTCTGGCCACATGGCCTCTCAGAAGTTTTATCTCTTCCTCCTTGGAAGGATCTGGAAGCCTCTCCAAGATGCCCACCTCTTTTCCTTTTGATTGGTCAATTCTCACCTTGTGACCTGTGATGCTGACCCTTTCTTTTTGGTTGGTCAACTCTCACCCTGTGACCCTTGATGTAATCCTAACACCTCATTAACCCTTGGTTTACCTGAAGAGGGAAGTATCTCCCTTTGATAAACCTAGATAATGGAAAGCCCCATTATCACACCACAGACAACACAACATCCATGTTTAATGTGAACAGCCAAGGTGGGCTTACTTATTCAGTGATACTTCTTCATATCATGACACAGATATGGGATTGGTGTATTCACCATATTATCACACTTATGGCCTGAGAAGAATCATAGAATCATAGAGATGCAAGAGGCCACAGGGGCCATCCAGTCTAGCCCCCTGCCATGCCAGAATACACAATCAAAGCACTTCTGACAGATTGCCATCCAGCCTCTGTTTAAAAACCTCCAAAGAGGGATATTGTACCACATTCCAAGGCAGTGTATTCCACTGTTGAACTGCCCTTACTGTCAGGAAATTCTTCCCAATGTTTATGTGGAATTTCTTTTCCTGTACTTTGAACCCATTGCTTCATGTCCTATCTCTGGAACAGCAGAAAACAAGCTTGCTCCATCTTCCATATGACATACCTTCACTGTTACTTCCCTTGACCTAGACAGTACACTTCTATTGATGCAGCCTAGAATCACATTTATTTTTTTAGCTGCTGCACTACATTCAGCCTGTGATCTACTAAGACTCCTTTCATGTGTATTTGAAATCAAGGCGGGGTCACTCATTCATACAATGACATTCTCCTTGCAGACAAGTTGAGTGGTACTTCTTTTGCGACTCACAAGTATTTCCTAGTGGATCATGTTTTTCAAGCCATAGTTTGATAATGGGGGC
Organism: Iguana delicatissima; assembly: GCA_948472985.1. Taxonomy (NCBI): domain Eukaryota; kingdom Metazoa; phylum Chordata; class Lepidosauria; order Squamata; family Iguanidae; genus Iguana; species Iguana delicatissima. The sequence goes on along the minus strand of CAOKZL010002231.1, from coordinate 173,775 downwards.
TCCCAGATGTAGATCTCTTCATTGCTCACAACACAAAGTACAAGAGGTTTTGCAGCGGAGTGGGGAAAGATCTACATTCCATTGGGAATGTTTTGCTGTTTCACTGGAGACTCATGTACTGTATATTTTTTTTCTCCAGTTCCTCTACTGACAATGGTAACTTTGAAGATCCAGTACAACAACACAAACTGCATACTACTGATTCTGTGGTGGCCACACCAGCAGTGGTTCATAGCCATATTTTACCACTCTGGGCAGATCTTACTAAAGCATCAGGCAGGCGGTGCTGCTATGCTGTTACGTGCTTCCAGCCATCCACCTTTATCTCCCATTATTGCTTGGATGCCAGGGCTAGAGCTGTTTCTTCCAGGAGGGCAGTTCTTTCTCCTATTTTTGACTGACATGGATCCCATCTTCCTGGCAAGTGAGCTAGCTAGTCACCCATTTGTACCTCTTAACTGTGCTCCTTCAAGTGGTTATCTGCTAGTTCTCACAAATCACATGCCCCCCCTTTTCATATTCATCATTTAGTGGTGAACATGGAACTGAGGAGAGAGGCTGAGGTGCATAAAGCATGTGTGGTGAGGGAATGAGGTGGGATTCCCACCAAAAGCCCTTTTCATACAGCATTTGCCATGCGAAAGGGCCTCCGGAGCGTCGTGCAATTGTGAGAAGTGTTTCAGACAACGTCTGCCCAATTGTGCGATGCTGCCAGGGCCAGCAGGCACCAATCATACACTATTTCATTTTCAGCTTGTAGTGAAAATGGTTCGCAATCGCACATTGCTCCAGGGCCCTGCGAACACTTACTGTGCGTGTGGAGCCTTCAGAGCCGCGGCACTCACGCTTTCCTCCCCCAGTGCAGCCTGGGAAAATGCCCGGCTGTGCTGTGGAAGGAAGAGGCAGAGCCCTTATGTTGCCTGCTGGGTGGCAGGCAACAGCTGCAGAGCCGAAGCAGCGAGGATGCGAGAGTCTCTTACAAGAGGCTGCTCGTGTGATCCCCATGTCCCAGCCACCGAGAAAAGGTAAGCTGTGGAAAGTGCCAAAGACTTCCAGGAGGGAATTTGGGGGTGCAGGCAAATGGGACCAGGCCCAGTTCAAGGACCATGGACCAGCCTCACTCCCAGGTGGCAGGGAAACCACACAGTGGCGGTGTACCCACATAAATTGTCTTCCTGCAGATGACATCCTCTGTCAGATAGGCAGAATAAGAAGGTCTCATTAGATGACAGGTGAGTCATCCAGTACCTGAATCTGTGCCTTCTGCCATGCCAGCACTATTCAACAGTATTCAAAGAATTTGTAGCCTCTTCTCTACCGTTGCGGCTTTTGTGTTTTTCTGACTTCCTCCACTCTACCCTGTCTGGCAGTTGGACTGTAGGCCTGCAAGCATTCTTTCTCAAATGAAATCAGTTATAGAAGACATGAAAGCAACATTTTAATTTCATTTGCTCTCAGAATTACTCCCAAAATAGATAAGCTTCTTCATTTTCTGTTGAAAGAGAAGCTGTTATATCTTTCCTTGTTGGCTTTCTTCTTTTCTCGTTAGAGGTTCAATAATAGTGATGGATTCTTGGCCATTCATATAGAGTCATCAGTGGCTCCTCCTCTTCCCTGTTAACTGTGCAGCACACAGCACCAGAATAGACAGCTATGCTACACTATTCAGTGCCACAGCATGCAGCATCATGTTAGTATTACACCACTTAGGTCTCTAGCAAAAATATTTACAATTTAAACTGTATGTTTCTTTTTGTATTTACAGTTTAAACCATATGTTTCCTTATGTATTGTGTATTATGTATTACATTTAAAACACAGCCAGCTAATAAAAATAATAGGATAATTAAGCTTATTTTAAAACTAGCATATTTATTATGAACGATGTATGACATTTCTGCATGAGAAGTCTTAATCAACAACAACAACAAAATGATCTGCTTTTATGTTGTAGAATATTATCATGGCCAGGTTGGACAAAAGACGGAAAGGAATATTTGGACCACCTGTGGGAAAGAAATGTGTCATTTTTGTAGATGATATGAATATGCCGTCATTGGAGCAATATGGAGCTCAGCCTCCTATTGAACTTTTAAGACAGTTTTTTGACCATGGAATCTGGTAACTATTCAAGACTAAATTAAGTAGAATAAATAAGTAGATAACTGAATCCTGTTAGCACATCCAATTTTGAAGTTGAATTTTTAAAAATTATTTATTTTCATGAATATTATTAAAAGGCAAATTTTCCAGTTAGTTCTTCAGCAAAGGTACCTAATTAAATCTGAGTTTGTAAATACTGGACAAAAAGTAGTTTATTGATTTGGTACTACTAATCTTCAAAGTTATGCCTAAGTGCAGAGTTCTCTACTACTGTGCTTATAATTTTCTTTTCACTTTTTTAAAGGTATGACCTAAAAGACACAAATAAAATTGTTCTTGTTGACATACAATTAATGGCTGCCATGGGTCCACCAGGTGGTGGAAGAAATCCAGTCACACCTCGTTTTCTGAGACATTTCAATATTTGCACCATTAATACCTTTAGTGATGAAACAATGGTCCGGATTTTCTCTACTATTGTTTCTTTTTACCTAAGAACAAATGAGTTTCTCCCAGACTATTTTACCATTGGGAACCAAATTGTCAATGGTACTATGGAGGTAAGACGTCAATATGCACATTGCATTTCTATTACTTTTGTTAGACAAACAATACAGATGACTTACAAAACAGTTCAGGTGGTCCCCGAAGCACATTACTTGGGAGGCATGCAGCTAATTTAGAGGAGAAAAAAGCTCCTGAAATGAAGGATTTGGGAAATAATTAGACATAGTTGTGTGTGTCTGTGTGTGTACATATGCAGAGAAATGTCTGTTACCTACCTCTCAATAGCAACAAGAACATTTTTGCTGTTTTGCTCCTCACATATTAAATAGTCCTCTAAGTAGGATAAACCACATGTCTGTGAAACTGTTTCCTAGACAATAATAATAGGAATGGGTCTTTGTTTACTGGTGTACTTTGAAATCACTGTTTTTAATATTTGCTCACCATTTCATCTTGTTTGTTCTGCATATTTCTTCTTTTTATCACTCTGTTAAAAGTTTTCTTCTTCCTGTAGTTATGGGTGGCCGGCTGCTTCTATTGGTCAATCTGCAGCAATAAACAGGTTTTAAAAAGTTTATTATATATAGATGTTGGGGTTCCAGTAAAGAAATACTTGGCTAACTTTCTGACATCAACTGTAAAAGCATTCTAGGTGTATATTAGCGCTGTGCCATAATATATAGCTCACAAATCTCTTACTCAGCAGTCCTCTATGATGCTCCCATTCATTTTAACTTATTGTATTGGGTGATTGCAGAGATAGTCTAGGCATCATCCACGCTGTACCATTTTTAAAGAAATTATTCCACATATACTGAACCAAGAAGGCATGAAACTCCTGAGTTTGCTAATTGTGTAAGGTGTTTAATAACTATGATTTGAATATTTTTGCTTTGTTTCTTTTCTTTTCAATCCTCAAGGTATATAAGAAAGCTATGGAACACCTATTGCCAACACCAGCTAAATCACATTATACATTTAATCTGCGGGACTTTTCACGAGTTATCCTAGGCTGTTTGCTTATTAAGAAGGATTCTGTTGTAAACAAGCACACAATGATTCGTCTCTTTGTGCATGAAGTATTTCGAGTGTTTTATGATCGTCTTGTAGATGATACTGACAGAGCTTGGTTGTTCAAACTGACAAAAGAGATTGTGAAAGAACATTTCAAAGAAGCATTTGATTCAGTATTTGCACATCTGAGAAAAGGAAATGCACCTGTAAGTATTCATTTATTCATTATAACAAATGTACTTTCTCACTGTCTCTTTTCCCATCATTATAATATTCATACCTTTTTTCTGAGTTTCTGTGTAACTCAAACATGTGAGATTTTGCGGCATCTGTGAAGACCAGTCGGAACATTCTTGAACTGAGCCAGCTTCCTGTGGTAGGAGTTCTTCTCTGTGGATGTCAGTATATTTTCTCTCTGCTTTATCTCAGTTCATATTCATCCACAAAATTTGGTAGCAGCATTTTGAACTCTTCTTCAAGTATCTAAGTTTCTCTAAAGATTCTTCTCGTTATTTCTGTAAATAATCCATTCTTCACTTTTTCTTTTTTCTATGAAACAAACATTTCATTCATCAAAGTTTTCTGTTGACCTACATGCTAAAGGTTTAATGGATCCAAAGCTGCTATATGAGAAGTGTGTGTCCTCTGTGGAACTAAAATCTTCCCTATAGTTACTCTGTGTCAATTCTTAGAAGAAATGTACATTGTTGTGCCCTATACACACTGTTTTGCCTTTAACTTCCAACACTGAAACGATAGAGCATTTGCAGCCAGATTGCTATCATATCTCCCACGCTGAATGAGAACTTACTGAAAAATATCTCTTGACCTTCTGTAGATCTCAAGTAAGACATGCCACTGGGCAAATAGACTAGGAGCAGTGCCAATCAACATCTCCTTATCTGAAAAATTCATGATATTCCCTGCTATTCCCATTTTCCCCTGTCCAAACAATTCACATGGGACTTGGAACATGAAGTGCTCATGGCACCCATTAAGCAATATTGCCCCCTTATGCATGAGAGAAATCTGCCCCAAATGACTGAAGGAAATCTATCATGAATACCTGTTACCTTGATGTCCCTTGATAGCATACTTGATCATGTCATGATTGTGGTAGTATTACCATAGTCACTGTAGTCATTCTAGGTCATCTCAATGTCATCTGCCTTGGGTATGACCAACATTTACAGTATCAAAGCGTACTGAAATGGTACACTGTTTCTTATCATTACCAAATTAACTGTGACACAACTAATAACTACTCAGCCAACATTGTTTCTGTTCACTGCCCCTATACAGGGATAGGCCTCAGTGTACTGATGCCAGCTGTCACTGTAAAATTCACTTTTGCCGTCAGCTTCTATTATGACAATAAAAACTCCTGATGCTTTATTGTTGATAGTATCTCAGTACTGCAGCTATTTCTTCTAGCACTAGATTTCTTCTAGTGTGACAACAGCAAAGCTCCTCTTCTCCGATAAAGTATGAGCCAGAAAACTGACATATTTATTGTCATCTTCATTCCCAAAAGAGACCACATCTTCACCTGATGGTATGGTAGCAGACTCTCATTCCTCTTCACCAGCAGATAATAATCAGTGCCTTGTCAATTAACTTGTATGGTCTTAGCTCTGAAGTCCAGGAGGCTAAAATAGTTGTTACATAACCTATGTTTAAAGGGATGCTGAAACAGACTGTTGACCATTCTCCATACCAATGTTACAATCATTACTACGTGACATATTCAACTCTTCACAGATACCTGTTTTAATCTGTTATGCTTCCAAAAGGATTGCCCATCTGTATTGACTGTGGTTTTCTATTCATCCTGTAACCAATTCTGTTATACCAGATGTGGTGTAAATCAAGAACATTTGTCAAGACAATGCAAACTGCATTCTGCGGACCTTATAATAGTCATACATAGTCTCCCACGTGTCTAAGTTATACAGAGCACACAAAGAAGAACAATTCACTTACTTTTAACTGTGGTACTTCAAATTATGTTCTGTGAGTTCACACAATTCTTCTACTTCTCCTCATGGATAATCCCTTACTGAATTTCATAGGATAGTAATGGACTCAAAGGAACTGAGGTAGAGTAAGGGTGAAAGTGCACAGATGTAGTGCAGAGTGAGGGAAGTAGAGCTCTCACCAAAAGCACAAAATCACGCTGTGGGACCAGGCCTGCTTTTCTTTCTCCCAAACTGGAATGGCAGCGTCCCCCTCCACCTATCTATTATAGTACCTCACCCCGTTGTACAGCCCTGCCCTCTCCTTTAAAACTACCATTGTGTATAAAGGGTAAAGCCTCTCAGTTGTTATTCAAAATGATTTATGCTGCCTTGATCCAGCAGGCTACCACAGTCAAGAACAAAGATATCAGAAAATTCTTGGATAGTATCTATGTGTCTGAGAAGGGAACTGTACAACAGCCAGATGAGTAAAACGTTTGAATAGATCCTGCAGTGACAACTTGGACAGAGCATTCTTCTAGTCTTCAGTTCAGACAAGAGGTTGGCTAGAAGAACTACACAGTTGGACATTGTGTGGAAAAAATAAAAATATATTTCAAGAAAAAAATGATTTACTGATCAGTGGTGGCATGTTACTAATTTGTTGGAACTAATGGAAAATATTCTACTGAATCAGAATTTATAAAAATATAATGTACTCTTTACAATAGCAAACAGGGAAAGTATTCGGTGTCATAAGTATATCCAAGCAATGCAGAACTTACAGCTTAACTGAATATACAGGTACAGAACTTTGCGTGCACACAGGCCTTTGGCTTCTGTTTTGCTCAAAGGCTTAATTCCCAAATCAGGGTCACACCTGCTGACCCAACTCTGTCTCACTCTCTAGACCTCTGAGAAGACAACCACTCCTATTCAGGCAACCTCCTGGCTGTCTGAAGAGTTCTGCCATAGAACTTTCTCTCTGGAAATATCACTGAAGGAATCTGAAAAAGTCACTGTGTCTTATATACAGACCTTCTCTTCTCAAACCTCAGCCTTTCCCTCTCACCTGTGGGCTGGGTTTCTCTCATACAGAGCCACTTTGGTTACCTGGCAACCTGTTGCTGGGGCTGCCTTGCCACTCAGGTTAGCCACACACACCCCTGCTGTATCACACATGCTTTTGAAAGAGAGAGACTGAGGTCTCCTGTCTGTGAGTGTGTTTTGGGGAGTGATATTATTTAATGTGTTGCTATGAGAAATGGAGGATAATGAGTCATTAATAAGATGAAAAAAATTTTTATTCACAAGAGGTTATGCCACTATAAATCTTTTGTCATTGGGGACAGTGTTATTCTTCTTGAAGTAGACTATTATGTGCTCTTATTTATGTGTTCTTAATTCCTATAGAAATAGACTATCTGCTGTATGTTTTTTTGCCCAAAGGTAAGCGAAGAAGATATGAGAGATCTGCTGTTTGGAGACTATATGAATCCTGATCTTGAAGGAGATGAAAGAATTTATTATGAAATTCCAAGCGTACAGATGTTCAGTGACATTGTGGAACTCTGTTTGGATGAGTATAACCAAACCCACAAAACAAGAATGAACCTGGTCATTTTTAGGTGCGTAAATGAACTATAGATTACTACTCCAATCATTATTTCAGTGATACTCTGTTTTAGGGTTTGTATAGTTAGTTCCTATTTAAAATGATTTGATTTGTGTTTTTTCTGAGAAGGTTTGCTCCCAGATGTTTGATCAGGCTGATCTCACCAAGAGCTTAAGAATTTTTGGCTGTCCATCAGCCATTTTTTCATAGCCTCTGCAACATGCGACCTGTTTGGTAATAAGTTCTAGTGTACTAAGATCTTGGAAGTGAATGAAACACAATCTAATGAAATGAATGAAACATGATCTGCACTCCAATAGACACACGTATCTGCTAGCTGTTTCCTGAAATTCCCATTATTTCCCCACAGTTTTCAAGCCAGTAAAAGCATGGATATCTCTCTCCCCGCCCCCACAAAAAAATTGAAATTAATCCTTCGTAAACACTTGAGTGATTAGTTTTTTTCTGTGCTTCAAAGATAAGTCCTGGAAAATGAAAGATCTTAGATGAGGAACTGGGCAGGTGCAGGCAAGGCAGAATAACGGTGTTTGGCACAAATATGAAGCAGATGTACTTTTGGCCTCAATTCAGTAGGTGTAAGAGAAACCTAAGAAATTTTATGTAGATTATAAATGAGACAGCAGTTAATTCTTCCCCCACATTAGAATGTCTTTAGCGCCATTATTTCTCTTATCAACTCTGTGGATATTAGCTTACGTTTTTTTCTCAGTACCCACAAATTATGTCAGTATTCCAAGATGGCAGCTGTTTATAATTTTGAAAATGATAATATGGCCGTAAAATGGGACTAAACAGCAGTTTCAAAAACTTCTTGCAGCTTAGTCTCTGCTTCTTTCATGTCTTGTAATACTGTCTCCATTTTGCTTAAATTACTTCCTTGCTCAGCAGTGGCAGGAGAAAGTCTAGCACAGTTGAAAGCAAAGAAGGGAAAACTGGCTCAATCAGAATCAAAATTTATAACTTGCCACAGTTACCTGCATTAGGCAGGAAGGAACTGTTTAAACAGAAAGCTCAGTTGGCTGTTACACATCAAGCTCTCAGCCTTGAATTGTATTAAGAAAAATACTTATTTCATCTAGTGGAAATGGGTTGGATGGGGTGGCAGGATATTCTCCACAACAGCATCCGATGCAAACTCAATCTGTTTCACAGAGAGTAGAGAAAAAAGGATCTAAATCTGTTTCAGAAAGAGGTTTGGAGACTGGAGAACTTTTAGAGGAAGAAGAGAAGACTGAAGGAGTAGAAAGGAGTATAGGGAAATCAAAAGTCAAAGAGAAGAAATAGGCAAAGAAAAGTTATAGAACTGGTCACTGAACAGGAGTCAAGGCAGCTTAATGGTTAAATGCTTATTAAGTTCTCCAGAATGCCGTGTTAGTTTAACAGTTGTCATGGTTACAAGCGGGAATAACTGACTGTCAACAAGACAGCAGCCTTTACATTTAGAGCAGTCAGTGTGCAGGCCTGCCTCTCTGATAAGAATGTTTGCATGCACAAGGCTGTATGTTCTGAAGCCACAGGAGAGGCAGGGGAATGGAATACCACTGTAGGACATGTGCACAAGTGTCATAATTCATCCAGTGGAACCTGAGGAATCTGATATGGAGGCCTCTGGCCTCTGATGATAGCTCCCTTTCTGAATCTGAGCAGTTAGTGGCAGACATAGCTGATGAGGAACTTCAAGAACATTGGCCCTCATGTCAGTCAGAACTGGGGGACACTGAGGAGACATCTCCATCCTTTGCACCATGTTGACAGGAGTGAAACAACGTTAAAGGAGGCAATGCTTTTTATAGAATCTTAAACGAGAAACACTGAGCAGTTAGCCACCTGATGTCTTGGTGTCAGACATCTATAAAACTCACAGCAGTTGCTGAGAGTTCTTATAATTCACAAATGCTTGTTCTATGAGAGTTTGGTATTCTTCATGCTTGTTGATATATTTTAGATTTTTGACCTCTCGACTGGCTTATAATTTACATCTCTTTTTCTTCCCCTTTTGTTTTGGTTATTGTGACTGCTGGCTTCTTGTGAACTTCCTCAATTGCCTGTCTGTGACATGGATTGGCTTGACTCACATGTTACAACTTTCCTTTGGTACTTGCCACCTTTAGAACTACAAAAGCAATGCTGATTAAATTTTGCTGTGTCAGATTAATTGCTTTAGAATTAGAATAGTTTAAAGGCTTGGGTATCCAGCCCAAGTTCAGCTGCTTTTCTTCAGATGACGTTTTATGCATGATTTCTCAACTTGGTCCAGCTTCAGCTGCCTCAAGTTTTCCAAGAAGTACTCATGCGTTTGTTCTCAGTCCCAAATCTCTTGGGAGTCTGACATGTTATAACAGTGGTTCTCAACCTGTGGGTCCCCAGATGTTTGTAGACTTCAGCTCCCAGAAGCCCTGAGCATTGACCATAGTGGCTGGGGCTTCTGGGAGCTGAAGTCCACGAACATCTGGGGACCCACAGGTTGAGAACCACTGTGTTATATGATCAAGCACATAATTAATTCTGAAATTACCACATAGCTAAACTCTTTGTCTTCTTTAATTCATTAAAACATAAATAATTTATTAAGCAGACAGCACTTTACTAATTTAATGGATTTACAGTCTAAGAATGATTCTCAAGTTCCTGATAAATCAGTTGTTGATTGTCAGTTAATTAATTCATTACTAATTGATACTAATTCCAAATCAAAGAATTTGACACAGCAACATGTAGTTAGCACTGCTTCTGAAGCTAGTGTTGTAGAAGCACTGCAAATTCCCTTGCTTTCCCCATAGATATACAGCATAAATGGAATTCTGGAAAGTGCAAAAGGAAAATTAGGCATTAATTCACAAAGAGTGTGGATGCATTTAAGAAAGCTCCACTGCATAGCGTACAAGCACATCAAGGTGATCTGGTATCAGATTCCTCATATGATGACTTGAGCCTTGTAGATATAGTCAACTATACTGTAGCAGTAGGCTGTGAGCATGAAGAAGATTCCTGGTCAGAATCAAATGCTCACACAGAGGTTCTTTTTCTAATACAGTAGATTTCAACCTTTTTCTGCACAACTCCGTAGTAACTTTGGATATGAAATTAGTGAAACAAACCAAAAAAATGAACAAGAAGCAGATATTAGATCTGAATAGTTTTGCTGGGTAGCAACAAAGACAAGGGAAGTTCTACTTCCTGAGGGGTTCTGAAATCCATTTTAGCAGGTCCTCGTCCTATACACCAAAGATCTCTCTCAAAAGCTTTCTACTTTTAATAACAGTTTATTGTATTGTTAGATGCTCCTTGGTGTCATGTGCTTTGGCCTGATGTAATGTTAGGAGGCCAAGAGGAAAGAAGGTAGGTAAAGAAGTCACATGTTGCTTCAGCCTATGCCCTCAAAACATAAGTAGTAGGATCATTTTCTGCTAGGGCATTCCTTGCTGGCCAAGAAAACCTTGGTTTCCACAACGTCTTCGCTGACTGGCAACTGGTTCTCTATTCCAGCTCTCCTGAAAAGGCTTGTTGCAGCAAGAGTCAGTTGCTCATTCAGACCCATGCTACCTTTGACTGCTAAGTTATGCCAGAACAGTAATGGAGATGGTAGTGGCCTCATGTTGCTCCTGTACTCAGAAAGTATATGATTTGATATGATGTGTTTTCAGATCTTTGTGCTTTCTAAATAAAGTTCAACTGGCAGAAGGGCTGTGTGGCCTGATTGGAGCCACTGAGAGAATGATTCCCCCGGAAAAGAAGCAACTGAGGTGGTGAAGGGAACAGGGGTTGGAGAAATTCACAAATAATCAAATCCATGAAAGTTAAACCTGCAGATGTGGAGGGCCAACCGTATCTCTCTCTATATATATAAATATACAGATATGTAGATATATATATGGCTGCTATGTATAGCTGTGTCCAGAGCTGTGTCCATTTATGACTACTGTGTATAGCTGTGTTATCTTCTATGGATATTCATCCATTGATGTTGTTTCATGAAGATGTTTAAGCTCTGTTCTGTGTTAAGTAGAGATGCTTGCTAGGAAGAAAGCTGATGATACAAAAGTTCAGGTCCTTACAAGTGCGAGACCAAGGAATAAAGCTTTTTAGTGAATTTTGCTGAGATGAATTATAAAAGAATCTGAGGAAACCTTCCTTAGAAAATGCAAGTCTATTCAGATTACATGATAGCATTATATGAGATGCTAATGCAGTGTCCTCAAAGGGGGTCCACAAATGTTATGAGCTTTTACAGTTAAGAAAGAAAGAAAGAAAGATGGTTATACCTTGATCTCAAAGAGGAGGTGTCTTTTGCCAGTGATAGACATGTCAAACTGTTAGATGCAACATGTCAAACTGTTCAAAAGTTATTAAAATAACTGATAGCAACAAAAAAAAAATGTACTACTTGCTACTTCTGCCTTCAGTGAGAGCTTGCAAGTCAAACTCTGAGTGGCTGAAAGAAATCACATGACATTTCTTGCTATCATGCATACACCAAGAAGGCACTTTCGTAGCTGCACTAAATTTGATGACCCTTGATAAGCAACTTTAAATGAATATGTGATGCACTTTAGGATTTTAAATATTGGGTTAAGTCCTGATGTTCCTTGGCAAGAAAAATATTTAAAGAGGGTCCATGGTAAAGAAAAGGTTAAGAACAGCTGCTTTACATGCAGTATAATGTCAACTGCTAAGTAAGGTGCCCAGATACTGAGAAGTGTATGGTCGTTCCTGATGAAACTATATATATATGTGTATCTATTGCTGTGTTTAATAAAATAACCTAAAAGAATAACAGAGCGCCTGCTTATCCGACCAGATAAAATATCCTGAGATTTCAATTCTTTTAAATGCTTAAATGGAGTATTGGTGCTAACTCATGCAACTCTTGGATGAATTGAGAGCCCAGGCAACCAGAAGGTGATTAAAGGGTCGTCCAAACAGAGACCAATTAGCTGAAAATGGCAAAGAACCTTCAGTCCCTCAGTTTAAAGAAACGGGGCTGGGGAACCATACTTGCTCCAGTTTATCGACTGGGAGGTCAGATATTTCTCATCTCATCCTGATATAAATAGGTCTGTGAAAGTGCTTTAAACTGTCCACCTACTGTGCATCGGTTTCCAGTTTAGGACTCAGTTGGCGTTAAATGAATTAATGGGAGAAGCATCTGAAGCTTTAAATAAAGTGTAGTTACATCTTCTAACAGTGAAGGTGGTTTTCTTAGTGGCAGTAACATCTGTATGAAGAGTTTCAGAGATGTCAACGTTATTAAAAATGGGAACTGGTGTTAATTTTTGAAAGATAAACTCTCTTTGAGGTTAGTCCGTACTTTTTGCTGGAAAAACTAACCTCTGCCTGTCTCTCAAGGAATACTTTTTGACTAATTATGTCTCACTCATTGGAGAACAGTGGGGCACTTTAATTGTGCAATGCACAGTGAGAACATACTTGGATGATATGAAGCACAGAGGCATACGAAAGCCAAGTTTGTTTCCTTTAAAGCTAGAAGTGTCAGATACTGTCCCACTGGACCAGGGTACGTGAGGTATGGGCTCACTTTGCTAAATCAATGGTGGAGGAGCAGTTAACTGTAGAGGGGAATAGCTTTCACCCCCATGCCCTCCCAACAGGTTGCCACATTGGTATGTCAAAGGGCCCAGACCCCTGACTTTAAAAAAAGTGATTTTTTTTTTTATCCAACCAATCTCCAGCAGGTCAAAAATATTACAAAACACACTGGTTTATTTCTCCTCATCCTCCTAAGCACCCATCAAAATAAACCAAAAAGCAAACTAAATAGGAAATTATGTCAGTCCAATTTCTATGTTGGTCTTTTGGGGGCTCATATTTTTGACTTCTTGGTTTTTTTCAAGGTATGTGGATGAGGCTTAGAGGAGAGTATAATCACTGCATTTTGCAATGTTTTAGAGCTATTGGAGGAAAAGTCACCCAAGAAATCTTTTTTTAAAAATTGGGCAGGGTCTAGAGCTTCATGAATGTGTCACGGCCACACTCCGGGGGCCCAAGGGCCACATGCAGCTGATGGGCTTAACTTTGCCCCCCTAGTCTAGTGTTTATGCTTTAAGTGCTTCTCCTGATCTTTGTAGAGCTGCAGAATGGAGTAAGTTTATTTATTTTAGTTACAGTAGAGTCTCGATTATCCATTCTTCGGTCATCCGACATTCTGGATTATCCGACATCGGGGCTGCTTGGGGGCGTGGCTGTAGGCATTTCTGCGCCCCCAGACACGCCCCAGACACACCCCCAAACATGGCGGCCGCGACGGGCAAGGATAGCCCTCCGGATTATCCGACATTTTCGGCTATCCGACTATCAGCCTGCCTGTTTATGTCGGATGATTGAGACTCTACTGTATTTAATTTCTAGCCTGCCTTTCTCTTTGCTTATGGCCCAAGATGGCTGACTACCGTAACCAGTCACAATAAAACTGATTGATTTCAATCTGCAGAAATAGAGTTTCATAGAAGGGTGTTATAGTTTAAGCTGTAGATTACATAGCCACAGCCATTCAAGCTTTTAAAGACTTGGGTATATCCTGTGTGATTGTGGATTGCTTCTCTGCACTGTCCAGAAAATGAATTGTTGGTGTTCAGCATGATTCTGTGCAAGTGCAGATGAGCATTCCACCTCTAATTGTGATATCTGTTTGCAGAACAAATTATGGTTGTGCCATCAGTGTATAAGTTCAGGGGTGAGATGAATTTTAATTCTAATTGTACATCTATTTTTATTCTGAACTATCTGAATTTCCTACAGTTACCAATTTTCATTTCAGCAAGGCATGTGAAAAAAAAACATAGAAGGGGGAGAAGAGTCAGCTTTTAAATGTCTGATAATTATGTGACTTGCTTCTGAAAATTGTAGGACGGGAGACAATCCTTGTGATTGTGGATTGCACCTCTGTGTTTCCACAGAATAAATCTTCATAATGAGTACCGGTACCTCATTTCTTGTTACATTCAAACCAGGAAACTATGCATTTCATCTCAGAGTGCAAGCTGAAATATTAAACCAGGATCTCATCCTCAGACATTTTCATTAATAGCACAAACAATAAGAGAAAGAGATGTGCAAAAATACTTGTTTGACATTCTCAGTAGGCCAAATTGAGATTTCCCTGTTTGCTTACTTGCTTGTTCATGTATTACAAATTAAATAAAAAAGAATAGAGGTAGAACAAACTACCAACACCTTGGTTTATGGTTGGGATGTATTATGTATGTGGAAAACCAACAAAAGAAAATGTGAAAATTAAAGCTTTTAGCATTAGTTTTAATTATGATGCATATGTATTTGTAATAGGTATGTGCTGGAACATTTGTCTCGCATATGCCGAGTGCTAAAGCAGTCAGGAGGTAACGCCTTACTTGTTGGAATGGGAGGAAGTGGACGCCAGTCCATGACTCGTTTGGCTACATCTATGGCAAAAATGAGCATTTTCCAACCAGAAATATCCAAGAGCTATGGAATGAATGAATGGAGGGAAGATGTAAAGGTCAGCAGGTCCTCTGAAAAACACAGAGAAAATAACTATGTCTGTACTCTGTCTGTCGGTTTGTCTCTCCCTCCCTCTCTCTGTTCGGTTTCAGTTGCCTTTCATAGATGAAGAGAGAAAGATGGACATATATCTTGAAGTAATATTTTTCCCTTATAGGAAGGACCTAATTATCAATAAATATAAATGAAATAGGATCATTTAAGAGAATTCATACAATTTAGAAGACTGATTATTAAATTATTTGACACTGTAATTTTTTATTATTATTTTTAGACTCTTTTTAGAAATGCAGGTGTGAAGGGCTTGAAAACTGTATTCCTAATCACAGACACACAAATCAAAGAAGAAGGATTTTTGGAAGATGTTGACAATGTACTTAATACTGGAGAAGTACCCAACCTTTTTGCAGCTGATGAAAAACAAGAAGTTATGGAGGTATCTTTTATTTTTAAAAAGTTGATTGCTCTTAAAATATAATGTTACAAGTAAAAAAAAGTATTCAGAAGGTATATAGGTAGTGTACAGTTTAGCTAAAGTTAAGCAGTTTCAATCTAATGGGAAGGTTAAATGCTTACATCTTTTGGCATTTAAACCAGTGAACTGTAATGACTTTAACCTTTGCAGGTCCATGGACCTTGCTAATAAATGTATAAAGAATAAGAACACATAAAAATAGTGGATAACTGGTGTGTTAAGACATATCGTATATGACTGTAAAACAGAAACTTACTGGTAAGACTTTATCTCACATAATTTTTATTTTAGTTTCTTGACCTGCTCTGGCATTGTCAAAAACATTGTTACATTTCAAAAGTATGTGAAATGAAGACTAATACTGAAAATTTATATTTTATGTTACATTACTTTGAGCCCTGATTCTTAGACTAGTGATGAACAAGCAATCTACAAGGGTCATACTGAGAGTAATTCCTGTCAATTCATTACTCCTTTAACAACATGAGACATATGCAACTCCATACATGTGTAAAGTTACTCTTTGTCTGCAACATGGTACTATTCAAAATAGTCTCCATCAGGGGCAATGCATTTGCACTGCCATTGACCCCACTCATCAAATCCACTTTGGAAGAAAATGTATCAGGCACTCTCTGATCTAATGTCTGATAGCCGCTGCCACTTCATCTACATCATCAAAGTGTCATTCCCAAAGGCTTTGCTTCATCTGACTGAAACAAGTGAAAGACTGAAGGCTGCAGGTTGGGGCTATAAGGTGGATGCGGCATTTGTGCAAGAACCTGTGATGTTGCCAAAGAAGTGTAGGGTTTTGCATTATCATGGTGTAACTGGATTGCATCCAGCTGTTTCTATAGTTTGTTTTTTTTAATCGATGGCTTTTCAAAGTTTCCAAAGTAGCGGTCACTGTTCATTGTTGTTCCATGCTCTAGGAAATCAAGCAAAATAACCTCGTCATCCCAAAAGACATTCGCCATAATCTGTGCTGAGTGCTGGCTTCTGAATTTCTTTGGTCTAGGGGAATGGAGTGCTACCACTTCATGGATTGATTCCTGGTTTCTGGATCAGACAGGGATGCCATCTGTTCCTGGTGATTTATTTTCCCAAGTGCTTTGAGTGCAGCTTCCACTTCGCTTTCTAAAATTGTGGGTTCATCATCTAACGATTCCTTCTTGAATGAATCTGTCATCCTTTCATCCTCTTTATATAGTTCTTCAGTGTATTATTTCCATCATCCTCTTATTTCTTTTTGAACATATAGTTTGTTCTCTTTCTACTCTGATTGATTGATTGATTGACTGATTGAATTTCTATGCTTCCTTTCCCACCTTTGGTTTAAATTTTCCTGTGATTTCTTAGATCTTGTGGAAGAGATCACCTGTTTACCTTTCCTGCTGTCTTGTATTTTTCTACATTTATTATTATAGTTGTTCTGTCTTTGTCCCTGTGACAGGTTGCTGAACAGTTGTGTTCAGTGTTGTGACCCGATTGTTGTCATCTTTTGGTTTTGCATACTTTTGCCTCTCAACTGTCCTTAACTGCCTGAAGGGTTTTATCTGTCATTCATTGAGGCTTCTCTTTCTTTTTGGCTGCAGATAGTGTCTGCTTGCATTCTTCCCTCATGATATCCCTGGCTTCGGTACAAAGTTCTTCTGGCTCCTGGGCTTAATAGTTCAAATCTGTTTTTTACATTTTCTTTAAGTTCGACAGGGATGTTCTTCAAGTTACATTTTAACATGATGATTGATTTAGTGTTCTTTATTAGTTATATTCTAATTTTTTTGTATTAGCAGTTCATGGTCTGTGCCACAATTTACTCCTGGTCTTGTTTTTGCAGAGTGAATGCAGTTTCCACATCTTCTGTTTCCAATTATTTATTTGATTTATTTGGTTTATTTGATTTCTATATTGGCCATCCCCTGGAGTCCATGTACACAGTCATCTCATTGGCCATTGCTTGAAGATTGTGTTTGGGATGAACATATTGTTGGCCTCACAAAATCCAGTTGGTTGCTGTCCTGCTTCGTTTCTTGATCCTAGGCCAAATTCTCCAGCAACGTTTTGATTCTGCTCAGTTTCCTACTTTTATGTTCCAAATTAATTATGGTTATCAACACATCATGTTTTGTTGTGTGATCAATTTTCTTCTAGCTTAGAATTTTTCCAGCTAAGAATTTTTTAGTTTCTTATTGCTCTGCCTCTGTAGTTTAAGCATAAGCATAAGATTATTGTTATATGGATATATTTTCCCTGCAATCCTATTGATATTATTTGGCCACTGGGGGCTTTTGTTACATCTGTCTTCCTATTAATGCCACCACATTTCTTCTTTTACTTTCATTTTCTAAGTGAAAAATTGTAATTTTGTGACTGAAAAAGTTCCTTAGACTGTCTGAAAGGGCAATGCACAGTTAATGAGTTATTCTCTCACACCACCTGATCAAGATAGGCATTCCAAATTCTAAAGACATTTCTTCTGTTTATTCCTCTCTTTTCCTCAACAGTTTTTATTTTTCTGCATTGCCAACTGGTCAAGTTTTTTCTTTCTCTATCATTCTTTCTATACTTTTAGTAGTGGAGACTTAAATAAGTAGAGAATTAACCATGGCTAGAAATTTAATAGACATAAACAATTGAATATGGTGCAGTAAAACATCCAATGAGATGTAGTAGTTTAAGTGTTGGACTACAACCCTGGAACCCAGGGTTTCGTTCTCTGCTCAGGCATGGAAAACCACTGGATGACCTTGAACATGGCACACACTCTCAGCTCCAGAAAACCCCATGATAGGGTCACCATAAGTTGGAAATGACTTGAAGGCGCACAACAATGCAACAAGCACTAAAGAAAATGAAACTGATATGGTTAGGGAGTTTCAAAAAGTAAAGAAAAAGTTAAGTTTAGGGACTTACCAGAGCAGATTCTTCAAGGAGACAAGGTTCAGTCAGAAGTGTCTCCCATGAACATGATTTCAGGGCACCATCTTGGATTAATGGAGTTTAAGCAAAGGAGAGAAGCAGAAGTAAGAAAACTGTTAGCCCACCCAGAGAGAGCTATCTAATCAAATGGGCAGATGCACATTATGGTTGACATTGAGGACACTCCCACAAATCAAATGTTCTCAAAGTCTCTTGAGCCACTTTAAACTCAAGCCACAAAGTGTGGGCACAAGAAAAATATTTAAATTACTTGGCAACATTATTTACACAAAACCAGGTACAAGCTCTGCATATTAGAACAGGGAACCAACATGATGTAGTGCTTTGAATGTTGTACTAGGACAATGGCTTACTAGGATTTGACTCCCCTTTGGCCATTGAAACCCACTGGGTGACATAGGGCAAGTCACATTCTGTCACCTGCAGAGGAAGGCAAAGGCAACCCCCCCCCAACAAATCTAGCCAAGAGAACCCTATGATAGATTCATCTTAGGGTCACCATAATAAGGAAATAATTTCAAGGCACACAACAGCAACAGTACTAGAATTAATCTAGGAGAATATAGTTCAGTGATGCAGCCTCAACAATTATACTGCATAAAGAAATGCAGTAGTGTGATGGGGGGGCAGTCCACTCCAGGCAGCACTTGGGGGGGGGCTGCAGGCTGCAGAGAAACCACGTTTCTGATTTTATGGAGGACAGGCTTCTGCAAGGATATAACTTACTGTCCCAAGGAAGGGCTTAAGGGAATGCAGCATCACCAGCTCCCGCTTCCTTTGGCTAAGCCACCCCCCAAGGCAGAGTTGGGGGAAGTAAGAATTGAAAGGAAAGGGCAAAGGGAGGGGGCAAGGAAAGAAGACAGCAGCGGCAGAGGGGATGGCAGCAGTTCCAGGTGCTGGAGAAGCAAGTGTTTCCCTCTCCTCCGCCCCTCATGCACACCAACTGCTTGGTGTGTGTTCTTTCTCCCTTCCCTCCCCTCTGTTCCTTTTCAGTTGGTCAGTTGGTTGCTGACAAGACTCACTTTCCTGGAGCCACCTCCTTTCTTCTCCACACATATACACAATAGGTTTGAGGGAGAGAAAAATGCACATGCATCTTCTACCTCTCACTTGAAAATTTTGGGGTAGGGCTTGGAGAAAGGGGAGAGATTCTGCTCTAGAAACCAAGGGCCTTTCTGCACTATACTGTTATAGTTCTGTCATTCCACTTTCAACATCCTATGGAATCCTGGGGTTTGCAGTTTAGGGAGGAGCATTTAAAATTCTCGGCCAGAGAGCTCTTTGACCACAGTAAACTATAAACCCTAGAATTCCACAGGATATTGAAAGTGGAATAATACCACTATAACAGTGTAATGCAGAAAGGCCCCAACTTGCCCCCATGCTGCTGGAGGTGTCTGGCTGGGCAGAGACTGGGAGTGGGCCAGGAAGTTGCCAGGTGCTTCTCCTCTGCCATCATCTTGTGGCTCAGAGGCCTGGAAGCCCACCCCATTCTGGTGCATGTTGGCAATTCAACTTCTGTTTGCAAGACTGTCCAGTCCAAGCTTGATTCAGAAATTAAGACATTGGTAGGGAGAAGAAAGGCCTTCGAGTCTGGCCAGCAGTCATCCCTAGTGCAGAAGGCTGATTAAGCATACAGTTCATCTGATCACCATCTTATTTTACGATTTAAATGACAATTATTTCCAAATTTCTGACTGTATGCATAAAGGAGCATATGCACATTTAATACAAATCTATACTCTTTTATGTCCTCTTTTGGTGATGGGATGAGGTCAGTTCATATCCTCTGTGTCAGCAATATGTAAATAGCCAGGCTGACCTAGGTTCAGGAAAGGAGTATTTGTCCAAACTGTTTCTGGGCCCTACAGTTTGAAGATGTTGAAATACTTAACAGAGCATGAGAGCAGTGTATGGCTGCTTTACTTGACTACTAAAAAATTGAGGTGAAGGAGCAGAAACAAATCTTGTTTCCTACCCTCTCATTGTCCAGATTTGACAGAGACAATTCTGATTAATACTCTGTTGTTCCACTTTCTCACCTGCGTTAAATGTCCCAGTTTCTCCTCCGACCACCTCCTTTTGTCCTGGCTTACTTCAGTTGCTACAAACTGGGTTCAAAGTACAGAAGTAGTTTGCAATCTATTGTGGTTTTTTTGTTTGATTGGTTTGTGCAGAACACTTCTTTTTCTAATGTAAGTAATTGATTAATAATTAATTAATTGATTGATTAATACTGAATTGTTATGTTAAGATTAACCACTGGCTGTTTAAGAATCTTACGTTTTGAATGATGTTATTGCTGCAGGTCACTCACATATTATGTAATTGTGTAATAATTACTTTTACTTGATAGTAAATTTGAATAATAATTACTGATAACATGCTCTCAGCTGGACGAATAAGTTCATTTTTGTCATCTTATACACATTATGCTCTTTCTTGGTTTGGTTACTTGCCAATATCACATTTTAGAAGTGTAATGGAAATGACTGGAAGAACTTTATATGGTGAGAATTAGGATGACATGTGTCAGTTCTATTATGATAACATTTTTGGCCAGTTTCTTCTAGAAGTCTCTGTAGCTTTAGCTAATGCTAAGTCTGTGTAACCTTGGCCTCAACCTTGGCTCATGCTGTGACCTTAGAAGTAGGGAGTAGCTGGCTGGACAAGACAGCTGCCTCTAATAAAGTTCTATGGCCAAGGACAAAACACTGTCAACAACTGATAAGAAATGAGAGTCACATCAGTAGGGAAAAGGTGTCATTGACTGAGAGTAGAGGTCTGCATGTAGACCAGGCACCCCTGCCCTATAAAATGCCCAGTGCAAACCAGAAAAGCTGGTGTAGTGGTGCACATCATTGGCCTGGGATATCTTCACTTTTTTTCCTGAGGCTCCCAACTACAAGAATGGAAATGTGAGTTACTGTATAAGATATGCTTTATATATAGAACTTGCTTTAGAGCAGTGGTTCTCAACCTTTGGGTCCCCAGATGTTTTTGGACTTCAGCTCCCAGAAGCCCTGAGCATTGACCATAGTGTCTGAGGCTTCTGGGAGCTGAAGTCCACAAACATCTGGGGACCCACAGGTTGAGAACCACTGCTTTAGAGATACAATTTGTCTATCAAATGTAAAACTTTGTCTGTAAGTTAATAAATAAATCTGTCTTCTGTTGATGTATTTATTGTTTCCAAATCCAAAGGAACTTCTTGCCTTTGGCAAAACAAAAACATTATATATTTATTCAAATCCATTATCTTCTAGGGTGTTCGTGCAGTAGCCCAGGCAGGCAGTAAGAATGAAGAGCTTGGTCCTTTGGCCTTATTTGCCTTCTTTGTGAATCGGTGCAAAGACAATCTCCATGTTGTGGTAGCTTTCAGTCCGATTGGAGATGCTTTTCGCAACCGTCTCAGACAGTTCCCATCTCTCATCAACTGCTGTACTATTGACTGGTTCCAGGTTTGTAAGAGTATTATAAATGTACTAAACCATCAATATAATCCTCAGTATGTTCTTACCCATAAATTGCTATTTTTCACGTCTGTTACATTTTCTTTCAAACACATTTCTTAAAAATTTATAACCTCCAATAGAAAGTAATGGGCTGATTTGTCCAGCTAACTTTTATTTTTTCAAAAGTATCCATTGCCAGATCACAAGGAGTAGAAACTTGTATTATAAGTGCAATATCTGCCTGGGTAAAAATACTTCTTCCCACCCCGAATTCTCTAAAAGCACACTGAGAACATAAGTGCACACATACATCAAGTAGTAGATTTTGATATTTTCTGTACTTGCCATCTTGTTGAATGGAGCTATGTATGGAATTCAGGTATATTTATAGATTGCTATTTTGGTTTTTTTGCAACCTAACTCTTCATACTCTGTGAAATGCCATGGATATGAATGGTATTATTGATATTGATGATCATCATCTCTATCGTCATCTTTTGTTACTGGAATTTCTTTGTGTTTCTATTCATACATGATTGTAAATATATCTCTGTTCGTGTACATCCAAATAACACAAAATATAGGATCATTTGCAAAGTTTTGGCACTTTGCTAAGCACTCTGTTGGACTAGTGCATAGTCATTGCGTCTACGATTAGCAGACCATGCACTGTGCTAGACTACATTGGGAAAAGTACCCCAGCACACTGTCAAGAATTAAGAGTTGGCCATATAAGTTTTATTTTACTACAACAACTTAGAGAAAGAAAAATGATTGATTAGTCTGCAGCACTGAACCAGCAGGCTATTTCTAACAGAGCAAGTGACAGAGCAAGAAAAAAGGGGTGTTGAGCTATAGATGTCAGATAAGGAATAAGAGAGAAAAGTAGGCTTTGAGAGAGGACTTGTGGTTTAGTAGCATGCAGGAGCCAGAATACGTAGATGCAGAATGGTATCTGGAGAAAGAAGTAGTAAAGCCAGGCCAGGATATACTTACTGATTTTAGAGGACAGGGAGCAAAGAACTTCATTTCTATAGGTTGTTGTGGGTTTTGGGTTTTGAGGCCGTGTTCCATTAGTATTTTCTCCTGACGTTTTACCTGCATCTGTGGGTGGCATCTTCAGAGGATATCTTCTGAAGATGCCAGCCACAGATGCAGGCGAAACATCAGGAGAAAATACTAATAGAACACGGCCTCAAAACCCGGAAAACCCACAACAACCTATAGATTCCGTCCATGAAAGCCTTCGACTTTACAACTTCATTTCTTCCTGGACACAGTTAGTTGGAAACTCAGAGCAGACACAGTACAGCTTGGCTTCTGTCAGTTTGGGCCTCAGTCTGAATAGAACAAAGAGCAATGGTGTGAGCCATCACTTTCTCTAAAGATTGTTGGACAGATGTAATAGTGGGAGGATGTCAGCAAGCTAAGTCATTATTAGAAATCCCAGAGCCCCAAACAGTGCAGAACAGAGGAGGTTGAAAGTAGAATATGAAATTTAGGATATTAGCTAAGAACTATGCTGTGTTTAATAATAAAAAAATGATTAATTGTGTATATTCTTATATATTCAGCCATGGCCTGAAGATGCTCTTGAACGTGTGGCTATTAAGTTCTTGGAAAAGCTTGAGTTGACAGAACATGAACGTCAAGAAGTTGTTCCCATCTGTAAACACTTCCATACATCTGTGTTGTTACTTTCAGAAAGGTATTTTTCCCTATACTTTTATAATGATGGTTAATAGAAATTAAAAAAAAACACTAAAGAAGAAAAAATTGTGTCATACAGTAGAGTCATGGTTATCTGACCTAAACGGGCGCGCGGACGGTCAAATAACCGAAATGACGGATGATCCGGACACCCGTGGTGGCCGCCATTTTGGGGGCGTGTCAGGGCGGGCCTGGGGCATGTCGGGGCGTGTCTGGGGCACGGAAATGCCTGCAGCCACGCCACCAGGCAGCCGCGACGTCGGTTAATCCGGAGCATCGGATAACCGCAGGTTGGATAACCGGGACTCTACTGTATTTATGTTTCTGATTCATTACATCATAAAAATATTGCTTTTAAATGAAGCTAACATTTATCAGAGAAATAAGGAAAATGATTCTCAAAAATAATGCCATCATGCAATTTTTCAGGCTGTTTGAATTGTCTCATTTATATGCAAGTAATTTATTCAGGGTTAGTAGGGTGTAACTATTAATCTTCACCTTTGGGCCTAAGTAAATCTTAACATGAGAGAAATACTCTCACAGCCATGAGGGAGATAGATTCAAGCACAGTAGCGCCAGAGGATGGCCTTGTCTCCCTGCTGGGTGAGATTCTGAGGCACTTTGCATATTTTTCAGGCTTTTCAGCATTTTGATATTTTGTGAAAAATTAATTTGCAAAAGAAACGTTTTCCACAAAAAACGGCACAGTTTTCTACGCACAATGTGACTTTTTGTACAAAAACAAAACAAAACAATGGTTTTTGTGAAAACTTCATTGTAATTTATCATTTTTGACAGCTTGTCCGAAGATGTTGAGACAGCCTTTTTTCAAGGACAAGAAAATGTGCAAATATTTTCATGTCCCTAATGTGCATCCATACATGCACAAACACAAATCATATAAGTACCCATATGCTATGTGTTTGTTTTCCATTGTGTGCCAAACAGTCTCTTTGTCTTAAATCAAGTAAATGGCTCAGTGCAGTTCAGCATCAGTGTACGGCCTTCTAATACACAGACTCTTAATTTTAAATTAAAACACATCAGGATAATAGCTAGTTAGCAGATTTTGAGTCCCTCAAAACAGAATCCACAAATACAAAAATAGTATCAAAAATATAGAAATGAAACAAAAAAACCAAAGCAAAAATAGTATCCAGAAAAAAAATTGCTTTTGGGTTCAACTTAGAGTAAAAGACTATTTTTATCTTGCCCCCAGGTTTTTGCACCAGTTGGGACGCACAACTATGTTACTCCTACTTCTTATCTTGAACTTATTGCCTCATTCCAACAACTTTTAACTCAAAACAGAGATACTATCATGAAGGCAAAGAAACGATATACTAATGGCTTAGACAAATTAGCTTTTGCAGAATCTCAGGTAAGTTGATTATAAAATAGCAATTTGTTGAAGACTAACCAACATATTATGGTGCAAGTTTTTTTGGACTAGGCCATTTCTTTGGACACGGGAAATGTTATCCACAGTTGACATATACTATAGTCAACTGTTTGGGGGATGAACAAGGTGCAGGTCAGAAGGAATGGAAATGCAGAAAGTAAAGACAGTGAAAAATAATTTAATAATGGCTATCTACAAAACACAAGAATCCTGCGTTGGTGAGCTGATTTTCATACAGAGTGTGTTTTAAAAAAAAGTTGTTGCCTTTCAGACCTCAGGAGATTTAGCTAAATATCTTGATGAATTACAATTTCTTGTTAGTGAATAAATAAATGTGTTAGTCTGTGTCAGGGTGGGAAATGTGGTGGCCACCAGTTCCCCTCACACATTTTTGTACTCAGGTGTTCCCAAACAGCCCATATAGCCCATGTGGAGCAATTTTTCCACATCTTCAACAGCTGCTTTCCTTTTAGACCCAGTAAAGGACTTTTTCCAAAAGAAAATGACCTAGAAGTTGACCCCCAGATCGCTTCCTGCTTTAAAAAAGGCTTAAAATACCAAAACGATGACTAACAACATGACAAAATTGCCCTCATGCCTCCCAGGAAGATTTTGGGGCATACACTTGGGAGATTCATCAGGGAAGGGTGTGGCCTTCCAGAGTCCCCAGCAGAGCCAATACAGCCCACTAATCTGCAACAGTTACCCATCCCTGTTTTGTATGGTGCTGCAAGATTCTCTCTAGCAACTGAAAAAAGGCTATTCTTCTTTTAGTTGTGAAACTTCATTAGCAGACTTTTAAGGGCTGTTGACCAACTGTTTCCTACATTTTAAGTCACAGAAACTAGACTTTCTCTTGCTTTTCACCTTGTCTTGCTTTTCACTTTGCTTTAATTGTTCTCTTATCTGTAATGATGTAAAGTTTTCTCAGAGAATATAATTGATTGAAATATATTTGTAGTTTTGCATATTACATGATTGGCAACACAGTCTAGAAGTTAGAGTGTTTGTCTGCTGAGATACAAGTCTTGTGTTCAATGGGTTTTTTTTTTTAGCACTGAAAACATAATGCCACATTTTTTCCATTTTAATGTCCTGTAAAAAGTTGTATATAACTCTTGCTGATTTTAGGTTGGGGAAATGAAGAAAGAACTAGTTGATTTGCAGCCTAAACTGGAGCAAGCTAAAGTGGATAATGCAAGTATGATGAAGGTAAAGTTCCTGAACCTAAAAGATACATGCAGCTGCTGCAGTTCACTCAGTGGCCTATGTCAGAGATGGACAGGTATTGTTCTCCAGATGCTGTGGGACGGTATCTGCATGAGCCCTACATAGCATAGTCAGTGGTGAAGAATTATGGGAGCTGCAGTCCAACAGTACATGGAGTGCCACAGTTGCCCTCTTGGTGTTAGCAATAGCATCTCTTTAAAGGCCAGTGGGGAAAATCCAGTCTGTTATGTTTCAGGTAAATTGCAGTTCCACTAATAACTATACTATTTGTCAGTGTGCAAGTAATGTTGATTCCCCTTTCATAGCTACCCATTTTTATTCTCAAATCCTATACTATTCCAAGGAGCAGATTGAGACTACAAGAGTAAAACTGCATATATATACCTAAGTATTGGTTCTGTTACCACATGTTTGGCTGAATTCAGGAATTTTTCTACCATCAAGATTCAGAAATCTACTTTCCTCCTTCCCTGGATTGTAGAGTAGTTATGAAATAAAAGGAGTGCAGTCATCTGTTCAGTTCCCATGTGTCTCATTTTAAGGCTTACTGTGCTTGTTGTACATATATGAAGTACATAAAATAGGTATACAGCCCTGCCAGGAATTTCAGCCCTTCATTGAATCATTCCTCTCACATTGCTACATGGTTTTACCTGTCTCATTAACAATGCAACTGATTTCCTCTGTTACTCATTCCTTGGGTCCATCTCCTTCTTTCTACTTATCATCACATCTCAAGTGCATACTACTTCAGTACTACTGTTTGCATTCCATTGTTGTTTCTCTTGCTTGCTCAAAGAAGAAAAGTGCATAACCTGATTCTTCTCTCTTTAAAATGCCATTAATTGACCAAAGCGATTCAGTTTACCCTCAGGCCTACCTCTGCTGTCATTTCTTCTATTCACTTTACAGACCAATACCATACGTGAATCTTTACTCCCAGACAGAATCTCACTTTCTGTATCTCTCTTTACACACATGGTGGGTGGGGGCGCAATCAAGTCTTCACACTGAGGATGTCACTTCAAACATTTGCACATGAAAGTCTATGCGCATCCACTCATGTGTATAGATTTCTCTGTCAGACTTATCTGTTCTTCACCAGGAGCATATTTTTAAACACTTCCATTTTTAAAAAAGCTATGTGAAGTGGCTTCCACTTGCATTAATCATTTCAGAAGACAGCAGAGCTCAGAATTTTGGATAAAACCCTGTTTTGAAATGTCAGCTCATTTTTTCAAAAATAGAAACTCTTCTTAATAAATTCTACTAATTCTACTATAGGTTGTAAGAAAGAGTAGGTACATCCTTTTCAAAAAGGTTTCAGGAAAATGGTTGAGAAGATTGTAGTCTAAGGCCTTATCTGCACTAGATGCCATTAGTATGTTCTTTTGTTACAATCCCAGCATTGCCACTTGTGAAATGGTTGCAGATTAGAAATACTGTTTTCTGCATCCTTCCACCTGAAGTGGATGAGTAGTGGTGTTGCCACCGGTGTTCCTTCTGCACTACAGCATTCTTGGCCACTCCTTTTTTACCTTCACCCTGCCCCACTGTCGCTGATTGGTAGTGGTTTTTTTGTTTTTCTTTGGAAGCTGTTCTAAACACCCCAGTACACTATTGCATTTTCATGCTATAATGCCTAAGAATGTATTTAAAAAAATAAGAAGTTTTAACTCATAGGAGAACTTTAAAATAAACACGGAGAGGTGATAGATTTCAAAGTTACCATGCTATGGGAGTCACTGAAGGAAGGACAAGCTTGGCACATCCACGGCCCGCCCACTGCTGGATCCGGGATAACAGGAAGCACTACCAAGCATTATTACGGTTCCACACTGAGCTGGCTGATGGGATTGAAGCAGTAATGGAGGCACTTAATGGATTTTTTCTGAAAATAGAATATGGTGGTTTTCCAACACTTGAAGACAGGATAGCAGATGGATAGCAATGATGTGGTGCAATAGTATGACTCCTGAACTGGATACAACCTGCTGCTATTGCGGCATAGCGACTGTGCGGAAATGGCCTAAGAGAGAAGAATTACAAAGGGAAGAGCTCTGAACTGAACAAAGGCAGGAGAGAGGAAAACTGCTGGAAGACACTAAAAGGATTCAGAAGATTACATGGCTACTGCCTTGGTCTTGACAATTTGAGTCTTAACTCACATTCGTGTGGATTGCTCCTCTGCATTTTAGAAGAACAAGTTTTCATGGGAAGTGACCAAACCTCCTTTCATTATATATCTATTCTTTCTCTAGGTAATTGAGAAGGAGTCTGCAGAAGTTGAAGCAAAAAGTAGAACTGTAAAAGTAGATGAAGAGCTTGCAACAGAAAAAGCAGCAGAGGCCCAGGCACTAAAGAATGAATGTGAGAGTGACCTTGCAGAGGCAATTCCAGCATTAGAAGCAGCCTTGTCTGCACTTGACACTCTGAAGGCAAGTCAAATAAATACAGTGATTCTATGTGAAAGAAATCTAAATTATAAAATGGCCTGGGATGGTGTTATTTTGGAAATAATTTGATTGAAGGAGAGGCTGTATGCCTAAGTAACAGATAACATGCTGTGCATACAGAAGATCTAGAATACAGTTCTTGACATCTCTGGCTAAGTTTCATGTAGCTTGTAATGTGTGGAAATGGCCTTACATTGAGCAGTAGATTTAATTAAGCTGCTCTAGTTGGAACTAGCAGTTGGATTTATGCCTAAGACTGGATCTAACCCCGATTTATTTTAAAAGGAAAAGCTGTATTTTATTTGTCTGGAAGTGTTAAGAAAAGTACAATGGAATTTATTTGCAACTTAATTTATGGAAATACAGTTGGCCCTCCATATCCACAAATTCTGCATCTACAGATTCAACCAACTACAGCTTAAAAATACTAAAAAAAACAAAAAAAAAACAAAAAAGCAAACCATTTGAGTTGTCCACCATTTCATAATAAGGGATGCCATTTTACTACATCAATGTATATAAAAGGACTGTATATAATGTATATAAAAGTATACTGTATACAATGTATATAAAAGGACTTGAGCATCCACAGATTTTGGTCTGTGGGAGATCCTGGAGATCATTGAACGAAGCCCCCGGAAGGTACTGAGAGCCCACTATATATAGATAGTGTGTTCTATTCCCTCTGCATCATTCTCTTCCTAGCTGTTCCAATGCCATCCACTCCTCCTTCTCCCCCACTTGTTGAAACCTCTGCTTAGCATGTTTTGACAGTATTTTACATATGAGAATATGAACTTCATGTATTCTGTGGAGGAAGTTTTCTGGTTTGACATCTTCCTTGGTCTTCAAACAAGAATTTAGGTGATTCTTCCTAAAATATAAAAATACAATCTGATCTAAAGTTGAAGGCTTTCACGTCTGGAATCCATAGGTTGTTGTGGGTTTTCTGGGTTTTGAGGCCGTGTTCTATTAGTATTTTCTCCTGAAGTTTTACCTGCATCTGTGGCTGGCATCTTCAGAGAATATCCTCTGAAGATGCCAGCCACAGATGCAGGCAAAACATCAGGAGAAAATACTAATAGAACATGGCCTCAAAACCCAGAAAACCCACAACAACCTACAATCTGATCTCTCTGGAAAGAATTCTTGTCTGGGCATATTTTATTATCTGAACTGTAGTGGAAATTAATTGGATCAGAAATTTCTTATATGTTCAAACTACCATATGTTGAATTAACCTACTTGTACAGTTCCCTTTAAGAGAAAAGTGGCAGTGCTGTTAGGCAAATTAGATAACAAGAACCCCTGTGCCGTAGTGGTTTGAGTGCTGGACTGTAACTCTGGTGACCATAGTTCAAATCCTCATTCAATCATGGAAACCCACTGGGTGCTCCTGGGCTAGTCATACTCTCTCAGCCTCAAAGGAAGGCAAAGAAAAAACCCCTCTGAACAAATCTTGCCAAGAAAACCCTGCGATAGGTTCACCTTAGGGTCACCATAAGTCAGAAGCAAAGGCACACAACAAAATCAAATAACAGCTTAAAATTCAGAATGCTGTGGCTTTGTTATGTGCTTCCCCCTGTACAATATTAAACTGAGTTTGTTTAATCTGTAACATTTTGGGGCAATATATTTTACTCATAAGTTTAAAATATTTTATTTTAGCCTGCAGATATTACAATTGTAAAATCGATGAAAAATCCACCTTCTGGTGTTAAACTGGTTATGGCTGCCATCTGTGTAATGAAGGATATAAAACCTGAAAAAGTAGCAGACCCTTCAGGAATTGGAGGCAAGGTAAAATATCTAATTACAAAGTAACAAATTTCTAATTGCTAAATGCTGCTTTAGCAGACAAGAGATATATATATAGGAAAATAAAATCAATATATTTGGGCATCAAGGGTATAGACATATTCTATATGCTTCACCATGAAACTTGAGATTCCATCATAATGTAGACTGTGGGTTGATTTGTTGGTTAAGTAAATAAATAATTACCAGGATGTATTAATACTGATCAGCTATATTCTACAGAGGAGGAATCAATAATGAACTTTAAAGTGGAGTTTATACAGAAGTGTTTGATCTCTGTCAAGAGAGTTAAGGTGACTACCGTTTTGGCAACTGCAGCTTGTATAGCAGACTGTTTCTTTGAGTTTTCAATGAATGTTGAAGTGTTTCTTCCCTTTTGTTGCTGATTGACAGCTATTTGAGTGACAGCTGGCTTGAATATTTAAACTACTTCTGTGACAGCATCTATTCTTTTTAGTATGACCTTGCAACCTAATTTTTAACATAAGCTTATTTTTATCTGAGATAATGTTGACAGTTCCTAGTTGGAGACAACATGGTATCTATGCAGTTAGCTCTAGTATTTCCAAAGCTTTTTTTAGTTTTATTTTTACATAAGAAAAAGTCCAATTATAACTGTTGTAACTTTATGAAGCAATTACAATACTAATTATATATGTATGTAAAAAAAGAAATATGTCGTATTGCCTAACAATACATGTCTGGATGTTACGGTATCTTAATTAACTTCCTTCCCTCTCCTTATAGGACACAGAGCACATGAATTTTTTACAAAAGTACTTCAATAAACTTCGTGTTAACTTAAAATGTTATTCCTGATTCTTTTACAATACATTATGGGATCAAGCATCCTGAATAAGTACACTAAAATTTCTCAAATTTAAATTCACAAGACCTTCATACTTCATTTACCATTTGAGCATATTGAATTTATATTTGGTTCTTGTTGTATTGCATTGATTGCACTTATTATGTCTAATGGTTTGTTTTAGCTACTTGTTATTAAAAAAGGTCTCTATTGGTTCCCATTTGTCTATTACCTTTTAAGTTGCTTTTATTTTTATTTAATAGATATTCTCGGAATGGCAGGAGGGTCAATCCACCACGCATGGGTTGATCCCTCTCATGCCAGCCTGATGCAGGAGCCCACATATTCCATTCAGGTTTTTTTCTGTTGGACTCCTCCTCCTGTCTGGCCAGTTTTTAATTCTCCTGCGAACCAGTCAGACACATATTTTCCCCTGTCCAGTTTTCTGCTAAAATAGTTAGTTGTTATGGAGCAAGAGAAGAAAGGAATAAGTAGAGAAGAAATTAAAGATGATTCCATCCAAAAGACCTCAGAAAAGCAGATCTTGGACGATTTTAAAATATTTCAGTCTTGAAGCCAACCACAAAGTGCAGCTCAGACGAAGCCAAACTGGATTCCATCCACATGCTCAATTCTCAAAAGGACAATGGACGATGAGAAAAGATTTAAAAAATCTGATTTAAAAAAAAAAATTTCGCAGCTCAAGCAAAAGTGAGCTAAAAGAAATAAAATTGATCGGTGGGCAGAAAAAGTAACCGGAAAAGTTAGCAGAGAAAAAGAGCCACGAAAGGTAAAATCAGATAGAAAAAGAGAAAGGCAGAAGGATTGGAGAGTTCAGAACCTAGGAAAGCTGTTAAACTGGCAGCGAAGGGAGTAAAGCTTACAGTTGCGGATCCCATTCACCATCTTGAAAAAGTATATTCTAAGATGGTGTTGATGGAGACGGTGCGTCGTGATGACGTACAAGCCAGGAATGTAGGGGGCAGAGTTCCACAAAACAGTGAGACTGCCCCTTTCTCATCTAAACCAGCAGAGGTTTCTGTAATGCTGGCATGCGCTGAGTTCCATTGCCAGGCTAAAGACACAAGTGAAGCAGAACTGGGTCAAATTAAATTGATGCCAGGAGTTAAAAGAGTACATACAAAAAATGTTTGTTGATATGGCTAGTGTAAATCAGGTGTCAGTAAAAGACACGTGTGTAATAACGCAGCACAGTCCTGAGGGAGTTGTGGCTGAAACACAGATTCAGACACCAGAGGAAGGAAATAAAGATTTGAATTCTTTAGTGAAGGAAGCAATTCGAAACCATATATAGTCTCTGTTGACACCACAAATGAATTTCAACATGAATGAATTACAATGTCAAATGGCTTTCTTAAATATGATGAATTTATTCAAGAACTCTAATTTTCAAACTTCAGTGAATTTACCATTAAATAATCAATTTACTGGGGATATGGAACATGTCAGTGAAAACATAAGAAATGTGGATGGTGTTGATGTGGAGGCTGAACAACGAAACACAAAAAGGAGAAGATTGAATGACAACATATTGGTAGAGGAAGATAAAGTAGTAAAAGGGAAGTATGCAAATTTAGAGTGGAATTGGAAGGGAGGAGTTAGGAATAGAGAAAATGTTGAGATGGTTCTGCAAGAAGATTTAGATACACAGGACGTGGAGGATAGTCAGGATGATATATTGATGATGTCTGAAGAGGAAAGATGTGAGTCTTCAGAAGAAGGGGAGGATGGAGAGATAGTAACAGACAGGCTATTTGATGGAGAAAATTTCCGTAATTTGCTCAAAAGAGTTTTATACACATTGGGTCTTGATATAACAAAATCAAATTCAATGGAGGAGAGGAATGGAGATAAAACCAGTAAGAGAGCCTCGGTGATTAGAAAGAGGGAAGCACAAGAAATGGAGATTCCCCTTCCAGAATTATTCAGGGAAGTAGTTATGACGGAGTGGTCGTCTCAGTGGAGTTCAAAGAAGTTGTTAACATAACAGTCAAAAACAGTATTCTTTTTCAAAAAAAAAAAGATATAGTTTCTAAAACTTCCTCTGGTGAACACTCTGATTGTGGTCTTGCTGTCAGGAGCTATTGCTCCCAAAGGAAATGATACTCAGTTTAAGGAGACAGATGATAGGAGAGCTGATACAGCTTTAAAGAAAGCACACAAGTCTGCAGCATTGGCTATCAGGGCATCAGCAGCACCATCTATGTTTGCCAGAGCTGCTATTCTTTGGGCACAGGAAATGATTGATACTGAGGATTTGTCTGTACAGTCAGTAACAAGAGCAGTGAGTAGAATTCAAAAACTGTTAAAATGTATAGCTGATGTGAGTCATGATGCAGTGACTTTTGGGGCAAGAAATATAAATGCAATTACAATAGCTAGATGGTCTCTATGGTTAAAACATTGGGAAGAAGATCAAAAATCCCAAAACAATTTGGCATTTGTATCTTTTAAAAGTGAATTACTATTTGGGTCTCAGGCTTTGGAAAAGGTACTAATTGAGACTAAAGAAAAGAAACAAGTAATGTCTACATTACAAAAAAGAAGAATGATAAAAGAACTTTTTGAAGTGTTAATTATGCCTTTTGTACAGGGAGAATTGGAGCTAGAATGGCAGAATATAGGTCTAGCAGAATGCAGTGGTCCTGACAGAGATCTCAATATAACAGACAGTCACAACCTTTCCGGCTAGGACAAGGGAAAGGTGAACAATCAGCTCCTAAATGGGGAAAATCACATTATTGACAATCAGGACACTTTGGTGGGGGGAAGGCTTCTGTGTTTTGGAGGAAAGTGGAGCCAAATATCAATGTGGTAAGGCACGGATACAAAGTTTCTTTCCACAGTCCTCCACAAAGCAAGTGTCTACCGTCACTGGTGTCGAAGAACAAGGCCAAAGAGAAGATCGTTTGGCAAGAAATTATACATCTACTTCAGATGGGACCTATAGAGGAGGTACCTCTGGAACAGAGAGGTTTAGGAGTTTATTCCATTCTATTTGTGGTGCCCAAAAGCAGTGGGAAATTTCAACCAGTGTTAAACTTAAGATACTTAAACAGGTTTAAACAACAGATGAAAACAGAGCTAAGCTGGTGGCTAATACCAAAGATTGTGGAGTTAGGGGTGCCACTTCAGGTTCCAAACAGAATTCAAGTCACAACAGATGCAAGTTTAACAGGATGGGGAGCACACTGCACTGTCAGTACAAGATCTATGGACAGTAAAGGGCAAAAGATTCAATATAAACTATCTCAAGTTGTAGGCAGTTCGATTGGCTCTTCAAAGATTTGTGAAGTTGGTGAAAGGCCAACATGTACAGATATGCATAGACAACATAACTGTGAGAGCATATATTTGCAAGCAAAGGGGGTTCCACTTGATACATTGGTGAAAGAATCAACCAAACTGTTCAAATGGGCAGAGAGAAATGTTTGTTCATTGACAGCCGTATATGTGAAGGGGGTATTGAATGTTCAAACCGATTATCTGAGCAGAGACTGGATTCACCCAGGGGAGTAGTTGTTAAACAAAGAGATTTTTGCTCAGAGAGAAAGCTTTTACGGTCCATTGCAAGTAGATTTATTCACATCTGGAAAGAACACCCAAGTTAAGACAATATTTTTCTATACACAGAAGCAGAGATGTGGAGGCACAGGATGCATTAGCAGTTCCATGGCCTCCAGGAATTCATTATGCATTCCCTCCAATTCCCATTATACAGAGGGTACTTCTCAAAATAATTCAAGAGAGGGCAGTTGTGCTGTTGATGGCACCTTATTGGCCATGAAGACCATGGTTCACATTGATAATGCAAATGGCGCAGGGTCCACCATTACATCTTCAGTCTCGGGTGGATTTACTCAGTCAGGGACCAGTGTTCCATCCGGATCCCGACTGGTTACATCTAGCTGCATGGAAACTGAAAACTCGACAAGGATACTATGATCAGGTGGTGGAAACTATCCTGTCTTCAAGGAGAGAATCCACTCAACGTATATATAATAGAACATGGAAAGCTTTCATGAGATGATGTTCTTTATTACCTATCTCTATTACTACACTTGAGTTTCAACATGTGTTGCTATTTTTACAGAGTGGAATTGATAAGGGCTTAAGGCCCAATACATTAAAGAGACATGTAGCTGCATTGTCAACAATGTTAAAGTGGGAAGGAGAACCATTGTCTTCTCATCCACATATAAAGAGATTTTTAAAGGGGGCAACGTTGAAATCATTCCTGACTGTACCTATGTTTCCTTCTGGGACCTAAATCTAGTGCTAAATCTGTTAACGTCAGTGTCTTTCGAGCCATTAAGGAAGATGTCATTAAGACTGTTGACTTTTAAGGTAGCCTATCTTTTGGCAATTACATCTGCTACAAGGGTGTCAGAATTGGCAGCTTTGTCAGTTAATACCAGCTTATGCAAATTTGAACAAGATAGATTGTCTTTAATATTAGATCCTACATTCCTGCCAAAATATGTGTACTCCTCT
Organism: Iguana delicatissima; assembly: GCA_948472985.1. NCBI lineage: Eukaryota > Metazoa > Chordata > Lepidosauria > Squamata > Iguanidae > Iguana > Iguana delicatissima. The sequence goes on along the minus strand of CAOKZL010002231.1, from coordinate 138,248 downwards.
GTAGCTAGTAGGGTCATATATTTGCTAACTTTTTGTCCAAAATCTACACATGTTCTTGAGAGGAAATGTTAGATGTGTGTCGTGCGGTGAAGGTTAACATTAAAAGAACAAGTACTTGTAGGTGGACTGAAGCTTTACTACTATCTTATCACCCAAAACCATTGGGTCATAAAGCAAGCAAGACAGTAATTGCTGGATGAATTAAAACCTGTATTTTGTTATGTTATGACTATGTGAAAAAACCAAGACCAAGTAATGTATGGCCACATTCAACAAGATCGATGACAACAATTATGGCTTATTCAAAAACATCTTCTTTGGAGGATGTATGTGATGCGGCGGGACGGAAAGAGCCATCTACATTTATTAGGCACTCTAAGATAGATAAGTATAATTCAACTGAGGAGGCTTTTGGCTAGATGGTGTTACAAGCTGTCATATAGGTTTTTTAAAGAGGCCCACCCAAATAGAGAGGCTTGGGAATATCCCATGTGTGGTGGATTGACCTTCCTGCCATCCTGAGAATGAAGAATTGCTGCTTACATGAATAGTCATTCTGGGATGACAGGAGGGGCAATCCACACCCACCTCTAAATAAATTTTAAAAAAATGTAAAAACAGGTTACATTAGTTTAGGTCACGCTAGGGAACATAACTGGCCAGACAGAAGGAGAAGTCCAACGGAAAATAAGTGAATGGAGTGTGCGGGCTCCTACATCAGGCTGGCGCGATAGGGATCAATCCATGCATGGTGGATTGCCCCTCCTGTCATCCCAGAATGACTATTCACATAAGTACCAATTTCTCATTTACTTAGGACCTCATCCTAGGCATCATCCTATGGAATCCTGGAGCATGTAGTTTGAACTGTCTGGCTATGAATTCTAAACGCCCCTGCCTAAACTACAAACTCCAGGATTGTATAGGATGCCAGGACAAAGTAAATATATGAGAACAGATAGACACATTTGACTTCAAGCTAGATTTAACAAGCAAATTGAGAAATTCCATATGTTCTGGACAGGAAAGTTATAAATAACAACCACTCTCCAGTGTAGTTTGCTGCCATTAAACTCTAGGATGTCCTTCTAAGTTTCCCTTTTCAGCTCTGGGGAACACTTTTACAGAATTAAGATTCAAAAGATGTCAATTGTCTTCTTGGAAGATAGGTCACTTTGCATAGCTATAAGTGACAGACTCTGCATCTGCAAAAAAATCTACATAGAAGATTCAGAGCACTATCTCTGGCATTGCCCATTGTATGGATGTCCTAGAGAATGTTTGTTGTCTCATTTTATGACATAGTCCAGTGGTTAGCCAACTCAGAACATAGAATAGATCTGTTATCGGATGACCAGGAGTTTGTATGTTATCATGTTGTACTGTTTGCAATAGCAGTAAAGAACATTAAAGTGAAAATCTTGAGTCAGCTGATCTTACATTGTAAGGAAGCTGTGATGGTTTGAGAGGCTTAAATTGGCAAGTGTTGCTAAGTGCTTAAATGCAGTTTCAAATTAAGTGTGTTTTTAAATGCCTTTTTAACTGTCTATGATTTAGTGTTACATTTTCTGTCTGTACCTTTGTCAAGTTTATTGTATTTGTATCACTGTTTATTTGTAAAAGGCGAAAGATCTATACAGTCTGAAGAGAAACCAGAGTATGTGTCCTTGTTTATTTGCAATGGCCTCTGGCTAAGAGCAATGAAATATTTTGGACAGCATAATAACATGATTCGCTTTTGTAAGCTTAGTGCAAAATAGTAGATCTTGGCATAGTAGGAGATATCGCATATATTCTCTCATGTTTCTAAATATTTATTTCCTTCCTTAGAGATTTATGGGATAATACCATAATTCTTCTGGGAAATGTCTCATTTTATATCAGAACACATACAAAGCATTAAACATCATATACATAGTGAATAAATAGTGTCAAGAAGTATTTTGTTATGTACATATTCTCTTCTGTGAATTCTTGTCATCTTCGTCCTCCGTACATCTGTGTATTAATTAGAGAACCGTCTACGCATTGTTACTTTCCTTTTAAAATATTTCTTTTAAAAATGCTTCTTTCTCTTTCATTTTAGATTTTAGACTATTGGGGACCAAGCAAAAAACTTCTGGGTGACATGAATTTCCTAAAAGATTTGAAAGAATATGACAAAGATAATATTCCAGTAAGTTTTTTGTTTCTTTTCCAGTAAAGAATGAAATAATTTATGACACTGTTAGACCTAACAATGTATAATATATCTTCTGTCTAAAACATCTGTGACATTTCTCAGAAATTTGTTTTAAATTGTTTTCAGTGCTTGAACACTACAGTGGAAATATATCAAACTGAAGGAAAACTACAGGGTAGGCCTTTTAAACAGAGAAACAAGAGGCACAGGGAAGGATTATACACCTTTCTCTCCCCCTTGCCAATTCTCTCTTGCTATGCAATTCCATTTTCAGGCTATCTCAGTATACGAAGGTTAATGATCGCATTTTCCAAAACAACAGAAGTAAATGTGGGGGAGGGAATCAAATGCTAATAGTAACAGGTGCTCAGGTTGAGTATTACATGGATAATGGGAAGCAAATGGTTCACAGTACTCTCAGTACTAAACAATACAGTAAACAATGTTGTGTTTTTTATATAGGTGTCTGTGATGCAGAAGATTCGTTCTGAGTATCTAACTAATCCTGAATTTGATCCACCCAAAGTAGCAAAAGCATCCTCAGCAGCAGAAGGCTTATGTAAATGGATTATGGCAATGGAAGTTTATGACAGAGTAGCAAAGGTGTGGTTTTACCTTACTTTTTCTATATCAAGCATAGTAAACAAGACATTCTCATTTAAGAACTCACTACTGTGTTGGATAACAGTACTGACAGTACTGCTGCCCTCATGCACTGCCTTGTGACTATCCTAGAAGAATCTGGCTGGGAATCTTATTGCCTCTCAACCCACTAGGGTCCCCAAGGTGATATACGTAGGTAAAATAATTAAAATATGATATATGTGACTAAAAAAAAATTAAAAACAAACTGAAATTCCTCTCTAAAACTAGTTCTAAAACAAGACAACTAAAATACAATTCAAAACAGCTAATAATAGCCAAAGCCACCTCTGCTAATTTTAAGACCAAAGACCAAGTCTTCACGGTAAAGTTAAATTTCAAGAATGAAAGACAGTCTTCATGGCCTGTTACAAACTCAGAACAAACAGAGCCAGCTTCACCAGCCTTGAGAGGGAGTTTTCTAGTTGGGGTGCTGCTACACAGAAAACCATGTGAAGCTTACCTACCAGCCCAATCTCTCAGGGTGATGGGATATGCAACAAGGCCTCTGATGCTATTTCAGACAGGCTTATATGAGCCAAGGTGGTCTTTCAGATATCCAGGCCCTAAGAGATAAGAGAGATGCTGGGCCTTAGAGTTGGAGAAGATCAAGTTGCTGAAACTTCAGAAATATTACTAATTTTTGTCACTGCCAAGACTGATTCCCTGCACTTTTGAGTGGAAAAGGTAGGGGCTCTCAACTCCCATGTCACGTCTGAGAATGAAAATGATGGAATACAGAGAAATGGATAAGTTGACAATGCTGATGCAGGGGAAGATGCTAAGCAAGAATAATGAGGAATGGGGTAAAGTAGAGAAACTTTGGATTGTGACATAACTCTACGGATATTTAAAAGGTTCTGATTCAGAGATAAAAAAAACCCAATGAACTAAGATAGAGGGAACAATGCAAGTAAAGACGGACGATAAGACAGTTAAGAATGATAGTCAAAGAGAAGCTAAAGAATACTATTAATATAACTAATAGCAGTTATACCTAGGAAGGTAAGGATATTTAGAGGGTAACTCTCCCAAGGAGAGGGGAAATTTGAGAAACTTAAGGGTGGCAAAGAAAGTTGGAAGTAGAGGAGGGGAAGGAAGTGAAAATTAGAATACACTGAAGTTACAATGAGATTCATTAGGTTTTGTGTGTGTGTGTGTGTGTGTGTGTGTGTGTGTAGATAAAGAATGGATTGACTAGTAAGAATTAAAAGGTTGTAATAGACTATATAAGAGGAAAAAAATGCAAGAAGCAATGAAAAGGTGTGATTTTATATATTTGTTTTGTTTTGAAAATAAAATTTAAAAAAAAAGAAATATTACTAATTTTTGTCACTGCCAAGACTGATTCCCTGCACTTTTGAGTGGAAAAGGCAGGGTCTCTCAACTCCTATGTCACGTCTGAGAATTACTGTGAATTTCTTCAGGTTAACACTTTATCTTCTTAGTGTATTCGTTGCCATCACCTCAAATATAATTCTATCCATTAGAATCCAGTTGCTTTGGTGACCCTACTCTCTACAAGTTGACCCCCCAAACACTGTGCATCCCATTTTAAAGAGAGAAATTAGATCCCCTAGCTGATGAATTAAGATCTGATCCCAGAAATTTAGTTTCCTTAGTTGACTTTATGGTCTTAAGCACCTGCACAGATAACTTAGAAACACAGAATCATAGAGTTAGAAGAGAACCCAGGGGCCATTGAATCCAACCCCCTGCTATGCAGGAGGACACGTCAAAGCATTCCCAACAGTTGGCCATCCAGTGCCTGCTTAAAAACCTCCAAAGAAGGAGACTCCACCACACTCTGAGGCAGCATATTCCACTGCCAGACAGCTCTGACCATCAGGAAGTTCTTCCTGAGGTTCAAGTGGAATCTCCTTTCCTGCAGCTTGAATCCATTGCTCCTTGTCCTAGTCTCTGGAGCAGCAGAGAACAAGCCCACTCCCTCCTCAACATGACACCCCTTCAAATATTTAAACATGGCTATCATGTCCCCTCTTAACCTTCTCTTCTGCAGACTAAACATACCCAGCTCTCTAAGGCATTCTTCATAGGGCATGGCTTCCAGACTCTTCACCATTTTGGTCACTGTCCTCTGGACACGTTCCAGCTTGCCAATAGCGTTCTTGAATTGAGGTGCCCAGAACTGGACACAGTATTCCAAATGAGGCCTAACCAATGCAGAATAGAGTAATACCATTATCTCCCTTGATCTTGACACCATACTCCTATTGATGCAACCAAGAATCTTGTTGGCTTTCTTGGCTGCTACATCACACTGCTGACTCATGTTCAGCTTGTGATCTACCAAGACTCCTAGATCCCTTTCACATGTACTGCTATTCAGCCACGCGTCCCCCATCCTATATTTGTGCATTCATCATGAATGAAAGAACTGATCATTTATTAAAAAGAAAAGGAAGATATATGGATGCATTTTCTCCCAAGTTCTGGATGATGCAAGGAACTGTAAATTGTAAAAACTGAATTAATTCTCTGGGAATAAGCTTAATGTTACACAAATTGTGAAAAACAGCTGCCTACACCAGGAAGCAGTCAGAACACTAAGAGAATCTCCTTATTACATCTCTGAAGACTTGCTAAGGCATTGGTACTTATGTAGATTTAGCCATCAGACCCCTTGGAAGATTGCACCCTTGCTACTTTTGTTCTATTTCCTCTTCGTCCTTCCAAAGTCATCTACAGCAAGAGAAAAAAAAGTCATGAAACTTTACCAAGTCAGTTCTTCCTCTTGGAGCTCTTGTCAGATCCTCCTTGTTTCTCCTTCTGGGGCTTGTTTCTAAAATCCTTGAAGCCACTGAGCAAAGATTTTGGCTAGGTGGCCCTTTTTAATATCTAACCAAAAGATGTAATCCTTTTCCCTCAGTCATTTCACTATAGTCACAAATTCATATTCATTGCGCATTGCACTAGGATGGGGGCAGTCTTGTATAGGATTATGCTCCTTTTTGTTTTCAAAGAATAAAGCAGTGGATAATTATTATTTAAACAGAAGGCCCAAATCTTTGTAAAGCATTGTATTATGTGCTATTATTTATTAAAAGTATTTTAAAACCATCCTTAGTCCTAATGGATTGCAGAGCTGTGTACAAAAAGCATTAAAAGATTAACATGCCACAAATATAATGCAAAACAGGAAAGCAACATCATAAGAAAAACAAACCAGAAGCAGAAAAACAGCAGAAGACCAAGCATAAACCAGCTTTAAAATTTTAAATGCCTGGATAAGTAAGTATTAACCTGGTGTTAGTCAAATGTTCATGAGGAGGATGTTCCATAGATGAGGTGCTATCACTGTGAAGGCTTTTTTCTTTTTTCCTACATAACAAGCATCCCTTAATTTGAGAATATGGAGAAGTAGAATCATAGAAATGTAGAGTTGGAAGAGACCACACGGGCCATCCAGTCCAACCCCCTGCTATGCAGGAACACCCTCAAAGCACTCCTGACAGATGGCCATCCAGCCTCTGCTTAAAAACCTCCAAGGAAGGAGACTCCACCACACTCCGAGGCAGCATATTCCACTGCTGGACAGCCCTGACTGTCAGGAAGTTCTTCCTGAGGTCCAGGTGGAATCTCCTTTTCTGCAGCTTGAATCCATTGCTCCTTGTCCTGGTCTCTGGAAAAGTAGAAAACAAGCCCTCTCCTTCCTCTACATGGCTTCCCTTCAAATATTTAAACATAGCTATCATGTCCCCTCTTAACCTTCTCTTCTGCAGACTAAACATACCCAGCTCTCTAAGTCTATCCTCATAGGGCATGTCTTCCAGGCTTCTCACCATTTTGGTCACCCTTCTCTGGACTTGCTCCAGCTTGACAATGTCCTTCTTGAATTAGGGTGCCCAGAACTGGACACAGTATTCAAGATGAGGTCTAACCAAAGCAGAGCAGAGTGGTACCAGTACCTCCCTCAATCTAGACACTATACTCCTGTTGATGCAGCCGAGAATTGCATTGGCTTTGTTGTCTGCCGCATCGCACTGCTGACTCATGTTCAGCTTGTGGTCTATCTTCGTATGTCTTTCTTCGTATTATCTTAAAATTGTGCAGGTTAGTGCAGGGAGAAGACCTCCATCAGTTATTTAGGTTCCAAACTGTTTAAGGCTTTTACTGTAAACAACAGTCCAATGAAGCTCCTTCAGAAGTGGTTTAATATGATCCCATCTGGCTATAACAGTTAGAGTTCTCTACACTAATTAATACATCTGGATTAACAGCTTAACATACTATATTACAGTAATCCAGTAGAAAAGTTTCTCTTGGATTCAGCATGGATCAAAATGGCTATCTCTCCTCAGGAATGGTCATAGCTGGTGGACCAGCCAAAGCTGGTAAGAAAACTTCCTGGTCACCTGGTTCTCAAATGACAATGCTGTTTCCAAGGATATCCACAAGCTACATACCTTCTCTTTCAAGGAGAGTGAAACCTCATCCAGAACAGGTTGCACTGGAAGATCCAAAAACTAATTACCCATTTTGTCTTCATGTTATCTGATTATGTATTTAATATATTTTTATTTATATGTTTATATATGTGTGTGTGATTTAGCCAACCGTTCTTAATATATATTAAATAGGTGGTTGCTCCTAAGAAAGCCCGTTTAGCAGAAGCACAGCAGTCATTAGCCCAAACTATAGCTTTACTAAATCAAAAGAGAGATGAACTTAAAGCTGTTGAAGATCGTTTGGAAGCTTTGCAACAAACGTTTGTTGAGAAAACAGAAGAAAAAGCCCGCCTGGAATTTCAAGTGGATTTGTGTGCTAAGAAACTAGAAAGAGCAGAAAAGCTGATTGGAGGACTTGGAGGAGAAAAATCAAGGTCAGAAAAAAATATTTTTGTACTGATTAACAAGAACTGTTACATAGAAGACTGCACACTTCTTTCACTATTATTCATGAGAATATAAAACTCTTGTATAATAGTTACAGAAATGTCTAAAAATAAAAAGTAAATTTGTCTAAGGAAAATTGAGTTAATACATAGATAATATTGAAATTACATACATTTTTTTTAAAGAATTACAGCATTCTTTCACTATTCTATAACAAAGTTCTCTGGAAGCTTACAGTATAAAACCATGAAAAAAATACAATACAGTACAAAAACTACAAATTAGAACATAAAGCCACCGAATCAAAACAGCACAAATGATGATAATAAAACAAATTTCACAGCAACAAAAAAATTAAAAATACAGACATAAAAATTGATGGACCCACATTGCATGGGTCACTGCTTATTTAAATTTGACAACTAATCAACTAGTCAAGCTAGCCAACTTTTCAAGCCTCCATGAGAGGCTCTTCTATAACTGGGGTACCATTGCTAAAAATGCCGTTGCCCTTGTCTTGTGTTTTCCCATAGATGGTCTAATGCAGCAGATGATCTTCAAAACACCTATGATAATTTGACAGGAGATGTGTTGGTAGCAGCAGGAGTGATTGCATATTTGGGAGCTTTTACTGCTGGTTTCAGACAAGAGTGTTCTCGGGACTGGAGCAAACTTTGTAAGGTAGTGTTGATTTCAGTCATTACTTTTTGATGTCTTGAATATAGTTTTTTGCCACTGCTTGTATGAAGGCAAACTTCATACGTATATACATATCTGGGCAGAGCAAATGGTATTGTGTCTGTTGCAATGTTTGTTCTGCAGTCAGCTATGAGGATAATTTTGAATGAATTTTTAATAATATTAATATTACATGACATATGCGGAAAATAAAAATGAGTCTTTGCCTCCTGTTCTGTCTTCTACTTTAGCCTCCCATAAATCAACAAAAGTGCTGGAGTGTACTTTTTAAGAAATGTGATTGATGTCTCAACATCAGAGTGGCAGGTACTCAAGAGTTCATTTTTTAGTTCAAGAAACAAAGGGCACAGTCAAGATGTCACAGTCAAAGATGGCAACTTGTGGAACTTGCCCAGGCATTGCACTAAGCAAGAGAAATACAGGCATTTCTGAATACTCTAACAGATAAGATTGCAAAAGAGAATGAGTGAGGGATCTGTTTGATCAAAAGACGAACTTATAAACTCATATCTGAAGCAAAACGTTACTGCTGTAAAATGAGGCCTAGAAGTAGACAAGAATGACAAAGCCACAAAAAAACAAAACAATGGACAAACCAATAGCCCAGAAAAAGGAAAGCTTCTACTACTAACAATGGCTCTATGTCAGTGAGGCTGAATAAAACACAGCTTCATCAAGACCTCAGGAAAAGAATTCTGGATGCAATTAATCCCCTAATGGAAAAGGTAGATTGTATGATTAAGAGATGAAAACAAGAAGAAATAAAGCCTATGAACTGAGCATAAAAGACCAACAATCAATAAAAACACTGGCACAGCAATCAACTGAAACACAGGCTAGATGGAAATCTTGGAAAACCAAGGGGAGAGAAATAATATAAAACTCAAGAGGTTTAAACATTAATCTAGAAGAAGAACCATAAAGTCCACAGTAGCAAATATCCTTAAAGAAATCTTTCCAAACATCTGACAGGAGAAGATGACATTATAACTGCTTTTAGACTTCGAGAACTCATCACCTTGAAAAATTAGAGATGCTGTAATGAGTACAGCTTAAAACAAAGGGAATTTTACATACAATAACAATTCTCTTAGCTTTTGCAGAGTTTAAACCCATTATACTTCGTAAAATCAAACCTTTCTACCTAATCACAAACTCCCTAAGGAAAGCTAAAATACATAAAAATGGGCTTCCCCACTGAACTCCTAATTGTAGCTGAAGGGCACATTAGGGCTTTTCACACTCCAGATGAAGTTCCTTTGTTTGTGAGAGAAAGGACTGACAGACGTGGAGTCTTTTAGAGACCCAGACAATTCCACAATAGGATCTCTACAGGATGTTCTGAGAGGGAAGGACACAGAGTAGATCATAATACCAAGAAGAAAATAAATGAATGAATGAGTGAATGAATGAATGAATGAATGAATGAATGCTAAACTCCAAGGAAATTTATTATTCATATAGAAATGCAATAATTTTCTGGAAGTTTTTTTTTCAGAATTCAAACTCTGTTGTTGTTCTTTTTCTCGTTGTTTTGAAGTCTGTAATAATTTGTCAGTGATGTGGTGGTTGAAGCAAATTAACATACACTAGGACTCTGCCATTCTATGCTCCCAAGCCCCCTAAGTTTTTTCAGAAAGATGTATCAACAAGCTGAGAACAGGCACATAGCAGGATCTCACCACTTACTGAAAGGCAACCAAGTGACTGAACGGGAACCAGATTTAATGCAGTTTGCAATTATCTAATGCAGGTTCTGTCAGGGTAATGTGAGATAGCACCTCAGAGCGCGTGCAGAATACTGTCAGGGAAGCAACATCCAACTGCACCGAATTGCTCCAGACAAGCAAAAAAAATGGTTCGCAGACTAAAGCAATAAGTCTTAGTACTGTTTATTCAACAGAGCACATAAGATAAAAGGGTTTCTGGCAGCATGCCAAGAAGCATAAAATAGTCAGGCACAGTAATCAGCAGAACAGAAACCAGACTAACAGCACATCTGGATGCAATACAAAAAATAGCCCTTACAGCAACATGACCAGGGGCAAATGAATCTAAGATAAAGTACAGTGTCATATCCAAGCCTTTTTAAGGGCTTACCACACCCAGTCCATATGGGGTGACCCAGTTGCATTCAGAGCACACAACTTCCTCATGTTGAGTGCTTTGTGACGAAGTAAGACCTTCGGAGGCAGGCTAACCAAAACATTCCTTCACAGCTGTCTTCAACATCACATCACTTTCATCCACTTAGAAAAACCTTTCCTGGGGTGGGGGGGTTAAGTTGGTGGTGTGACAGGCAGCCTGAGCCTGTGGCTCTTGACTGCTGCTGCGGTCTGGGATAGGAACATCGGAGGGGGGTCCAGTTTAGGACTCCGAAAAATCCTCCCTTGGAACGTAGGGAGATTGGAGCTGCTCACAAGTCCAGATTATCCCAGCAACGGTGAAGAGGGGAGGTGGGCACCATCACAGAAGCGACGAGGATGGAGCAATAGTCACCGGATCACAGCAGGGAATTCTGAAGAAACGCTGACCAAATAGCTTTTTTAAATCAACAAAGAAAATAAGAGTTTCCAGTTGAACCAAAGGTGAGGAAGTTAAAGAAGCATTAAATCAATTACAGACCTGATTGGAGGTGATTGAATGAGCTTTGCTGATGGTAGGGCGTAATGGCAGAGCAGGACGGTTTGTTGTTTCACTGAGGAGAAATCGCTGAGGGGAAATGACGGTTCATCTCTATTTTCTTTTCCACTCTCCCTTCTCAACAGTTGGAGTGTTTTTGGATGATTGATGGGAAGGCTGTCAGGAGCTTTGTTTTTATGGCTTTGTTTTATGGCTTTAGGTTCCCCCTCTTAAGATAAAGGAGAGGAAAATAAACTTTGAAGCTATGATATTTGGCATTTGCTACTGGGAGAAACGTCTGGATTAGCTTCAGCAAGAGAAGTGAAGAGAGAAAACTTTGCATAAATCTGTAACACTTTAAATTCCATTTTAATGTCTTGTAATCTTAGTAGCAATTAGGAATAACCTCAGAAAGAGAGGTGAAGACAGTGGATTGAACTAAATTGGGTATAAATGAAGCTATCTGAGACATAAGATAGAGGCTTCTTGCTTCCTAACAAACAAACAGTCTTTTTTGTAAAGGATTAGCCTTTTCAAGAAAGGTGAAGAATAGACTTCGTTTTTGACATTCGGGGGCTGCTGTCTTGATTTTGTGATTACAGGTTGAGGATTAGCCTTTTCAAGAAGGTGAAGAAACAAGAAGAAATAAGAAGAAAACAGGACTTTTGAGGATTGTTATGATTATATAGTGACTATAAACTGAGGAGTAGACTTTTCAAGGAAGGTGAAGAAAGAAGAGGCAACAGAACTATAGAGGGTTGTCATGTTTATATTGTGACCTTAAAAATTGTGAAATGAGGGAAGCCTACTAAGAATTGGCACTACTTTGACATTTGGGAATCAAGATTTGAAGGAAATGATAATTAAATGGTTCAATTGATAAGAATGCTTAAAGGAATTTAGAAATAAGTAGAAGGCTAAAGAAATTCAAGGTTACATACACATGATATAATATTAAATAATTATCTGCATTTATAGTATATATTAAGTACATGTATATTTGGACATTATAATAATTTTTATAGGTACTGTGATATTATACATGATTTGAAACAGAATTGATATTTTGATAAAGTAGAGTTTGAAGATATTTTAAGAAGATTTTGTATTTTGTGGAGAAAATTGAACAGTGAAAATTGTAAATTGTAAAGGGGCATGGCAACAGGACCCAAGAAAACAATGCAGACACAACTCCAATTGCCAAGGGGGGAAAGAAGAGGCTCAGTTGATTCTAAAACCATGGAGACAACAAAGTTGGTAGAGGAATTTCAGAAAATGAGAGTGGAACAAGAGAAAATGCGAGCTGAAATTATAGAACTCAAAGCAACAAGAACAAAGATTAGAACTACAAGAACAGAAATTAAGCAAGACTTGAAGAAAGAAGTAGAAAGTTGAAACAAAAATTTGCAAAAATTAGCCTCAGATATAATTACAACAGACAAGAAGATTGAAAATGTGAGGGAAAAAATCAGAAACTGGAAGAACAGGTTGAATATATGAAGAAAGAGCAACAGAGAGACAAAGAGACAATAATGAAGTTGGAGATACGTCAACGTAGTAAATCTTTGAGATTACAAGGCATTTGGAACAGAAAAGTGAAAATTTACAGCAAAGGGTAACTGATATCCTGGCTCCCTATATTGGATCTAGAAGAGGAAAGTTTGAAGCTGAAATTGATAAAACTTCTATCTGAAATTGATAAGGATTCAATCATTAATAGCAAAGCAAAAAGACCTTCCCAGAGACATAGTCTTGTGTTTCACCGGAGAGCGGACTAGGGATCTTGTGATAGAATAGAGTTATAAAGAAAAACTACAAGTGGATGAGAAAGAAATCTGAATTTTTAAGGATGTACCATTCAGTGTATTGCAGCACAGAAGAGAATATGTGTTTTTGACAAGGAGATTACAGGACTTGAATATAAGATACAGATGGGAATTACCTGAGGGCCTCTCCCTTTTTTCTTTTTTCCTTTTTTTCCTTTTTTTTCCCTTTTTTTTTTTTTTGAGGGGAAGAAGGTTACGATAACTTCGTCAGATCAGGCATCTGAGTTTAAAGAAAGATATCTCAAAACTGAACTTCAACCAACACAGCCTGATACCAAAAAAAAGACCAGAAAAAAACTCAGAATCTAAATCAAAAGGACCAGTGGTTGAAGAGACTAGCCCAACGTCAGAAGAAGAGTCACAATCGGCAGAATCAGGAGAAAAGCAAGAAAGAGGAAAAGAAAAGTAAAAGACAAAATAAATATGCAGATAATTTCCTGGCACATACATGGAATTAATTCACAGGCAAAGAGGATTTCATTATTTGGAAAGACTTAGACCACAAATCACAGTATTACAAGAAATCCATACCAAGTTGCACCAAGAAAAATATTTACGTAACTCGAAATTAGGAAAATGTTTTACATCTTTGTACTTAAAGAAGAAAAGGGGATAGCAATATATGTTGATAAAGCAATAGAAGCTAAAGAATTTTTTCAAGATGAGGAAAGAAGACTGTTAGGTGTGGACATTTTTAAAAATGGGAAGAAAATAATAATAGTTGGAGTTTATGCACCAAACAAAAGTAAAGAAGAATTTTATAAAGGATCAAGGGAAAGACTCTCTAATAATGAGTATGAGGACTGGATTCTTTTGGGAGACTGGAATGGAGTCCAGGATGTAAAATTAGATAAATCAGTTTCCAAAACAAAAGGACAATTAATGAAAAGGAAATTACCAACAAGTTTTTTTGATATGTGTGAAGAATTGACAGTAATGGACATATGGAGACATAGCCACTCTGATGTTAAAGACTTCACTTTCTTCTCAGAAGTTCATCAAACATGGTCCCGAATGGATATGATTTTAATATCCAAACATTTATTAACAGAAGTCCAAAAGGCGGAAATATTATCGAAAGTAATTTCAGATCATCAGTCGGTGCTGCTACAAATGGAAGATAAAGATAAAGAATTTCATTGGATATTGAATAATTGACTGTTAAATGATGAAGAAATTGTCAAAAAGGTGAAAGAAGCTTTTATTTTAAAGAAAATATAAATCAAGAAACAAAGATGAAAACTGTCTGGGATGCTTCTAAGGCAGTAATGAGAGGTTTCTTTATTCAACAACAACAGATTCAAAACAAAAAAAGAGAGAGAAAAACACTAGATTTTGTTACCTAGACTATAAGAAAAAGAAAAAGAAAGAAAAATCCTTCGCAAAATGTATTACAACAGGAGGTTAAGAAGATATGGAAAGAACTAGCTATACTTGCAACAGAAGAGATTGAGGAAAAACTGAAATATATGAAACTAACCCAATTTGAACAAGCAAATAAGATTGGAAAATGGTTAGCGTATAGACTTAAAAAAAAAAGGAAAGAAAGAAAAATGGTCCTTGAGCTTAAGGACAGTAAGAAATTGGTTACCCAACCTGACAAGATTAAACAGACCTTTGAGAAGTATTTTAGTAAGTTATTTCAAGAGCAAAAATCTTCTCTGAAAGGGGAGAAAGACATTAATGTTTATGCGAAGACAATAAACACTTGGAAGATATCCAAAGAAGCACAAAATCAGTTGAATAAACCAATAACAATTAATGAATTAGAAGAGGTCATAAAAGCCTTAAAATCTGATAAAGCACTGGGGCTGGATGGCTTTATAGTGCTTTATTACAAGAAATTCTTAAAAGAATTGATAAAACCACTGCAGGTAACAATAAAAGAAATCAAGTTGATGGGAAAGCCAGAATCTTGCGGAGAATCAAATATAGTATTGATACCAAAAGAGAGGAAAGACAACAGAGAAGTTAAGAATTACTGACCAATCTCCCTGTTGAATATTGATTATAAAATTTTTGCATCAGTTTTGGCAAAACGGCTAAGAAAGGACCAGACAGGCTTCTTACCTGGGAGGTATATGAGGTATAACGTGAGAGCAGTACTTGATGTAATTGAGTATTATGATAAAAATCCTAGAAAAAAAGCTGCATTGATTTTTCTTGATGCGGAAAAGGCCTTTGATTATGTCGCTTGGTTATTTATACAACAGATATTGAATGAATATAACTTAGGGGAGGATTTTTGTAAATGGATTGATAAGATTTATCAGAATCAATCTGCAAAACTGTTAATAAATGGGAATACATCAGCAAGCTTCCCCGTAACAAAAGGGGTGAGACAAGGATGTCTGCTGTCTCCATTAATTTTTATTGTGGTTTTGGAAATTTTGCTAAATAAGATAAATGAGGACTCAGAGATACAAGGTCTGAGATTTCTGAAAAGAGAATTGAAATTAAGAGCCTTCATGGTCATCTTTCTAGAAGACCCGAAGGATTCAATATTGAAATTGTTGGAAATCTTACAAGGATTTGGACAGGTGGCAGGATACAGAATTAACAAAGAAAAGACAGCAATGATAACAACAAACATGACGAAAAAGCAGCAAATAGAATTGGAAAAATATCAAAATGTCAATTAGCTACCAGAATTAAATATTTGGGAATAATTATTACAAAGAAAAATCAAGAAGTATTTGGAAATAATTATCAAAGAATATAGAAAGATATTAGAAGGGACATGGAAAAAATGAACTAAATTAAATTTATTGTTTCTAGGAAGAATTAATGCTTTTAAAATGTCTCTATTACCTAAACTTATGTTTCTTTTCCAAAATCTACCAATAAATTGGAAATGGGAGAGTGTTTAAAGAATGGGAAAATGAGCTTCAAAAATTTATTTGGCTAGGCAAAAAACCAAGAATAAGATTTAAAGTATTACAGGATGCAAAAGACTGAGAAGGGTTGGAAGTGCCATCCTTGAAGACGTATTACTATGCAAGCTGTTTAGATTGGGTTAAAGATTGGATTATATTAGAGAAATCTGCTTTAAAAGATCTGAAGAAACTGATAATAGATTTGGATGGCATGGTTACTTACACTATAACAAATTAAAAGTGAACAAAGATTTTAATAATCATTGCGTCTGGAAAACTTTATTAAAGATCTGGCTCCAAATAAAACAGAAATATTATATAAAACTCCCAATTTGGACATCCCCTTAAGAAGCTTATAAGATTGCACCAATGAAACAAGGAAAGCTATTGACTTACCAAGATATAATAAAATGGGAAAGAAACAATCCAAAAATGAAGTCAATAGAAGAGTTAAAAGCTGAAGATCATGAATTAAACTGGTTCACTTGTTGCCAGTTGAAAGAAAGGTGCAAAATGGACGAAAAATTATATAGATTTGAAAGACGAGAAAATGAACTAGATCAATTGTTGAAAGAACATTGAAAGAAGAGAATTTCGAAGCTTTACAAACTATTATTAAAAAGGGATTTTGAAACAGAGTCAATAAAAGAGTCAATGATTAAGTGGGATCAAAGCATAGGTCATCCAATTGATTTAGATGCATGGAAAAAGTATGGGAAACAGACATAAAATTCACTCCAAATTTAAATTTAAGAGAATATTATTATAAAATGTTACATAGGTGGTATATGACTCCAGAAAGACTTCAAAAAATAACAAAAATGGAGACGTAAAATGTTGGAAATGTGGGGGGAAATGGGGACTTTTTTTCATATGTGGTGGACTTGTCCTAAGGCTAAGAAATTTTGGAAGGGAATTCATGATGAAATTCAAAAAAATTGCAGAGTTAATTTTGAAATGGTACTAAATTTTATTTATTGAATATATTAGGCCAGAACTGGGAGATTAGAAAACAACAGAAGATATTATTGTATTTGATTACAGCAGCATAGCTGACATATGCACAGCACTGGAAAGATAAAACAAATATTCAATTAGACGAATGAAAATTAAACATGTCAGACATGGTAGAGACTGAAAAATTAGCTGATTCTCTTAAGAATAAAATGGTTCAAAATTCTGAAAGAGAATGGAAAAGGGCAATGCTCTGGCTAAATTTGTAAATGTCTGTGGATTGAGTATGTTGGTATTTGACAAGATATGTATAAGGGAGAAGATAGATTCAACTGGAAAATTCTTGCTATACAGAAGTGGGGGGAAATGGAAGAACTGCTATAATTGTATACATATTTGTGTTTATATATGTTTTTATGTATTTTGAAAATAATAAAAATGTCATTAAAAAAAAGAAAAACCATTCCTGGCCACATCACACTCACACTCTGAATGCCCTGACAGGTTCATAGTTTTAAACAGAACACATAAAAGCTGCAGTTCAATAAATATGCTGATTAATATTGCCACATGTTAAAATAACATTGCTCAGTGTGAATGACATAGACTCCTTGATTAAAAGGAAAAAATGCAGAGATTGCTCAAGGAAGATGACTCAGACATCTTTATGTTGTAAGAAGCTCATCATAAAAGACAGTCACTATTCCTCATACATAGTAATCAGCTGGGCTTTTGCATGCCAGCTCCTGGACCCACAAAAAGAAGTATTTCTAGTCGTCTCCAGAAAAATGACATTTATTTTACAAGACACTTTGGAAGACCCAAATGGTAATTTTGTTTTCATTAAAGTGCTACATCAAACTAAAGTACTTCTTGCAGTGTTATGCTCTCCCAACACACCTTTTGGCCTTTTGAAGAATATTCTAAAGAGGGGAAAAGATTTTACAGAGAGAGCTATGATCATAGGGAGAGACTTCAACACAACAGCCTCTGCACTTTACAGCAATACTAAATCTTTATTTCATCCTCATGATCTGGAGCAGATATTTCAAGAATTTGACCTGGTAGATATTGGAGAGACCAATATGATGGAGAATGTGATTACTCTTACTATTGCAGCAGACGTGTAGTATAGGAAGCCTTTTCTTTTGATGCCCCCTTTCCTAACAACACTTTTGATACTTCCAAATTAAGACCAGGTTCCATTTATTCAATGGGGATTTACCTCTTTCATCAGTTCTTCTTATCTATGGAGGCTTGTGTGGGACCACTTGCACATGTGTGCTGCTTGCAAAGTGAGCTGACGGGGAGGAAGGCACCATACTAGCTGAGAGAATTTGCAAGCAGTTCTCATGCAGTTGGTCCCAACTGAGCATCCATAAATCCTTCATGCTCTCTATCGTAGAGTGCATGGGTTCTGCTTTTCAAACAGTTCCATTTTCTAATAGTGCGTCAGTTCCTAACCTGTTAGATAAGTGGGGGAAGCTTGCCTATTCCAGAATAGTTTACATTTTTATTTCTAGCAACCTTTGAAATTCTCTTTATAGTACAGCAGTAAGTCAAATGTGGACATCTGACCACACGTCTATTCCTGCAGTTATGACTTTAGATAACTGTGTACCAGATTCATAATCATGAAAATATAACCCCTTCATTTTGAGCAGATGGAAACAGCAGCAGAACTTGGAGTCCATGGGGGGAAAGCAGGAGGGGGCAAGGCCATGATGTGTGGGGGCGTAGCCATGGTGCACGAGGGCATGGCTGTGGCATGTGGGGGCATGGCCACGGCATGCAGGGGCGTGGCTGTGAGCTGGGACGCCCCAAAAACATTGCTGCCTGTGGTGAACCGCCCCCATCACACACACCCCGTTCCTATGCGACTGGATGGGAAATCAGAGAGAGAATTAAAAATGGAATTATTCATTGCAGCTATGAAAGTCCAAATGACGAAACAGCAATCAACAACGTATGGAATGCTCTTAAAATTTTTGTGAGGCTAGAACATCTCAAGGAAGCTAGCATACATTTAAAGAAGTATAACTTCCAGTAAGAATAAGTTATTTTAAAAAATCCAAGCTCTAGCGGCAACTCATAAATCCTCTTGTGCAAAATTAATGAAATTACTGCTACATTAGAAAAGAGCTGAGTAGGAACTTCTAGAGCTCAACAAAATTTATAAAAATCTGTTACATACAAAACAAAAATATTAATTTAATAATTAAAATGGTAAAATAGTGGTTTATCTGATTACTAAAAAGAAAAACAAAACATATTTTATCAATTAAAAATAAACAAAATAACACAACTTATAATATTAAAACTATCAGTGATCCCTTTGCTGGTTACTTTTAAGATTTATACCAATCAAGAAACCTATCAGATATGAAACTCATAAATTTTCTAAATGCAAATATTCTCCCTCATCAAATAAGTGGAGATTATTCCTATAAACTCATTTAGAAAGAAAATCACGCTATGTACAGCAACTGAAAAATTAAAACCAAATAAGGTGCCTGGAACTGATGGATTTTATACCACTCCTCTTATCTCTCTTCATCACAGTTTTTCAGGGAAACCCAGTCACTAAATCATGGCATCTGACAAGGATCATTCTTATTTTAAAACCTCATAATGATCTGGAAGAAATAGATTCTTATCACCCCATCTCCTTAGTAAATCAGGACTCCAAATTGCTTTCAGCAATCATTGCAAATAGGTTAAATTCCATAGCAAAGTGTTGTATGAGCCATGATCAATTTTGCTTTAGTAAAAACCAATACACTGCAGACCTAATTTACAGATTATTAAATGTTATGGAACAGGCTGTCTCCTTGAGATGTAAACCCTATGTGATAGCCTCCTTTGACTCATCCAAAGCATTTGAGAGGTTGGGATGGGGGTATATTTTTTCATTTGTGTGACCTGTTGGGATTAATCAATGAGGAATTTATACAATAACTATTATGCCATCATTCATACAAATGGAGTATACTCAAGAGTCAATTGCAATAGGGAAAAGCTCTGGATGGCATACCGACTTTCCTCACTCCTTTTCACATTCGAGTTTTCACATTTGTGGGGGAACATCTGGCATGTACAGTCAAGAGAGATATTGACATTAGTGGAAACTGTTATAAAAATATCATATTAAAACTAAAACTGTTCTCTGATTATCTGGCAATTACTATGGCCAACCCAGTCCAAAGCTTAGAAACAACCTTTAAGATCTTTGATTTATTTCAAGTTCTTTGATCTATTTTGATTTATTTCAAAAAGACTCTGGTCTAGAAATTAACAAAGGAAAATCTAACCTATTATGCTTCAGTATGTCACAAGAACATCAAAAGCATATCTCAGATTTGTTTTCAGTACCATCCAAATGCAAGACACTTGCATATATAGGAATCAACAAAGTCTCTAGGGGAAAATTTTGCAGCCAGTTTCCCTCCTCTAATAAAGGTTGTGGTGCAGAAGGCAACTATTTAGTTACGTGGTGGGAATGCCAACAGGTAACAGGATGCTCGAACAGAGTTTTCCAAATGATAAGCAAAAATAATAAATAATTAATATTGACCCTGAAATAGGACTACTGTGGACCCCTAGTATAAGCTAGCCGTTGGTTCTGTGGCCCACCGTGGATACCAAAATTCATGGATACTCAGGTCCCATTATGTACAGTGGTGTAGTGAAATGGTATCCCTTATATTAAATGGCAAAATCAAAGTTTGCTTTTTGTATTTTTTTTAATATGGAGGGAGGACTATTTTTTGTTTTGAGGGGGTTGGGATTTGGAGGGGGATATGGAAGGTCGACTACATTCTCTTTATTTGATTATCAGTCCAGATCGCTAAAACATTAAAAAGTAATTAGCTTTTTGTGTTTAGCTGCAAGGCTTGAAATTGCTTCTCATCATAGCTGACCTTATTATCTGAGCATTTTATTTTAAGGTGGCCACACTCTTGCGTGTACTTTTGTTCCTGTCACTTTAGTCTGTGAAGATCCAGGCTCTGCTACCAGGGCAGGGCTTCCAGCTTCATCTGAGTGCCACTTGTTATTTGGGCTGACTTCTTCCTCTTCTTTATCTGAGGAGGCTCCTCCTGCTAGTATATGAAAGGGATATGATAAGTACATGCTAAGGTTGCATGCAGGCATCCCCCACTTGTGATGCACTCCTATCAGATATAGAAAAACAGAGTACTTCTTGTGTTGGACTGTGCTATTCAAATTGGGATTAGGCTAACCATAGATGTGATTATCCCAACTCAAGAAATAGAGTAAAAAAGCTATAGTCAGAACTTGCTCCTTCACATTGCAGTAATTAGGAGCACTCTTTCTGTTACTGCGTGTTACATTCTTCTTTCATTCATCTTGCTTCCCTGCTAGAAATTGAGGTGTTGTACAGCTTGTTAAATGATTTTTTAGACTTGGCTCATAAATATTCAATATTAAGAAATCTAAAGATTTACCTTTTCCTGTAGGAGAAAAATATCCCTTGTTCTGAGACCTTCTCTCTCAGTAAGACGCTTGGTGATCCAATAAAAATCAGAGCCTGGAATATTGCAGGGCTCCCGACAGACCAGTTTTCTATAGACAATGGTGTGATTGTTAACAATTCTAGACGCTGGTAAGTAACACAAATTCATTCTTTGACTAAATTAAACAAAAATCAGCTTACCACAGTAATGGCTGTGTCTGATAATTTCTATATTCTTGATCATTTTTGTTTTTCACTACATTTATTTCCTATTGTCTGTGTTTTTAAGGATGACCCAAATTGTTCTCAGAATGGCTTATGTATTAGTTTAAGTGCTCTTTGAGAATAGGAAGGTATTCCTTTCTTTTCCTCAGGATGTTAAGTTCCAAGTGTATCAAATAAATATGATTATTCTTCATGAATAAAATAGATGTCTTATTTGTGAACAAGCTGTGTGCCAAAATATAGACTAAGAGAGAATATTTTGTGATTCTGTCAGGAATGCTTTGATGGGGTATTCCTGCATGGCTGGGGGTTGGACTCAATGGCCCTTTTGGTCTCTTCCAGCTATATGATTCTATGATGGAGAACTCCTTTTGTGAATGTTTGTAGAAACGCTGAGAGAAAAAGCTGCTGTTTGGGGGATGACAAAGTACTGGGCAAAAACAATGAAATGGAGAAAATTATTTGGCCTTGGGAAACATAAGGAAGGTGGTTTTTGTTGTTGTTGTTTTTGAGAGGAAAAATGGATTACTCCCATACTGCTCAGTATTAGCAAAAAGGAGTTTGGGGAGTTGCATGCAGACTACAGATTGCACTTTCACCATCCCTGGGTTGGAAATAGATTTTTCTTCCCCACAAAAAGAAAACCTCCTGTCTACACAAAGCTTTTTGATCCCACAGAAGGCAGAGGAATCTCACAATGAAAATGAGAGGGTAGCAGTTTTCAGGTATTCTTCCTCCCCCCTTCAGTCTCTTGTGTCCCACAAAAAAAAAATCTGTCCTGGAGAGATGAATCTCCTCTTCTTTCCTGGGTTGAATTAACTCTGGAGCTCCCCAAGAGATTGACACATTGCCCTGATTAGCATCTTCACTGGAGCAAAAGTAGATTTTATTGATAAATAATAGATCCAGTGCTTGTTTTGCAGAAAAGAGTGCCCAGCTCTACTGTTGAGGTCCCCAATCCATGGAGAGGTGACCTTAGTCCATTTATGTTTCCATGTACATTCCAAGGTCTGGAAGAAGCCAGACTATGGCTTTAAAGCACTTTAAAAGCACTATGGCTTCGATGTCTTCACATACACAGTTAAAAAAGTTCACACTAGAGGAATCAAATACAATGAACCTACCATTGCTTTTCTCTGACCCAGCAAAAGATAGAGATGAATGCCTTCTAGTTTCCAGTAACAAGTTTGTGAATCCGCTCATTCTCATTTTGCTTTATCACTACAAATACGTGCCAGAGTGCACATTCAGTGTCTCCCGATTTCTTATATGCATTATCTTATGCCTAGTAAAGCAACCCTTTCCAGGCCATTGCACTGTGTTATGGAATATCTGTGACCAGTTCACCTGTTTGTGTTCCAGATGCTACTTCTCTGATTACTGCACCTTCAGATCAAGATGGGAGGTATAGCTGTAGGCTGCAAGGGAAAAAAGAAATAACTGAATATCACATCCTCCCCACATCTGCTGACGGGAGTGTCCTGAATGGAGCTTACTCATGGGACACTTCCACTGGTTGGAGCCAAATGTGGATCCAAACCAATGCGTCCAGATTTTGAGAGCTGTAGCTGTTTAAAGTCAACAAAGGAAATTGTTAGAACTCAAGAGGAAATGAAGGATATGAATGGGGGTGTCAATTCTGAGATTAAAATATTAATGTTTGTTTCATAGACTTGCAGGAGCTAGCAATTTAGAAAGTCAATAGAACAAATACACACAGAAGGCATTTAAAAAGCATTACACTTTTCATATCTTTCCCTCCCAAAAGAGGTATTCCCAAAGGGAGGACTGCTAGCATTACCAGTGAAGAGACGTTATGTACTTCTTTGTTTTTTCCTTAGTGTATTTTTCTAACAAGAAAAATAAGATTGCAGTGGAGAGACATAGTAGGTTTACACATGAAACATGCAAAGATTTGAAACTTCTGTGTCTAAGACAGGGTGAATATAGTGTAAAAAACTCTTGGAAGCTGGGCTGTGTATAAAGCAAAATGATGAGAGGGAAAATTAAAGATATTACATTTAAATCAATTTTTTTTCATTACTCATAGTTACAGTGACAAAAAAGCATGGTTGTGTAGGGAATCTGTGGATCATAACATAGCAAGCCTGTATCTTGAAACCTAATCAATTAGAATAAAGTTCTTTAATGTGTGTTTTGTAAGGGGCTACATTAAAGCAAAGGGTGCAACATTTCTGTGACTGAGTCCAAATTCACCCAAATACTCCTGATAATTTTGGAGGGGAAGACTGGGAAAACTTGCTCCTCCTTACACATGCACCCTTAGGGAATGAGTCTTGGGGAGGTTCTTTGGTATGCAGCCTCTGATCCCAATCTTTTTCTTCCCAAGTGGAGTGAATGTTGACATCATAGCATAATTAAAAAACTTAAGAGAGCTAGGAAATAGATGAAAATTCAGTCTGCATGGATTCAAAGTACAAATGACCGCTTAATAATGTGGTTATAAATTATAGTTATAATTAAATAGTTGTAAACTAATAATTCTGTTTGCCTGTGTTTTGTTATTCATGTGTCTTCAACTCAGTTCCATCTTATGGTGACCCTATCATTCATAGGGCTTCTACAAAAGATTTCTTCACAGGAGGGTTGCCGTTCCCTTCCCCTAGGGCTGAGAGAGTGTGACTTGAACCCTGATCTTCCAGAGTCCTAATCCAATGCTCAAACTAGTACACTACAGAGATATCTTGAATTAAATAATCAATCTGTCAATTCGATTGTAATATACTCTTTGCTTTCCTATGGCACTGTTCTTCGAACTTTAAAAGTTAGCTGCAATAGACAATAATTGACAATGAAGCATGCATTCTTTTTATTAACAAATCCACTGTGTTATAGGCCATTAATGATTGATCCACAAGGTCAAGCAAATAAATGGATAAAAAATTCTGAAAGAGAGAACAGACTGAGTGTCATAAAATTCACAGACACAGACTACATGAGAACTTTGGAAAACTGCATTCAGTTTGGAACTCCACTTCTGCTTGAAAATGTTGGAGAAGAAATAGATCCTTCACTGGAACCGCTGCTGCTTAGACAAACCTTTAAACAAGGTACAAGGAACTTATGAACTCCTAACTATATGCTTGAATGTTCGCTGGGTGATGTATTGCATCAATTAATACTTCTCTTTTTCTCTTAAACACTGCTGCCCTAGCAACAGATGAAGGTAAAACAAAGAAAACTTTGTTGGGGTTTGATCTTTTATTTTGTGACATTATTTGCCCCTGCTGTCTTGTGCTGTGTTAAACTTAAAATTAAAAAACTGTTTTTGTTATTATTAAAATTAAAAAATGTTTTTGTTGTTGTTGTTATTGTTGTTTTGTGCCTTCAAGTCATTTCTGACTTATGGTGACCCTAAGGTAAACTTGTCATGGGGTTTTGTTGGCTAGATTCATTCACAGGGGTTTAACAGTGCCTTCCTTTGTCACTGAAAGAGTGTGACTTGCCCAAGACCACCCAGTGGGTTTCCATAGCTGAGTGGGGGACTCAAGTGCTGATCTTCTAGTATCCTAGTCCAGCATTCAAACCATTCTGCCACACTAGCTCAGTCCAGTATTATTAGTCAAGCTCTTGTTTTTTAGTGTTATTATGCTGCATATAAAATACATACTCAGTAGTAATTTATATTGTTTTGTCTTCCCTTTTCGCTTTATAAGGAGTATTTCTTTTGAGGAGAGCTAGAATGACCCACAACAAAGGACGACCATCCTTCTCTTTAAAGAGTTGCGTATAAGAAAATGCAGCTATTCTCTATGCCAAAAATTCCCCATTCTTGACAACTGTTTAAAGATACTGATTCCTTTCCTGGTTTTTCATCAGGCAAATCTATTATTGTAGACATCTGTTTGTTTTACAGACATACAGCAAGCATGTATTTTGCTAGTTCCAAAGTAAATTAACACCAAACCCCTATATTTAACCACCAATCAGAAATATTCAGGTTTTTTCCCCTCCTTCCACATAAGCCTCCAAAAAATATTATTGTTACTATGATTATTTTATTCAGTAATATCCTGCCTTTTCCCCAATATGGGCACTTGGATACATAGTAGCTTAAAACATATGAGAACCTGTACAGATTAAAATAAATAGAAAACTATCTGTAAAAAATATAAAAGTTAGTTTAAAATACAATTAAATATATTATGAAAACCATTTAAAAATTCACTCAAGGGTAGAAGAAAACCAACAAGACAAATGCATCATTAAAAGACCATTAGTAAAGGCCTGACAGAATAGGGGAAAAAATCACTTGGCAGCAGAAGGACAGCAAGGAGTGTGCTCTCCTAGCTTCCCGAGTGAGGTAGTTCCAAAGTCCAGAAGCAGTCTCTGAGAAGACGGTCTGCCTTGTTTTCACTGAACGTTCCTGGGAAAGTGATAGGACTGTGAGAAGGATCTCTCCCAAAGATCTTAGAGCTTCAACAGCATCATAAATGGAGATACTCACTCCAGAGCGCCTGGACCCACACCATAAATTCTGTGCACATTAAACAGAAAGATAAAATCAAAAGGGTTTTGCTCTAAGAGGTGTGGGTTTCTCAATATTCTGTTAAACAGACAAATAAGGGAATATTCCTGATCTGGAAGAAGAGGGAAGAGATGAAGAAAGGCCAACAGTGGCAACAAGAGAACCCTGAAAAAGTAAGAAGTTTACATTAAACAGGCAGAATGCAGGACAAGGGAATGAAGGACTTTGAAACTAATTGGGCAGCAATGAGACTGTCATAAAATGAAAGTCAGCTATTTTCAGAGCCAAAAATAGTAGCAACAACAACATATCAAAAAGCAAGTGAGGGGCATACAAATTAAGGATAAGAATTCATTGTTACCTGACCCCAAAAGCACATGGTTGGTTTACATTTACATTTGCAGACTGCCAGCAGCCACAAAGACCATTTTTGCAGCCCATCCATCTTCCCCGCCTTTTAAAGGAGGGTGCCACACTTAAAGGCCTCTCAGAGTTGGAAGTTTTGTGTTCAAGCATAAGGCTGTTCCACCCCAATTCCCCCCAACTGCCTCCCCCAAAAGAACCTGAAATTGGACTTCTAGCCATCTCCAGTTTGGATTTTAAAAACAGTCCATTTCCCAGCCTAATGTGGCCCACAGATTTTCCTAGGAGTGAAAAATTGGTACCCAAACTGTCCAGAGTTGTCCACCTCATTCCACATAGAGATGAACATTTGTTTGAATTGTCTGTTCTTCTAGTTCTAGCCCTAAGTACATAATTTCACAAATAGATATGCTTCTGTGCTTACCCATGGAACTTGTGTTCTGCCTTCAATATTGAAAGTAATGAAGTAAAGTAATGAATGAAGTGAACCGCATATTTGGGAGATAGCAACTAATAAACTTATGTGTTGAATAATGGTAAAAATCCATTTATGTGCCATAGAGGAAAATAAGCATGATGCTTAAGCCAATACTCTGCATTCCAAACATTTAACATAAATGCTTTGATGTTCTCCCATTTCTTCCACAAGCTTTGGCTGAAGCAATTGCTCATATGATTGACCTTCAAAGCAGTGCAACTAATGTTGGAGAACGAAGGATCCATTGATGAATACCACAAAAATATACATTAACATTTTTTGTTATTTGGAAGCAGTGAAGAAAACACATTGTTTCCTCCTTATGTTTACCACTTCAGGAAAGGCTGTGCCTGTGTGAAGAGATTTCCATCTTTTTGAAAAAGAGTAGGTAGATTTTGAGAGCCTGTGTAATTTGAATGTTGGACTAGGGCACTGGGAGACCAGGGTTCGAATTCCTATTCAGCCATAGAAACCCACAAGGTGACCTTGGGCAAGCCATACTCTCAGCCTCAGAGGAAGACAATGGCAAAATCCCTCTGAACAAATATTTCCAAGAAAATACCTTAAATCAGAAATGGCTTGAAGGCACACAACATTCTAGAAAGGTGGATTTTAATCACCTAAATTCCTATGCTCTGATTAGCTGCTCAGGTTATCCAGCTATTGTAATCTGACCTGTACCTATGTTAAACTGAATAAAATAAAAAAGCCTATAGCTTTGGTCCCCTTGAATGAAAATAAACCAACACTTTCTTTGAAAGTATCTTAGACTGCTTCCATTTGCTACTCTGCATGTTGTTGTTGTTGCTGCTGCTGCTACTGCTGTTTTTCTGCAGTTCTGAACTTGCTTTGCTGTCGTGCAAGGGGGTACCGGTATGTGTGATTCCAGGGGGAAGGTAAAAGTGTTCACATCTCAGAAACTGTCAGTATGTGTGATGTGTGAACACAGCTATAGTCTTTAACTGCCTGTCTGTACCTGTATCTTGTTTTGTATGATGAGACTGCTAAATTCACTGAAGACTGAATTTTGTTGTTTCTTGATTTCAGAGATGATATTTTTGTGTACACAAGAAAAGTACTTCAGTATATTTCTCTTTTCAACACTAGGGGGCATGGATTGCATTCGGCTTGGGGAAACAATTATTGAATACTCCTTTGATTTCAAATTTTATATTACTACCAAGTTAAGGAATCCACATTACTTGCCTGAACTAGCTACAAAGGTTTCATTACTCAACTTCATGATTACTCCAGAAGGACTTGAAGATCAGCTTTTAGGTATTGTTGTTGCAAAGGAGAGGTAAGCTTTCAAATTCTTTGAAAGAAGTTTTAGAAAAAAAATAAATCACTTTCATCCCAAAATGCAGTAAGTCAATTACTAGATCTGGATTTTTGAGAAAATACTCCTTCATGCAGTATAGCCTTTGCAAAAATGAATATATGTAGCATTCATATAAGAAAATAAAGGTGGCTGGTAAAGGGCAGCAAAAAGTCTGACAGTAACTTATCGACAGCAAAGCAATAATGAAGAAAAGGTAAAAAGGGGCAGAAGTGTAAAGAAAAAAGAAGTTGTGAAGAATGCTTTGGAACACTAAAGCATCTGACTGAATTGTTGAGGAGAGAGAGCAGCTGTGCTCTAAGCTAATGTCTCATACATGCCTTACATTTAACGAGTATACATAATTGCTCACATCCCAAGAATGTTATAACTACAACTGAATGATCCATTTGAAAACTGAAAAGAACGCTAGTGATTTTTGATAGTTTTGTGAGAACTTTTCAATTCTATAATGAACACCAAAGAAGCATTTTCAGAATACATGTATATTGTTCATATAAAAGTTAGTAAGATTATTTATTGTTGGAAGCTGCCTTGGGTCCCAATTCCAGGAGAAAGGTGGCCTATAAATATATATGAATAAAGTTGTTTACTGGAAAAACTACAAATAGTTGATGAGTTACGGTAATCATTACAATAATTTTAGCATATTAAGTAATAACGTATGTATGACTTTTTAGACCAGAATTGGAGGAGGAACGGAATGCTCTTATCCTCCAGTCAGCTGCCAATAAAAAGCAACTGAAAGATATAGAGAATAAAATTTTAGAAACACTACAATCTTCTGAAGGGAATATATTAGAAGATGAATCTGCAATTATGATCTTGGACTCTGCCAAACTAATGTCCAATGAAATTACAAAGAAACAACAGGTAAGCAGTTCATGATTTTGTAAATGGTGTCCAAGAGCCAATCTAATTCTGGTGGAGTGAATTATGGTGCCAGACTACTTACAGTGGATCCTGGGAGGGCGGCACCCAACAGTGCATTGTCCGGCTCAAGACCAACATCAGTCACCTGGGAGGGCTCATTGTTCTTCATCACAGAGCCAACAGCAGCCATGGCTTCCACTTTGTCCCATCCTGTCTTTCCCGATCCACACAACACAGCACCCAACCTGATGTCCTGCTGCTTCCCTAGCTGTTTCGCTCACATTCTCATTTTCAGTGAACTCATTCTTAGGGAATGGAGGGGTGCTGAATGAAGAGTGAGCACTGGTTAAACTCGTTGTGGGCTGTGGGCAGTAGGAGCCTGTGTAGGGCTTGTAGTGGCAAAAAGAACAAAACACCATGCGCCTACATTGCAAAAGAAGCTATGGATGCCTCCTTGTGTGAAGTCTGAAAAATTACATTGAGCAAGTGGGGACTGCACAGATATAATGCCCCAATTCAGTTTTGGCTGGTGTTTGAACAAACTGTTGGATGAGCTGGTGCTGAAAGGCAGGACAAGGGTGATGCTGCATGGAAACACTAGTACAGCAGGAGGCTGTTTGAAATAAGTTAGATCTGATGCTGAATGTTGTTTGAAATTATAGATGCTGATAAAGTTCTTCAAACTCAGCCTTGGAACTGAAATTTAGGGGTCTGTAAAAGGCAGTTCAGAAGGGGAGGCAAGTTTGTAAAGCCCCAGATTTTCTCTGGTATAGATTAAAATCTGATTGAAAGAACTCCTGGCTTTCCTCTGCAGCTGAGTCTGTGCCCTTTCACATCACCCAGAAACATTCTCTTCCATCAGAACCATTGACAGTTCAAGTGTGGAGTAGCTATGAAATAGGTATGGGAAAGTGATAGTTTGTGGCTTGCATGATGCCCCAGCCCCTTTTTAGCTGGTCCTTGGACTTGGCAAAGCCCCGACCCTCTCATTTCCCCCACAAATTTTGTCTGGGTGATTTTTTTCTTTCCAAAATGACCAAAAATATCAGTAAAACATCCCAAAACACAATGGCTTCCCTTTTTCTCTCTGGTTTCCTTTTTTGTAGTCAACACATTTGGAAGTTACTACTTTCTATTTCTAGTGTGGAAAAGATAAATATTGTTTAAATAAATAGATGTTAGCCTCATTTGTTGCACAGAAGTACAACAAGGGGCAGCAGCAAAGCAGAGCAAGATGATGTTAGTAGAACTTTTCACATTGGTGACAGAAGACAGCAATGGATGTGAATGATTTGACGTAAAGCACTTAGCTCTCTCCATCTCAATCTATGTGACTTATCATGGCAGCAAATGTACAGTGTCATTCATGCACTAGCATGATACCACAAATCTTGGCACTGTACCAATGTCACAGGACTCAAATATAATGGAATAATGTTTACAATCAATGTATCACTCTATTCTTCTTTGAAACCATAGAATGTGCCGTGTCCTGTGTATATTTGTACATTGTTTTAATGAGTTTTCTAAGGAATATATTTTCTCCAGATTGCAGAAAAAACTGAAATTCAAATAGCACAGTCTCGAGAGGGCTACAGACCCATTGCAAAACATTCTTCTGTGTTGTTCTTCAGTATTGCTGATCTAGCTAATATTGACCCTATGTACCAGTATTCTCTCACATGGTTTGTAAACCTATACATCAACTCTATTCATGACAGGTAAGCAGTTGCTGAGTTCAGTTTTTAGATTTTTGTTGTATTTCAGAGTACAGAGGCCAATTATTAAATGTGTGCACTTAGAATCATAGAGCTGAAAGAGACTACAAGGGCCATAGAGTCCACCCCCTGCCATACAGAAATACACGATCAAAGCAAATTTGCACTTGTAGGTGCAAATTTTTCATTTTCTGTTTTGGACTTGCAAACATTTGCAGTTGCAGGTGTAAGTATTTGTGACACCTGAATAATATTAAGGAAACTGAGAGTCAGTTTCCAAAGTTACTGGGTGTATATTTAGATCAACGTTTTCTGTGTTGAATGTGCATTCTCTAAATGTATATCTGTTCTTTCCTGTAGCAACCGATCAAAAATCTTGGAAAAGAGGCTACGCTATCTAAATGACCATTTCACATACAATTTGTATTGCAATGTTTGCCGTTCCCTGTTTGAGAAGGATAAGCTGCTGTTTTCATTTTTACTCTGCTGTAATCTCCTAATGTAAGAGCCCTTGTTTTCTGAGATCTTCTAATAAGTGATGAAACTGTTCCTTTTTTTATGCTGGAGCATCCTAAGAACTAGGAAACCTGCCATATCTTCTAAGCATCAGTCTGTTGCATAGATAGCTCATTGCAGAGATCTTAAACCCATTGTTGCATAACACCAAATTAAGTAGGAGACAGAATTGAGCTATAAGATTAGTAATTAGCCTCTCCAGCTATTTTGTCTACTCTCTCATTTATCCAGTCTTCCCCCACCCCCACCCTCTCTCAATCTGTTCCTCTGCTTTAGTAAGGGCAGGATAAAAGTTTATTGTCACAGAATCCTTGATCACTTTATAATTATGTGGAGTTTGAGTGACAAACATTTACAGTGCTCTCTGATCCACTTGCCAAGAACAGAATGTTACTTTAGCTGCAGCAGCACGTATCTCTAAAATTAAAAAGCATTATTGAAGTGGTTTTGTTTTGTTTTTTGCCTCAGGCTACAATAATGGTGTGTGACTTCATTCCTCTTAAAAATAGGGCTAAGAAAGAAATTGAACATCAAGAATTTATGTTTTTATTAACGGGAGGAATTGGCCTCAAAAGCAAATACAAGAATCCAGATCCATCTTGGCTACAAGATAAAAGCTGGGATGAAATATGTCGTGCAAGTGACATGCCTGCTTTTAAAGGACTAAGGTGTGACAAATGTTTTTAAAAACACAATTACATCTCTCATTTTCTTGGGATGTAAGTCTTAATGATATGTGTAGAAAAAGATGGGATGCTATGTGATGACTTGGCCCTCCTTGAGAAAGTACTAGGGGCACCCCACTTCTTTGTGGCCCCCACCATACCATACTGTGCATTACTAGTGAGGTAATGGCACTGCTACCATGGCAAAGAGTAGTGGTAGGAATGGATGCTTGAGAGCCTGCTGCCATTTTGAAGTTCCCACAGTGCAGAAACTCCACGCTGTAGTGGTTTTCTGCCTACTTCTCACTCAGTAAACCTGAACTGCTGTTCTTGTTGTGTGCTTTCAAGTTGTTTCCAGCTTATGGTTATCCTATCATGGGGTTTTCTGAGGCTGAGAGTGTGTAATATGCCCAAGATTACCCACTGGATTCCATGGCTGAGTGGGGATTCAAAATCTGCTATCTAGAGTTGTAGTCCAATGCTCAAACCACGCTGACTCTAAACCTAAGCTATAGAGCATGAATAGATGGAAGGGCCTAGATCAGTGGTTCTCAACCTGTGGGTCCCCAGATGTTTGTGGACTTCAGCTCCCAGAAGCCCCAGCCACTATGGTCAATGCTTAGGGCTTCTGGGAGCTGAAGTCCAAAAACATCTGGGGACCCACAGGTTGAGAACCACTGGCCTAGATGAAGTACCAGTGTATCTTTCCAGGTCATTGGACTGTTGGCAAATACCTGACCTTGCCAAATGCTGCCTTTGGCCGATCGACAGTGACACCACAGCAAAAACTATTTAGGGTGCTAATTATTTTGCCAAACACCTTTTGCCCTTGTTTCATTTGCTGTATATCCCTCTCCTCTCCCACCATAGGACTCTAGATATTTAACAAAAGAAAGGTGGCACCAAATCAGGTTTTTGCAAATTAGACTTTTTTGCTCTGATAAAAGTCAGACAGCTTGAAGACAGCTTTGGCTGTACACTTTGATGTGAATGGTGGATGGCTACTTTGAGAGATCTTGGAAACCCTGAAAAAATGTTCCCTAGATAATTTACTCTATTTGCAACATCTAGGAACTTTGGGAGCTAAATTTACCGTGCATTCTTACGGTAACATCTGGGCCTTTATCCTATTATTCTACTGCTGTTGTGGAATTTAAATCCCTCCCCACTCCTCTTCACAAAGAAATTGCAGCTAGAAAAAGGAAGGGTGACAAGTAAGGCTCTGCGAAGGTGCAGGCTGAAACAGATCCATTTAGGATTGGTGTGATAGTGGGGATTTCCATTATCTAGACTTGGCTGAAGGGGGATACTTCCCTCTTCAGGTAAACCAAGGGTTAATGAGGTGTTGGGATTAGGTTACACTTTTATTGTGGGTCAGCCTCACAGGTCACAGAGGGAGAATCAAGGGGAAAGAGGTGAGCATCTTCGAGATGCTTCAAGATCCTTCGATCATAGAATCATAGAATCATGGAAATGTAGAGTTGGAAGAGACCACATGGGCCATCCAGTACAACCCCCTGCCATGCAGGAACACCCTCAAAGCACTCCTGACAGATGGCCATCCAGCCTCTGCTTAAAAACCTCCAAGGAAGGAGACTCAACCACACTCCGAGGCAGCATATTCCACTGCCGGACAGTCCTGACCATCAGGAAGTTCTTCCTCAGGTTCAGGCGGAATCTCCTTTCCTGCAGGTTGAATCCATGGCTCCTTGTCCTTGTCTCTGGAGCAGCGGTAAACAAGCCCTCTCCCTCCTCTGTATGGCATCCCTTCAAATATTTAAACATGGCTATCATCCCCTCTTAACCTTCTCTTCTGCAGACTAAACATACCCAGCTCTCTAAGTCTATCCTCATAGGGCATGGCTTCCAGGCCCGTCACCATTTTGGTCGCCTTCCTCTGGACTTGTTCCAGCTTGACCATGTCCTCCTTTAATTGGGGTGCCCAGAACTGGACACAGTATTCAAGATGAGGTCTAACCAAAGCAGAGTAGAGTGGTACCAGTACCTCCCTTGATCTAGACACCATACTCCTGTTGATGCAGCCGAGAATTGCATTGGCTTTCTTGGCTGCCGCGTCACACTGCTGACTCATGTTCAGCTTGTGATCTATTAAGACTCCTAGATCTCTTTCGCACGTACTGCTATCCAGCCATGTGTCCCCCATCCTATATTTCTGTATTCCATTTTTTCTACCTAAGTGTAGGACCTTACACTTCTCTCTATTGAATTTCATTTTGTTAGCGGTGGCCCAGCTCTCCAATCTATCCAGGTCATTTTGAATTTTGATCCTGTCCTCTGGCATATTAGCAGTCCCTCCCAATTTGGTGTCATCTGCAAATTTGATGAGTATGCCCTCTATTCCTTCATCCAAGTCATTGATGAAGATATTGAACAGCACTGGGCCCAGGACAGAACCCTATGGCACCCCACTAGTCACTTCTCTCCAGGATGAAAAGCAGCCATTTGTGATCACCCTTTGGGTTCAGTTGGTTAACCAATTACAAATCCAGCTAACAGTAGCCCTGTCCAGCCCACATTTTACTAGCTTCTTTGCAAGGAAGTCATGGGGAACTTTGTCAAAGAGCTTACTGAAATTGAGATATGCTACATCCACAGCATTCCCTTCATCTATCAAACTAGTAACTCTATCATAAAAAGAGATAAGATTAGTCTGGCATGACTTATTTTTGAGAAATTCATATTGACTTTTCGTGATGGAGAAGTTATAAAAATACTTTAAGAGACCATGTGGCAGAAAGAGAACAAAGAAACCTCCTGGAGATGGGATCTGTGCCAGTAGTGGGCTACAGGCCCTAGGCCTCGCCTCCTGGCCTCATTCCTCTCTTAGACCATCTAAGCCTGTGAACCCGAATGTGAGTAACTAGAATATTAGGTAGTTAGTCGCATTAGGGGTTTTTATTATTTTGGAGGTTGGCTGATCTTAAGAATGTATCTGTTTTATAACCACTTGTAACTTAAGTGTACCTGAGAGTGGGGAGCCTCTCATGTGTATTATTGTCTTATTTACTTGCATGCCTTAAAATAAATGTTTTTTTGTAAAACCTCTGTTTCCTCTCCATTCCCACGCCATTCTTCGGCACATGCTTAGAAGAGGGAGGTGAAGGAAGGGAAAGGTCCTTAAGCATAGAGATTGGCAATCCACTGAGCAGAGTCCCACTGTACTGTTCAGTTAATTCAGAATTCAGTGGGTGGTGGCAGCATGAGAATTGGTGAACGCTGGGGAATTTCCTGCTCCTTTTCAAGGGTAGAAGTCAGGCTTGGGGGGGCTGGAAGTAAACTCAGTATGATAATTGGTCTGAAGGGATCTGGTTTAATCTTAAATTAATCGGATATGGAGCAAGAGGGACAGACCCATGAAATCCACTGTCTGACCTCTGACATTTTCTCACTGCATCCAATCATTACTTTTCCTGGTTTTTGTAGGAAACTCCCCAGAAACCCACTTTCTTCTTCATGGTTTCTATGACTTACACAAGTGTGTTTTGCCCTAGCACAGAACTACAATTGGAACATTCAAGAACTGAGGAGCTTTTTAGTGGGAATTCTATCCTCCAGTGCAGATGTATGAGCATCAGTTCCTTTTTGTCTGCCAGATGAGCAGCAGGTTTGGAACAGTCTTCCGTCAAACAACTTGGAGCAGCAACTCTGTTTTCCTTTGTCTATCATCTGTGTTCTGCATTTGAATGAATGAATGACTTCTGCAGTAGTGATTCATTCAGGTGCCTAATTCCTAGAGATTATAAGTCAAGTCAAAGGCAAGATCTCTCTGACTTTCTGACCCCACAATTAATAGCATGAAGCTATGACTGTCATTCGCATTAATCTAGAACTGGCAAGAATGGTGGAGGCTTCTTTCATGCCAGCTACCAGGCATTCTTATGAACTGAAGTGGTATATGTTTTGAGATTTTGCTCATTCTAATAGGGATCTATGCGTACCACATTCAGCCATTTTATTTTGCCTAATTTTTTCTGCATTTTAGAGAAAAGGGTTTCCCGTCCATCTTGTTTCCATTTCTGAAAAGTGGCAGTGGCATTTCACTGCTCTGTCATTGTTTGCAGACAATTAAGGCAAAGTTTTCAAAGGGCCTCACTCATGTGTGCCCCCCTTGTCTCACTTTCATAGTTGGTGTCACCTTATCAGTAGTCTCAGTGCAATTTATGGGATTTCACCCCACAAGGTGGAGGAACCTTGAGGTCCTCCAGCAGTGCACCGTCTCCTTGGAAGGGTGGGGAATTATAACTCAAAGGAGGCCCGTGAGACGTGGGTAACCATGGGACCTTTTCACCTGTATATACCAATATTAACTGTAGGACACCAGTTGAGAGTCAAAAGAATGTTTTTACTGGGGGAATTCACGCACACACACAAGTAATCATACACTCTCAGAAACCACACAAGGCTAGTGGCTAGAAAAGGTAAAGGAGAGAAAAGTTGGATAGTGAGAGTTTGGGGGTGTAGTGGATGATAATTACCATTCCAGATAATTACCGTTGACACAAGATTGCTCAAACATAAGAGTTTAAAGGTAGCCCAGGGCACAAGAATTGGGAGCAAACAGACGGAGCAACATGCTTACATGCGACTAAGGTACTACGAATTCTTGGGCTTTAAGCCTGGGTTTAAATACCCTTTTTCTACCTTGAAGAGGAATGTATTAATTGTTCTCCAGCAGAGTAAACAAAGGGGTCTGCAACAAACTAATGATCTTAATTTCAGCTGATAAAGAACTGATGAGAGTCGTGATAGCCTCTTAATGTCTGGGCAGGTGAGGGGACAAAGGAGAGTTTCAGCAAGAAGAGGGTACAGGTTGATGACCATTGGTTGCTGTATAGAGGCGGTTTTGTTCACCATTGTACTTGAAGGTTTGAGTCACTGAGGAGATTATCGCAAGTTCGTCAGTGCCAGACATTCTGACTAACCCCTTTGAACTAATGACCAGGCCATGTTGAGGTTATCCATCTTAGCATGAAGCTCCCAGCCATAGTCCTTTCTCCACATGATATTCAGCCATAAATGTAAACTTATTTCATGGCAATTGAACAGTATCTATAGCAAATCATATTGTATCATGGATTGGGAGTATATGGCATGGTAACAGGGAAAGACCATCTGAGTTGTTGGTGATTAGTGAGGTTATTCACCCTTAAAATGACCTTTCTGGTTGCAGTTCCTTCTGCAAGAAGATCTGAGCTATGTTTATTCCAGTCAGATCCTCATTACTTTTCATTTGGAAAAGGTGGTTTAATGGCCAGAATAATATCTTCTCTCAAAGGTGCTATTGGAGTTCCATTTGTGTCGCAGTATCATTCTATCTGTCTTCGTGTATAATCCATCTGCTTAACTATGAAATAATCTTTGCATATTTTAGACTGGCATAGGCAACTGCAGAGGGTAGGCGACTTGGACCAGCATTAGTAACTGCCATTTTTCACGCTTATGCCTCTCAGGACTGCATTGGTTATGCCTGATATGACACAAAGTATCACTTCTGTATCACTTCTGATTTTGTTTTCAGCTGATTTTCAGCAGATTTGGAGAAGGTTTTTTTTAGTTTTAAAGGTACCTGGGGCTTGGAAGTGTGTAGGAACCAAACAGCTACATTTTGTGTTGGTTAAGCCATTTGTTGTGTTTGGGAGGAAAAAAATCATTCAATTCAAGAGGGCTTCAGGAGATGCACTTTCCCCACCCCGGTTTTGGACTTTGACAGAGCCCTTGCCTTCCATATTGGCTGAATTTCATCCTTCTGAACATGTCGTAGGTTCTCTGTTTGTAATAGGGAAACCTAAAAAGCCATCTAGTTTCTACACAGTATTTTTCTAAATGGATTATACAGACAATTATACACTGTTGATGGGCAAGTTTGTTTGTTTAATGTCTGTCTCCCCTTTTTGCCATCTGGAAACCCATGATGGCTTACAGGATAAATTAAAACAAAGTGCACTGAAAACAATAAGGATTTTACAAATGTTATGAAATTAAATAAACGATTCTATTGAAACATCACTAATTTAAAGCAATATAAATGCATTTAAAAATTAGGCAAACCACCTCCTCTGGACTCCCTGGTGGGCTCCCTTTCTGGTGGGCTCCCTCAGGGACAATTGTACCTTCCTCTTCTGCTTTTGTAGGAGTGTGCTCATTTCCTGACCTTTCAGAACACTTGCATGGCCCCACTTGTCTACGTTTATTATTATTTATTATTATTATACTAGGGCCCAGGTTCACACATCCTTTGGCATGCTGTTCTCCTGTTCATTTCATTAAGTTAAATAGCTAAATCGTCCACCTGAGTGTGTCATAGAGCCCATGAAGAACAGATTGCTTCCCTGTAAGTGTGGTTCTGCAAGTGGTCATGTGTAAAACTTATACAACCCTCCTTTCTCCCCTCCATTTTTTTTTCTACACTTGTTACGTTTTTCACAGTGGATGTGGAAAGTAGCTTGGCATGTTCAGAAATGCACTTTGGGCAGTGCAGAAAGGGTTCCTGCCCATAACTTCCATAGCTCAGGAATCTTCTGGTTGTGGGTTTGTGCAGATGCAGGACCCAGTTGTGTGAGTTCTTAGATGAGCGCTCAAAGAATCACAGTTACAGATAAGCAATTTATTCTTTCCTATATAGAAGTCTTTATCTTTGCCTTTGCAATTTAATTTAATTTGTCTTTGACTTTGCAGTTTAATTAAGAGATAATGAATCTACATAGGATATAAGTATCATATTGCTCTTAAGCTAATGGTGCTTCTGTAGAGATGGAAGCCACAAACTTGAAGGCAAATCACAAAGTTTGTTCTAGAAGAACTATCTGTTATGACTATGTTTGCATTTGGCATGAATGTTTTTGTACAGTTATTGCTGTTCTCCCTCTGCTGATATTGCTAGTATAGTTGGGATTGTTATTATTGTTGTTAAGTGCCTTCAAGTCATTTCTGAGTTCATTATAGTGTTTTCTGCGGTTGAGAAGTATGTGACCCTCTTGAGGTCATGTTGCACGTAACTAAAAGCGCTGAATCAGGAAGCATTCAGGGAGTACTTCAAACCAGATGTGCTTTTTCTTTAGAGCTTCCATTCAAATCCTAAGCAAGCAAGTACCTGTACTTTTCAGCTGGGCCTGCTGGTTCATTGCTTTAGCAGTAGTTGGCGTGGAGATCAATCTGAAATTGTGGTATACATTCGACTGTGTTCTCTCTAACTGTAAGAATGCTATAGAAGGCTGTACCCTAGTATAGTAGTGCTCGACACAGATATTTGACTTGCAGTTATCTGGAACACAAATCAATATGTTGGTCCTCTGCAACTGCCACCAGAAAAAGCTGACATTTAGAAGAACTCTTGTCAAAGTTTAAAGCTGAAGTATGAACATTTCTAGTTTAATTTTTTTCTAGGAATCATGTAGCTGCACAACTTAATGACTGGCGTAAAATCTATGATAGCAAAGAACCTCAGAATGTTGTCTTACCAAGACCATGGAATACAACCCTGAATGAAATAAAAAAGATGATTATTCTCCGATGCTTGAGACCAGACAAGGTAAAATATAGTAACATAGTTTCTGCATAAGCAGTTTTTATTTGCTCTGTGAATTATGGTCAGGTATAATTTCACTGGAAATTCTATACAGAGATAATACTTTATAGTTTAATTTAGCATATGATCAAAAATCATATGAATGAAGTAAAAGTTATGAAGGCAAGGCTAAAATACTGAGTTTTTATGACTCATTTTCAAATTTTCGTATTTGTAGAACTATTTTTTTATTTGATAAAAAAGGCATCTATCTTCGTTTGGTTTTATACTTCTTACTTGCAATTCAGAATTTTAAAATAATACATTAATTTCTAAAGAGTATGAAATACCAATAAAATAGCACATGAAAACAAAACCAACACAATAGAGGGGAGAAAGTAAAACAGTCTAGCACATGCCAAACTTTTATCTAAGCACTATGAAAGAAGGCACAGTCAAAGTGTTGTTTTGTCAATGAGACCTCCACAATAATTGTAAAAGATTATAGCTGCGGCTCAGCCAGGCAAATAGGAAATACAGTGTTGATCTCCTAACTGTTACCCTGATTTCTGGGAGAATGCTCCAGAAATGCTCTCCAAATTATACAAGTTGGGGAAATTAGTCAAAGAGCACAAGTTAGCACTGCGAGAGGCAGGGCAATGGAGTGAGATCTTTTACCCAGTGTCTATGGGGTCAGGCTGAGTCAAGGAGCACACAGAAGTGAAATAATAATTGTTGTTTTTATTGAAATACAATCATACAAGTGTATGCAACACTCTCGCACAGATAACCAGAGAAATAAAGGTTGGAGTTGGATAGAGAGATTTTGAGAGGAGGTTTTTGGTATGGGAAATACTGCACCTGTCCTGAAGCCCAGGTAGTCTGAAGATAGAGTTCATGGATATGAAGGTGCTCAGTACGTGGGACTGAGGGGAAGGCTCGCCAAGCAAAGCGGCAGCAAGGCGGTATGGAAGTCAGGAGCGATCCGATGAAGCTCTCAAAGTCAGGGGTTCTTATAGGGGAAAACATGGCCGCAGACTAGTCTGTACTTGGGGAAAACAATGAGTTTCGGGCTGGAGACAAAGCCTCCGAAAGATCAGAATTTAGCATGATTAAGTCCGAATTGTCAGTAGGGTAGCCAGTATGCAAACGCGGAGTGCTTGACGATTGAGTATTCGGCTCGTCAAGCTGCCTGCTCAGGGCAGGGAGTTCTTTGTAAGTAGTGTGCATACCTGATGAGGGTACTTGCCTTGAGGTCTCCTGAAGTGGCAGTCTGGCTATTTATGGCCTGCCTGTATTTGTTTGGAATATTACAGCGTTTAGCGACCAAGCCTGTTTGCGTGCTTGTCCGAAGGCCTCAGAAGCACATGGGAAGGAATAGGTGAGGAAGGCCAAATTATTGATATCAAAATGATATCTGGTATCCCCCAAGTCTGGCTAGAAACTGCGGTAACATAACATTTATTGACAACTATTTTCTTACACACCTGCCTGACTTTAACAATCAAAGATATGGCAAAAGAAAGTCATTTGACTTTTGTTTTTGTTTGTTAATGTGTGTGACAGCTTAAATTGGATGTTATTTCAAGTGCAAGGTATTCTAGTTCTTATAAACCCAACATTTGGTCTTGGATTTCTTGCTTTTATTATAAATTACGTTGCTGGCTTGTAGTATCCTGATATCTGAATGTTTGTTCAAAGCCTAAATTGACTTACTGATTTGTTTTGGTTCTAATATTATAGGTTGTGTCATGTTTTTATATTTGTAAACTATTTGTAAACTTGAAGATATTTTCCAGTTGGCCATGGTATAAATTTAGTAAATAAATAAACAGATGATTTCAAAATGTGTTTTAAAAACTTCCAGCTCTCTATATGTAAAAATAGTCTAAGTGGATTGAACCTGTTCACAATAAGATATAAATGTCTCCCAAGTACCTAAGTAAATACCATTAGAGTGATTTAGAATAAAATGCTGTGTGATTGAAAAGAAAACCTCATTTTATGCTGAAGTTTTTTTTTTTAAATAGATTTCACCAGCTGTAGCCACCTTTGTGACTGATAAACTTGGGAAAAAATTTGTTGAGCCACCACCATTTGACCTAACAAAAAGCTACTTAGATTCAAACTGTACAATCCCATTGATCTTTGTGCTTTCTCCTGGAGCTGATCCCATGGCCAGTAAGTCCATATACTGTAATATGTTTTCTCTTCTTCTTCTTCTTCTTCCTCTTCTTCTTTTTTCCTCTTAAAGCAAAAATAGGCAACAGTTAGAGGCCAGGATCCACTTTTCAAATAGACCAAATACCTGAGTCTCACTTTTTTGTTTTTGCTTTTCCTTTTGGATTTTTAGTGGATTTTAAAAATAAAAATACATAAACATTAGTTATGTATATATGCAGTAGATTAAAAAAACTGCTAGCATTAATTACCAATAATTATTCAATGAATATTATCAAATTCATTAAAATCCTTCTGCTCATTATTAATATATTTATATTTATAATATATTTTTACAAACCTCACTGAAAAGTGCCATGTTAGATCATGGCCTATCTCGTCCAGAACATGAGTGTGACTACACCCTCCTG
This sequence comes from Iguana delicatissima, assembly GCA_948472985.1. Taxonomy (NCBI): domain Eukaryota; kingdom Metazoa; phylum Chordata; class Lepidosauria; order Squamata; family Iguanidae; genus Iguana; species Iguana delicatissima. The sequence continues at coordinate 96,335 of CAOKZL010002231.1, read as the reverse complement.
CCTCTACTCTCCAACCGTATAAAAATGGCTGTGTTTGAGGAAGGGAGCTGTATAGCTTATAGGGTGTGTTGGAGGAAACTGAGCCGTTAAGTGGGTGCAACAGAATTCCACCTCCGCAACAATCAAAAAAGTGAGTCTGACTCACAGCATTGTAATTCACAAACGAGGATGCCAACCATTTTTTTCAAAATAGTTACCAGATTTTCCCATGAAGGGTCTGATTCTCATGGGTCTTTGAAAGATTGTGGCTTTCAGAGGAAGCTCTTAGTTATTGTTTCCAGGGTATTTAGTCAGAAGTTGAGCTTCCATTTATTTTCGTAGGAGTGCTAAAAAGAATCTCAGTAAGGTACCAGATTTTCTAATTGGAGGGACAGAAAAGATTTTTTATCATTTAGCTTTTATTGAACCCAGTGTTCCTAACTGTGGGAACATAATTTTTCTATTATTTATTAGCAGTACAAAATAGTCCTATTTAGAATTCATGTTACTTGGTAGCAAATGCTTTTTACTGTTATTGTACTCTCTTCAGAGGCTGAAGAAGTAAAGAGAAGTAGCAGCAGAATCTTCAGTTGTTCTAGGTACTTCTGGCAAAACTAACTTTAGGAGAGAATCCAATTTACACATTTATGTAATTTTGAATCTTCACTCCTAAATTATCTACATACTTCAGTGAGGTGGTGGTGAGGAAGAAGAGGAGGAATAGGAGGAAATGGAATAGATTGACAAGATACCAGGTTTTTTTTTTCTGGATCAGGTAATTGGTCAGTTTGTATCTCTTCCGACTATAGCAATTTGAGGGCCACTTTACCTTATACAATTATCAATTAAAAGCAGATCTGTGTTAAGAATCAATGTTGTACACATTAAATTATATACTGCAAGATGAGTTCTATACATGAACTTCATTACAATACATAAATTGTGTCATATTAAGCAACGTAGGGACACCTTTTTTAAAAGATATCTAAATTTTATCAAGTTTGATCAAACATCATCTGGTCTGATAAAAAGATTATAATTTCAGTTAGTTTTAGATTTGCATTGTGTAATTAGCTTTTTTCCCAAGCTAACAAATATTAAAACATTGCACTTTTTATTTCAGGCCTTCTGAAATTTGCAAATGACAAAAATATGATTGGCAACAAGTTTCAGTCCATCTCTCTGGGACAAGGCCAAGGACCAATAGCAGCAAAAATGATTAGAGAAGGAATGGAGGAAGGGACCTGGGTTTGTTTACAAAACTGCCACCTTGCTGTTTCTTGGATGCCAATGCTAGAGAAAATCTGTGAAGAATTTAACAGTGAAACTTGCCACCCCATTTTCAGACTCTGGCTGACAAGTTATCCATCACCCAAGGTATTTTTTCATTCTAAGGATCTTTTAATAAGGAATATATTAATTGTATTTTGGTTGTTATATACTTTTAGGTCAACTCTAACTTACAGTGACCTTATCATACGGCTTTCGTGGTAATATTTCTGCAGAGGAGATTTATTATGGCCTTCTCTTAGACTAGGAGAGTGTAATTTGCCTGAGGCCACCCAGTGGGTTTCCATGCTTGGGCAGGGATTTGAACCCTGATCTCCAGAGGCCTAGTCAGAGTCTGCCAGAGTCCTAGTTGAAATAACCAAGATCCAGCCAAGCTCTTCTGTCCCCCTGAAATAGAAACAAAACACCACCCACCCATTGCTGCACTGTTTTCCCTGCCCCTGCCAAGGGGGTACAAGGTGAGGCGAGAGCACTGGTATCACTCACCCTACCCGCCTGAGAAGGAGAGTCTGACCACATTGCTGCCAATCTCCCATCCTCAGAAAATGTAGAGAAAGCAGCAGTATCCATGCCCAAGTTATTTGACTGGCAACAACAACTGCCAGCCTGCCTAAAAGAGGGAAGGATGTGGGAGCAATGACATACAGTCTGGAAAAGAAGGGGGCACACCTCACCCATTGAAAGGGAAGAGACAAGAAGTAGGTGCAGCTGTAGTCCGCACCTCCAGAGGGAGCGGATATGCGTGGCAGAAAATCAGCAGAGGACTTGCCAAGGCATGGGGGAATGGTGAATTTTGTCAGTCTCAGTGCTTATTAGTCCTTATTGACTGAAACTTCTGCCTCTCTGAGGACAATAACTAAGTAATATCTTCAGTCGGACTGCATGATTGATTTTTAAATGCACCAGTTCAACAATTTGTCTGTTTTGATAACATAAGAGATACATTGGATATCAGCATTTATATGAGAAGAGTGGCAGTTCTGAAGCTTGTGGCCATCCAGAACGTCAAAGATACTGTTAGAATAGTGGCAGCCACCTGAACAAGATTGTCATTTCTCAGATCTCTCCATCAGAGTGGATATAATATGCAAGTGGCTATTTGTCTTGTAAATAAGTTGCAGGAACCTTTGTACTGCTGCATATTTTTCAAAAGTTGAAAAGCGGGAGTTAGCTGCTAGACTCTCTTCCTTTTTTTGCATTTTGTTCAGTCGCCTGCAAGGATCTGAAGGACAGAAATTTGGTCTGTCACTTGGTCCATCACAAAGTTGCCCACTTCTGTTCTAGAGTCCTTTGGCTTCCCTAGCAAACTTTAGCTTTCTAAGAGTTATATTCTAATTCCATCCGGGCTATAGGTAAAACCCTTTTAGTAGAAGATGTGGAGCCTGGCTTATTGAAACAGGCTACAGTGAGAAGCATATTAGAAAAGTCCTGTATAGATATTACAAATTATTGACCATTTTCAAAACTGTCATACTTGAGAAAGGTTACAGAATCTGTTGGAATGGATCAACTCCACAGTCTCTAGATAAAACTGATCACTCAAACTTATTTTCAGTGGTTTGATCCCACTGATAGGATGGTCTTTTCAGGAAGACGAACAAGGATATGTGCCCTTGATTCTCCTGGATATCTCAACATTATTTGATATGGTATCCTTCTGGACCAGGTTTGAAGGTTTCTCACTGTAATAATTCTGCTGCTGCCTGACAGAGTGGTTTGGCCTAAATGGGTCAGGTTTGTAGCCTGTCAGTTCTCTCTGCTCCTTAGCTTTTCCTGGTGCATCAGCTGCAGTCCCTGTTAACTATAAAATTTGGAGTTGTCAAAATACATTTATGAGTGTGAGCAGTCACTAAATTTTGGGCAAACTTTATAACAAGAAAATTTTGGTATTAGAAGAAAATATGAAATTTATGCTAAAAATCAGGAGATAAAAATCAGGAGATAAAAACAGATATTACATATCATGATGTGTTCTCTACTGAACATGTAAAAAGTCAAAACATCTTTCTACGCTGAGTAGTGTTGAATTGGTAAATTAGAATGGTAATATCCTAATCTAGGTGTGCGTTTGTTTGTTTTTGATCATGTATTTGTCCAGTTTCCAGTAACCATTCTACAGAATGGTGTAAAGATGACAAATGAACCTCCAACGGGTCTTCGGTTAAATTTGCTGCAGTCCTACCTCTCTGATCCGCTTTCTGATCCTGCTTTCTTTGCTGGGTGCCCTGGAAAGGAGCTGGTAATTTTCTCTCAAAAAATTTTGATGTGATGACTACTACTCATTGTTTTTCTTGGTGAAATTTGTAAGCTGAAGTGTGGCCTGAGATTTGGGGATGAGGAAAAAGATGGGGGAAACTCCAGGTGCTAAAAGAAAATTTATTGAAGGCCCAACGTATTTCTCACAGCATTTGTCATTAGGGTACTTCTATCCCCACTAGACACCACAGCTCACTATCAACTGCTATCACCACAGACTCTGCGTCTGAATCCAACTTTCCAGTATATAGCGTTTCTGGAGGCAAAAGCATATGGTACAAAAATAATGATTTATTACTCAGAATTTGCAGAATTTACAGAAGCTGGCAGAACAGCCACCTGATCAAACCCTTCAGCCTTATTATAAATTGGATCAATTTTCCTTAGCTGATGCTGTTCTTGGGAGGAGAGTTCCCCAGCATGTTATTCTTTCATAATTATTCAGCTATCTTCCATCCCAAGAGGAAGGGTATATCCTATTGTTGGATATTTCCTCCTCCACAGAGAAGGAATGATGTTTACTATGAAGGTTTGTTCCTGTATGTGTAGACATCCACACTACCCTTGGGATGGCTGGTGTGCTTATTGAGAGACAATAAAGGCCTTTCTTTATAGAGAGCTTCTTTCTTCAGTTACGTCACAAGACTCTGCATTTCACTGTAAATCCTCTGAGTGGGCAATGGGACTGAACCCATTGTGGATGTCTCCTGCTTCACATACAAAAACAGACCTTCATGGTAAGTATCCAATGTGCCAACAAGGGTCAGTCTTTGGATACCTTCTGGTTAGTACTCAGTATACCAACTCCAGCACTGTAATCTAAATCCAGCAATGCAGTAACAGACATCCACTAGCACTGTAGGACTTCCTTGCCTTCCCAGTCCAGCTCTCCTTGTTAGCCAAACCCTGTTCCAAGGGGTCAGTCCTCTAATCAGCTTCAGAGGATGTGTGGGTATCTATATGAAGTATCACTCTTCCCAGTTCTGTTGACAGAACCAGTTCCATTAGTGATGTGATTGTGTGGATCCTACTCTATATCTGCATATCTGTAGGTGGGTGCCAACAGCAGTAGCCAGTGGAAGGGATCCGCATTCTAGTGAATTGGATCTTTAACACTGAATACATCAGGCATGAAATGCTTGCACACTTGAGTTAATATGTATGAATAGTATTCAAAATAATACAAGATATCATTGAACAGTTTTAAATCTTTTTGAATTCTAATATATCCAATCATTTATTGATAGATAGACAGAAAAATAGATTGACTTTTTTCAGCACCATTTATTTAATCTTATTTCCTGTTGGCAGTGCTAAATACTTTTCTTTTTCCCTGAAGAGATGGGAGAAACTGCTCTTTGGAGTTTGCTTTTTTCATGCCCTTGTTCAAGAGAGGAAGAAATTTGGGCCTCTTGGATGGAATATTCCATATGGGTTTAATGAATCAGACCTACGTATCAGTGTAAGACAGTTACAGGTAAAATTATTTTTAATTTTTCTTCAACAAATATAAGGCTGTGACTGTGATGAACTCTGGGAGGGGCATAGCAACAGAGCCACTCTAGCACCAAGAGGATTTAAATTGATTGGTTGTTGACTATGGAACCCAGGCTAGCCAGAGGGAGGGACTAGGTGGGGGTGTGAGCCTAATAGAAATTTAAGTGAAACAAAGTTTTGGAGAGTTTAGTTAGAGAGAGATCCATCTGAGGTTTGGATGAGAGTGGAGAGGGAGTGTGAAAGAGAGTGAAAAGTTGAAGAGTGTTTGCTGGGTTTAGAGCTAAAAGTGTGTTGATGCTTGGTAACCTTTAATTTGCCAATTATCTTTTCCCTTGATGGTTTGGTTAATAAAGACTTTGTTATATTTTTGCAAAGAGCAAAGGGCAGATAAAGTGCCTCTTTGATCTGGAGCAGTTATATGTGCTACCACTAGTAACGCATTCATTGGGATAAACTCAAACACGCTTTGCCCTATATTTACAAGGGTGTGGATTTAGGGAAAACAGTAAAGGGAGATAAACTTGGAGAGGGAGCCAGTGGATGACAAAAATAAAGAAGGGTGCTGCTTCTCTAGAAAGGGAAAGTTAAAAGCAGACCAGATTGTCATAGCCCTGGCTTTAACCCAGATCTCCTGATTTTGACAGTGACAAAGAACCATAAACCTTATTAAACTTTATGATTTCTTTATGAAGCTCATTTCTCTAAGGACATTAATAATCCACATCTATGAGCTGCAAAATCATGCCAGTTTCACAAAACTGTGTGCTGATGGAGGTGGTTTCCAAACCTCTTACGTGAGATAAAACTGATCAGCAGCAGCTATTTGATTCTGCCTGCCTGTCTTTTTGTGGCACAACTCTCCATGAACAAGGACTATACAGTGTCTTATGCTAACCAAAAGAGGATTGTAGTCATCATTCCTTTTGGAAGATGCTAAGGGTTGTCAATTTATCACTATAATTTCTGTTAGCTAGAACAGTACTTCCCAAGCTATCTGATAGGAGAGACTAGCAATTTTTTTCTCCATTGTGCCAGGAACTGCTATCGTAATAGTGCCCACTGAGACCAGCAGCCAGTTGCTCCTGGACTGACACTGGTCCACCATTTGGAGTATCACTGATCTAAAACAAAGCTAAACCTTTGCTTTTGGGTTAGTTAAAGGACTTTGACTGACCTGTAACTACGTTTGCTAAATGCAAGTTGTTGTTTCAGCCCTTTATAATCATGCTAGCCAACATTTAAGAGTGTTCCATTTTCAAAAGTTTGAATACAGACTTACATTAAGAATAGACCCATCGAAAACAGAGGGACTTCAGTTAGCCCTATTCATATCTGATGTGTATCCAACTCAAAATTTCACACTATTTGAAACTAACATTATTCAAATATTAGATTCCGATCAAAGAGCTTATTAATCATATAGCATTTGTGAACCCATTCTAAGAGACTGTCAAAATGTTAATGTCCTCAATTCTTTCATCATCTAAAACCTTCTTAATCCTTGTAATAATAGTCTAGTTTCTCTTCAGAGCGTATAAATCTTAATCCTAATAAATAAACTAGAGCCGCTTGGAACTGATGTATTTTCAGATTCTCCCTTTTTTACTTTGTTATAGTAGTCAGATGACTAGTTAAAATTTTTAATTATTTTGAGAATCTGAATGCATTGTAGCTGACGTTTATCTCTTGTAATCTTAGTGACACGTTGGAGAGAAAAAAAACTATGGAAAGTATGAGAGGGGACTAATAAATAATATTAGAAGGGAACCTCTTTTCTTCTTCATTTACATGTAGTACCTACATTTTTCTCATCTACTACAGCAAAAGTGAAGAACTGCATAGTTTGAATTCTTTAAAAACTATCATTTCATTTATTCATTTCATTTGCAATTCTAGCTGTTTATAAATGAATATGAACATGTTCCATTTGAAGCAATCACTTACCTTACTGGTGAGTGCAATTATGGAGGAAGAGTAACAGATGATTGGGACAGACGCCTGCTGTTGACTATGCTTGCTGACTTTTACAACCCAGAAATAATTGAAAATCCTCGTTACCCCTTTTCTCCAAGTGGCAATTACTATGCTCCACCAAAGGGCAGCTATGATGACTACATTGAATTTATTAAGGTACTATATTGTTTGTCTCTATTCAGACCATATACGTTTTGACTCATTTTAGTATAATATACAGAGGATAAAAGTGGAACAATCTTTTCCTTTTACATGTTATTATGTTCATGTAAGCTGATCCTTGGCAAGATATTTGTAACTTTTAGGCATGTAGCAGATTTTCTCTTTCTACTTAAAAAAATAGCCCAAAGTAGGATCTAAAAACTGCTACTAACAATACACATCAACTCACTTGTTACTACATGTGACTAATGCTTAGTTACAATGTGGACTCTCTCCTTGTTTACAAAAGAGCAGGGGTAGGAAACATATGGACATACCCAGTTCCCCCAGCTTCAGCCAACATGGCCACTGATCAAAGATTTTAGTTCAACATCTGGAGGGCCATGTAACATCCATCCCCTGTAGTAGGAAGTGATAAAGTTGCAGTGTAAATTAGAATTTGTGGGACTCAATTTCTCTTAGTACATTTGTTTTTTATAAGCTTCAAATATATAATAGTCTGAATGTTTAGATACTAACAGAATAATAGTCTCAACATGATACTATCTTTCTGCAGTCATGGGATTGTGTGCTTCTGTGAGGCAAAAAGCTATGCCAATGGTAGCAGTGGTACTGGTAGAGACTGCCATGTCAGACAGACTGAGGAGCCACACTAAATGTGCCAAACAACTGCTGGGCAGCAACAGTGGGATTGACATTGACTGAGTATGTGATACCATAGCTAAAAGTTGTTAGTACTGTGCAGAAAGAGACACCAGTAAACCTCTTTCTAATGTTTTTTATTATGAAAACCCCATGATGAGACAATCCTAAGTGAAACACGAGATAGCACCAGAAGATGAAACTCCCAGGTTGGAAGGCACTCAACAAGCTACAGGGGAAGAACAAAGGATAAGTATGAATGGCAATGTGGCTAATGACAGAACTGGACTAAAGCTGAAAGAACATCCAACTGTTGACATGCTCAGAGGTGAAAGGAAAGTTTAAAGATGTACAACACATATTATAGGAACATGGAATGTGAGAAGCATGAATCAGGGGCAGCTAGACATGGTAAAACAACAAATGGAACATGTAAACATTGCAGTACTTGGGGTAAGTGAGCTAATGTGGACAGGCAAGGGACAGTTTGAGTCAGATAATTACACAGTGTTTTACTCAGGAAATGAAAATCTACGAAGAAGTAGGGTGGCATTAATAGTGAGGAGAATTGTAGAAAAAGCAATCAAGGGATATAATGCAAAGTCTGAACAGATCATATCAATCTTCAGGGAAAACCCATCAATATAATCATAAGCCAAATTTATGCTCCAATCATAGAGGAAGAAGAAGAAATTGAAAGATTCTGTGCTGTAGTCCAGGAGAAAACTGATCACCCGCCAAAACAGGACTTCCTGTTAATTATAGGCAATTAGAATGCAAAAGCAGGAAACAGAACAGAGTCAAAGATTCTAGAAAAATTTGGCAAAGGATCAAGAAATTAAGCAACCAAAGAGGTGACTGTGTACATGGACACCACCTGATGGCCAGTACAGAAATCAAATAGACTATATAATTGGAAGCAGAAGACAGAGGAGCTCCATTCTCTCTGCAAAAACAAGACCAGGAACAGATTGTGGCACAGACCATGAACAGCTAATATCAAAAATCAGAGTTAAGCTAACAAACAACACTAAACCAATCATTAGGCCAAAATATAATCTGAAGAACATCCTTGTAGAATCTAAAGATAGTGTTAAAATAGATTTGCACTATTAAGCTTAATTGATCTGGAGCCAGAAGAACTTGGGACTGAAGCCAGGGACATTGCCAAGTAGGAATGGAAAAAGATACTGTCTGCAGCCAAAAAAGAAAGAGAAGCCTCAATGGATGACAGATGAAACTCTTCAAGCAGTTAAGGACAGACAAGAAGCAAAGCCAAAACATGCCAGCAATAGGTTCCAACTCTGGATGCAACTGTTCAGCAGCTTGTTTGCAGGGACATCGAGAACTACTATAATAATCAATGTAGAGAAATAGAAAATGACAACAAAAAAAGGAAGAACAAGAAAACTCTTCCACAAGATCCAAGAAATTAAAGGGAAATTTAAATCAAGAGATGGGATGCTGTATAACCAACAGTGGAACACATTACATGACCAAGTAGAAATAAACAGATGATGGAAAGAAAACAATGAAGAAATATACAAAAGAGATAAAAGGATGACAGATTCATTTAAGGAAGAACTATTTGGAGATTAACTTACCATTTCTGAAAGTAAAGTGGAAGCTGCAGTCAAGGCACTTGAGAGAAATAAATAACTAGAAACAGATGGCATACCAATAGAGGCGCCTTCGAGCTAGAGAGACAGAACGTACTCTAACATTCTAACTAAAATCTGTCAACAAATATGGAAAACAAAAGAATGGCCCACAGATTGGAAACACTCAGTATACATTCCAATTCCCAAGAAAGGAGACACCAGCCATTACAGTAACTACAGAGCCATTGCATTGATTTCTTATGCAAGCAAAGTGATGCTCAAGATTCTACAACAAAGATTTTTACCATGTGTGGAATGAGAAATGCCAGATATCTAATCTGAGTTCTAGAAAGGAAGAGGGAGTCATACTGCAAGCCTATATTGGATAATGGAGCACACCAATGAATTTCAAAAGAAAATCAGCCTGTATTTTATAGATTATAGCAAAGCCTTTGATTGAAAACTATGGATTGCTTTTTTAAAAAAATTGTGTGCCACAACGTTTGATTGCCTTAACGCATAACCTGTACTCAGGACAAGAGACCACCATCAGGACAGACTATAGAGAAATGGAATGGTTTCTGAGTGGCAAAGGGGTCAGGCACGCTGCATTTTATTACCCTGTCTGTTTAACTTGTACACTGAACATTTTGTACTTAAAGCAGAATTAGAGTTAGAAGAACAAGATGTGAAAACTGGAGGAAGAAACATCAACAATTTAAGATATGCAGATAATATCATGCTACTAGCAGAAAATAGCAAAGACTAGGAACAATCACTGAAGAAAGTCAAAGAAGAAAGTGTAAAGGCAGATTTACAGTTGAACATTAAGAAAACAAAAATAATGACCACAGATTATTTACATAACTTTAAAGTAGATAATGAAGATATTGAAATAATTCAAGTTTTCCCATACCCTGGCTCCATTATTAATCAGAATGGAGACTGCAGCCAAGAATTCAGAAAGAGGCTAGGATATGGAAGGGCTGCTATGAAGGAACCAAACCAGATCCTGAAGTGTCAAGATACATCATTAAATACTAAAGTTAGGACTGTACATGTCATCTCATTTCCAATTTCTATGTATGGTTGTGAAAACTGGACAGTGAAGAAAGCTGATAGAAAGAAAATCAGCTAACTTGAAATGTGCTGCTGGAGAAGAGTTCGAAAGATACAGTAGAGTACTAAGAAGACAAATGAAAGGGCCCTAGAGCAAATCAGGCCTGATCTCTCCCTGGAAGCCAAGGTGACTAAACTGACATTGCTGTACTTTGGCCATATTGTGAGAAGACATGATTCACTAGAAAAGACAATAATGCTTGGCAAGGCAGAAAGCAGTAGGAAAAGAGGAAGACTGCATTACAGATGGATAGACTCAATCAAGGAAGCCACAACTTTGAGTCTGCAAGACCTGAGCAGGGCAGTCTCTCATTCATAGGGTTGCCATAAGTCAAAATCAACTTGACAGCAATTGACAAAAACCAAATAAAAAATAGTGCTTTTGAGTGCTCAAAATGCTTCATATTTATTATTTTTTGTAACTTTCATAGCAGCCCTATAAGGAAGGTTTTTTTCTATTCTGGTCATTTAAGAGATGGGAAGCTGAGTTTGGGAGATTGCTTGCCTCGGGCCATTTAATGATTTCAGAGATTTGAGAAACTGAACCAGGATTTTCCTAGCTCATAGTCTACTTTCTTAGCCATTGGACTACAACTATCTCTAGTACGCAGATGCATATCTGAATCAAGAGTCACAAAAAGAAGCTTTTTGTGCTCCTGTGCTTTGCAATTCTTGATATTTGCTGATGATTAGGCTCCCAGGTCCACGACCAGACAGCGAGAATAGCAATTAGATAAGAGTAGTGGTTCTCAACCTGTGGGTCCCCAGATGTTTTTGGACTTCAGCTCCCAGAAGCCCTGAGCATTGACCATAGTGGCTGGGGCTTCTGGGAGCTGAAGTCCACAAACATCTGGGGACCCACAGGTTGAGAACCACTGGATTAGGGGAAGAGGGCAGACAGACTTGGGTGCCATTACGAGACATATGCCATTTTATTCCCTTTGATATTACCATCTTGTTTAGGATATGAGAGCACCCGCTGATATTTATTTGCAAAGCCATTAAGCCCCACAAATGCCTTTAGGTCCTATTGTCATGATATCAACTTTGATTAAAGAACCTAGTACATAAAATTGTTGACAACTATTCAGCCTGAATTGCTTGTTGAACTTTGCGTTGTCTAGAACCTCCCTGTCAGTCAACAGCCAGAGGTGTTTGGTCTCCACGATAATGTAGATATCTCAAAGGATCTCCAACAAACAAAAGTTCTCTTTGAATCTCTGATACTAACACAAGGGGGAACCACACAAGCAGGATCTTCAGGTGGTGGTGACAGCACGTTATATGAAATTGCAGATGACATCCTCAGCAAGGTAAAGAAGAATTTAATAAAATAATAAGGTTATATTTCAAGGTGTAGTAACTGATAAGACTAAGACCAGGTTCTTAAGACTGTTTCACACCAAGCTGTTATGCTAGGTTATACTGTTTTAAAACTGCTTCAGCTGTATTTGCAATGATAACTGATTGTTGACACTTGTATCACCCCCCTACCACTTTGTCCTGTAATCATGCGATTTGCACAGTTTTTTTATCTTCACTAATGCCATTATTACCACCTCATTTGCCCTGCAAATATAGCTGTAATAACACCATTACAGCACAGCACCATTATGGCACACTCATTACAGCCAAAATCTCATCATGAGAGGTGGCACAGGAAGAGAAATGGACCACACCATCTGTGATAATGGGGCTTCCCATTATCTAGACTTGGCCGAAGGGGGATACTTCCCTCTCCAGGTAAACCAAGGGTTAATGAGGTCTTGGAGATTAGGTTACATTTTTACTGTGGGTCAGCCTCACAGGTCACAGGGGGAGAATTGCCCAATCAAAGGAAAGAGGTGAGCATCTTTGAGATGTTTCGAGATGCTTCGGAGGAGAAGTTATAAAACTCCTTGCGAGGCCATGTGGGAGAGAGTCAACAAAGGAGCCTCCTAGAGAGATGAGATCTGTGCCAGTCGTAGGCTGCAGGCCCCCAGGCCTCGACTTCTGGCCACATTCCTCTCTTAGACCATCTAAGCCTGCGAATCGAAATGTGAATAACTAGAACATTAGTTAATTAATTGCGTTAGGGCTGTTTTATTATTTTGGAGGTTGGCTGATCTAAAGAATGTATCTGTTTTTGTAACTACTTGTAACTTAAGCATACCTGGGAGGGGGGAGCCTCTCATGTGTATTATTGTCTTGTTTATTTGCATGCCTTGAATAAATGCTTTTCTGTAAAACCTCTGTTTCTTCTCCATTTCCACACCAGTCATCGGCACATGCTTAGATAGGACTTCTCTCACTCAGAAGGGGGAGGTGAGAGGGAAGGAAAGGTCCTTAAGCATAGGGATTGTCAATCCACTGAGCAGAGTCCCACTGTGTTGTTCAGTTAATCCAGAATTCAGTGGGTGGTGGCAGCAAAAATTAGTAAATGCTGGGGGAATTTCCAGCTCCTTTTCAAGGGTGGAAGTCAGGCTTGAAGGGGCTGGAAATAAACTCCAGTATGACACCATCTGCTGCCATTTTGATATGCTTTCCTTTGCCAAAACAAAGGACCTTTGCTATTATTCCATGTTGAACATCCTGTGGAATTCTGGGGTTTGCAGTTTACTGAGGCCAAAAAGCTCTCTGGCTGAGAATTCTAAAAGCCCCCCCTAAACTGCAAACCCCAGGATTCAATATAAGATGTTGAGAGTGGAATGATAGCACTATGACAGTGTAGTGCAGAAAGGCCCAAAAGTACCTATCACACTAGTCAGTTGTTTCAGGTTGTCCTCTTCAAAACTACTTCACTCATACTTATTAAACTGTAATTATACAGCACAAAATCATTGAGGTGCACCCATTACTGCCCAGATCTCACATTATGAGAGCTGACACAGAAAGAGAAACAAACCACCTTTTTCTTTTTCTTTCCCCTTTCCCTTTCCCCTAAAACATTTTATTAAACAGAAAAAAACCCAGCCCCCCCCAAACAACACTACATAGTAATACATAAAACTATGAATACATAATAATACATAATAATACAATGCAAATAAAAAATAAAGAATACGTAACACAGCTATAAGCATCCAAAAAATCTATAACAAAAAACCTACAAATAACTAAGTTTGTTCCCACTCTTATTGCAAACAGCTCATTGTAGTAAAATAATTATGACTAGCTATTATTCTTAAATCTATACCAAAAATTTGTACTTGTTGCTATTCATTCTTATGATCATAGATATGTAGCTATGAGATTGATTAATTAATTAATAATCACCAGTCTTAAAAAAATTAGAATCAAATATTTCTATATTCTATCGTAGTTTAAAGTAACATAAATCATTCTTAAGTTATAATTTATAAAATCATTTATAATAAATTATAATCATCTATCATCTAATTCTGTATTCGATATTAGTTTAAACTAATTATTCAAACTAATTATTAATCTTCAAAAATCATTCAAATCAACAAAGAGTAATAATAAGCTTCAAGAATTAATAATAATCGTCTATATAGGTAATCATCTTTAACTGCAACAAACAAATTACATTTTTAGTTCAAATTTTACACTTCTCATGTAGCAAAATAAATTCAAAATTAAAATTTAAAGTTTAAAAACCTATTGTCATCAGTTCACCTTCTTTCGTTTTTAAATAATCAAGCAGACACCTCCATTCAGATATAAATTCACTTTTTGTTCTTCCTTTGAACACAGGCACAGACACAGACCACTTTTGATAACTTTCTCCCTGTTTCAGGTTATCGTCTTCAAAAAATACTTCATTTGTACTCATTAAGCCATAATAATGTTATCATAGCATGACATCCTGGAGCTATTGCCTAAAAAAAATTAAGAATAATTTTTAAAAAGGAATGGTGTGGTGGTAACACTGTGGCATGTGGTACCACAGGAAAGCAATAGAGAGATCTTTGGAAAATACCCCCTGCAGTAAAGGCATCTGAATAGTGACTTTCAGTGGTTAGCAGCTCAGGATCACATTATTGCACTGTAACTTTAAACCATTTGTATAAAAAAAACCCAGAAAAAATTTGAAAAGAGTTTCAAGAATGTAAACAACAGAAAGCACAGCTATTCTTTAAGGAAGTTTCATCCTCCCCTTCCAAGTACGGGAAGTAATTTGAGGTTTCCCTGCCGAAGATTTTGCTTGGGACTTCCCCCGGGGGGACAATGAGACCACACCAACTACGTCCACTAATCAATTGTTCTCACAATGAAATAGAATGAGATCCCCACACTCAAACTGGCCACTGAATCATAACAGAAAAGGAGGTCTTAAACAGATTATCTTCAACATGGAAAAAAAAATCACATTCCCAACAATTATACAGCACAACAGCACTGGGAGAACTACAACATTGTCTGATAAGGCTGAGACAGAAGTGGAACCAAATGACTGCTACGATGGTATAACAGCATGATGTGATAAGGACTTTAGTCGGACATGGAACACAGACTAGAATCTGTCAATTATTTGGTCAGTTCTTTGGTGTGCTCCATTATAGTGTTTGTTTCCGTCCCTACATCCAGTCATGCTGTAAATATACCAGGTTTTGTCCATCTTCTTTGTCCCACATGAGGTGTGGTTAACTGTGATGTGAGCAAAGTTTCCTTCACTCTTCATGCTCCCTCATGCAATGCATCAGCAGTGGAAGTCATCAGACAGCCCAGAAGTGCAGAGGGAACTGAGAAAAGGGAAATGGGCATGGGAAGTTAACCCCTGCCTGTCTCCCTAATTCCTGAGACAGAAAAAAAGCACCCTTGCTGTGGCTTTGAAAAGTTGTAGCTCATACCAAAAATTCATGGTAAAAAGATCAGGAGAAATCAGGAAAGAAGGTACATTGTTTGGAGAGGTACAGGTACAATGCTCAGCAAATCTCAAGGCTTTTCAGCACTCCAGATGAGCCTGCAGAGACAGAAGTATACTAGTACTCTTAGCATGCCCTGGGAACATAGGGAAAACAACTGATGCAAAGATAGCTTTATCTCAGTTACATTATTACCATGCCCTAGCCTAGCCAGCTGAATAGCTTAGTTTTTACTAGGAGAGAGAGAGAGATAATACAAAAATTAGGTGATAACAAGAGTTATTCTTGGGCTGGCAGGAGGATCAATCCACGATGCCTGGGTTTTGATCCTCGTGCCAGCTTACACAGGAGCCATCCTCAGGCTAGATGAAAATCCATTTAACCGGCTCCCATCCCTCTCCAGCCAGTTTTTATTTTTCTTCTGTGTATCAGCAAGACATGTATCAGCCCTTCTCCAGTTCTTTAGGGGAAAATACTTTCTGTAGGCAGGAGTGAGAAGGAATATGGCTACAGAGAGGAATGGGAGTGTTAATTCGGTAAATTCTGAGGATTTAGTCTGTAGCATCACAGAATTGTTGGGCTGGGACAAAGAAATAAGTAATTCCGTCCAGAAAACCACCATTAGGCAGATCACGGACGATGACTGCAAAGCTACTGGCCAGAAACTAAAGCCGCAGCGAGTTGCAGAGGATCACTCTACGGAGCTCCGAAAGATATTCCTGACCTCCAGTGAGAGTGAGGCAGATGAACTCAAAACTGTGGCCAGTAAAAGGGCTCTGGAAGATAAGAGGTTGAAGGACAAGAAAACTGACAAAAAGGTAAAGAAGTCGGAGAAGTCTGGGGGAAAAAAGCTCCCCAAATCAGCAAAGAGTATGGAGAAACTTACTGGCGAGAGTTCCGCCCGCCATCTTGGAAACAAGGATTCCAAGGTGTGCACCACCTGCTGCAGGCAGGCCCTCGGAGACCTCAGAGGGTGATGCCCAGCAGTCAGGCAGTGCGCATGTGACCACTGACACAGGCCTGAATGCTGCGGGTGGCGTGGACTCTCAGAGGGCTGCCGCGACAGTTTGGTCAGAGCAGCGGGGCCTAGCTCCAGAATTGAGACAATTTCTGGCGGGATGGTTGGCAGGTGCACCAACACCAGAACCACAGAAAGAGTCTGGTAAGGCATGGTTGGGTGGCCTGGGGAGCCCAAGACCACACCCCATGGATGCACTGCAGACAGAAATGCAGCAATTAATTAAAGAGGCTGTGGCTGCACAATTTCAGACATATGCAACTAAGCAGCACTTACTAATGAATTATACCAACTGTGATTTGAGCAATGAACTTGCCATGTACAGGATGATGAATTTATTTAAACAGTCTGATTTACAGCATCAATTTAATCCTACTAATCAAATCAGTTTGCAGCAACAAATGAATTTAAATGATTGCGACTGCGCTGAGGTCCAGAATGAAATGCCACAACCTAAAAGAAGGAGAGTAGAACAAGAAGAAAGGACAAGTACTAGCAGCATGGGGGTTGCAGTTACTAGGGACAAGTCTTATACTCCAAAAGGGAAGAATATTGGAGAAATGCAGAAATCAGCAGAGCAAATTGATTTAAGAAAAGCTATACAGCAGGAAGTAGATGACAGTGAGGAAGATGTAGCACAGGATGAAACAATGGACATGGATGAGAAGGAATTCCAGTACTCGGATGATGAGGAGGATGAGAAAACAGAAATAGATAGGATGTTTGAGGCAGAGGCCTTCAAGGTACTTTAAGAAGGGTGCTACAAACATTTGGATTGGAGAATTGTAGGGATGATGGGGAAAAAAGTAGTAAGGAAAGTAAGTTAGCATCTGTGATTAGGAAAAAAGAATCTAGAGGAATGGAATTTCCTTTACCAGATTTGTTTAAGAATGTCATTATGAGTGGGCTTCTCAGGGAAGTCCCAGGAAAGGTTTAACATACAGTCAGAAGTTATACTCTTTTGCTAAGGACGACATTGAGTTCCTCAAAGTGCCTCTCATGGATGCCCCAATTGCAGGCTTGGTATCAGGGGCCATTGTCCCCAAGAAGGGGGACACCCAGTTGAAGGACGTAGATGAATGAAGGGCTGAGTCATCACTTAGAAAAGCACATGAAGCAGCATCTGCGGCAATAAAGGCATCCACTGCTGCTTCCATGTTCACTAGAGCAGGAGTGTTGTGGTCTCAGGACATACTGGAGGCCCAAGATCTCAGTATGAATGAGCTACTGAAGGCGGTGGAGCGGATTTAGAGGGTGTTGAAGTATGTCACAGATGATGGTTTAGATGCTGAGGCATTGGCAGCAAGGAACATAAATTTGCTGACAATCGTGAGGCGATCCTTGTGGTTGAGACACTGGGAGGCAGATCAGAAATCACGTAATAATTTGGCTTTTGTCCCATTTCAGGGGAAATTGCTGTTCGGTGCGAAGACCTTGGAAAAGGCCTTAGTGGAGACAAAGGAGAAAAAACAGGTCATGCCCACTCTGCAAAAGAGGAGGGTGGATAGAAGGAATTTTTGAAGCTCCAGTTATTCCTTTCGTGGAAGAAGATCTTACGGCTTCTCTGGGAGAAGCTCTGAATACAGAGCAGGTAGATATCAATGGAATAGGCAAAGACCACAGTTCACCAAACAGTACCAGTACAACAAGCAAGGTCAAGGGAAGCTTGGAAGCAATTCCAAGCGAGAAAAGCACAGTATTGACAACCAACAATAGAAAGTGGGGGAAGACTTCTGGCCTTCGGAAACAGATGGTCTCAGATAACATCAGACCATTGAGTTTTAAGTGTGGTAACTCAAGGTTACAAAATATATTTCCATACAAGACCGAAGGACAGATTTCTTCCATCTTCAGTTCTGAAGGAGCAAAGCAACCAACAGGTTGTTTATCAGGAAATAATTCATTTACTAAAAATAGAGGCAATAGAGAAGGTCCCGGAACATCAAAAGTACACAGGAGTATATTCGGTGTTCTTTGTGGTTCCCAAGCCAAATGGCAAGCACAGGCCAGTGTTGAATCTGAGGTATCTCAACAGGTTCGTGGAATATCGAAAATTCAAAATGGAAACATTGCAAACAATCAAAGAGAATTTGCTGTTGGGGGGCTACGTGGCATCTATAGATCTCAAAGAGGCATATCTCCATGTTCCCATGTGTTCCGACGACAGGAGATACCTGGGATTCAACTACCAGGATTATCACTACCAATTCAAGGCCTTGCCTTTTGGCCTAGCCTCAGCACCACATGTCTTCACAAAGGTGCTGATTCTGTTGGTAGCTTTCCTTCAGCTGCAAGGGGTGCAGCTTTATCCGTATTTGGATGACATCTTACTAAAGGCACACTCAGAGGCCAAGTTAAGGAAGGACTTGGGTTTAACAATCCAGACTCTGACAGATTACGGGTTCCTTCTCAATTACGAGAAGAGCATGTTGATCCCAACAAGGATACTGACACATTTAGGGGCAAGAATAGACACATGAAAGGGAGGCTGTATCTTTCCAAAGAAAGGTTAGAGAATGTGCAGCAGGAGGCTCACAGGTTGACTCAGAGCAAGTCTGCAGACTTAATGCGGTTGGCGAAACTTTTGGGGCTCCTCGTTTCCACAACACAGTTAGTTCAATGGGGAAGTTTCCATTCGAAACTACTACAGAGGTTACTGATGAAGCATCAGCTGGCAATAGCAATGAGAAAGCATTACAAAGTGGAACTGCCACAGCATATTTGGACCGAGATGACTTGGTGGCTGAAAGGAAAAATGTGGCAGCAGGAGTTCCTTTACAGAAGCAGGACATGGTCCATATGACAACAGACTCGAGCTTTTCAGGCTGGGGAGCCCACTGCGAATGTTACTCAGTACAGGGGTGTTGGACTTCCTTGGACAGGCCTTTCAACATCAGTTGCTTAGAGTTGAAGGCCATTCGTCTGGCACTCCAGAGATGTTTGCATCTTGTGAAAGACCGTCATGTGAAAGTTTTCATGGACAACATGACAGTCAAGGCATACATTTGCAAACAAGGCGGATTACATTCTGTGCCACTGGTAATGGAGTCAGCACATCTTCTCAAGTGGGCCGAGACTCATTTAAGATCAGTCATAGCTGTGCACTTGAAAGGGGAGTTGAATAGACAGGCGGACTACCTGAGCAGAAATTGGCTGCATCCAGGAGAATTGTCTCTCAACATGGAGGTTTTCCAAGACATAGACAGTATTTTTGGTCCTTTACTAGTGGACTTGTTTGCCACTGGAGAAAATACCAAATTAAAAAGGTATTTTTCCATCAGTGGAGACAAAGGTGCGGAAGCACACGATGCCCTGTCAGTAACGTGACGTCCAGGGACACACTACGCATTTCCCCCAATTCAAATTGTGCAGAAAGTGCTTGCAAAGGTCCGCATAGAAAAGGCATCAGTGGTGTTGATAGCACCACACTGCCCAAGGAGACTATGGTTTCCATTGCTGCTGCAGTTAGCCCAAGGACCTCCGTCGAGGTTACCCTTGAGGCCAGACTTACTAACTCAAGGCCCAGTGAGCCATCCAGACCCGGAATGGCTGAGTCTGGCAGCATGGAAATTGAAAGGCGGTTTTTTAACTCAGCATGGATATGTGGAGAGTGTGGTTAAAACTTCTGGGTTCATGAAGGGAGACCACACAGAGAATATATGACCAGACATGGAGAACGTTTCGGAAATGGTGTGAGGGGAATGAGGTCCCTCTAGCAGACGTGGGAGTGCCACAGGTATTGCAGTTCCTGCAAGACGGATTGGAGAAAGGGCTACGACCTAACACCTTGAAGAGACAGGTTGCAGCATTATCAGCAATTCTATCTGAGGATGGAGACTCCTATACTAAGCATCCTCATATCAAACGGTTTCTCAGAGGGGCAACCTTGTCATCTTTTCCAACCTGCACAGGTTCCCGTCTTGGGACTTGAACCTGGTGTTGAATGCTTTGACCGGGCGTCCTTTTGAACCACTGAGGCAGTCATCTTTGAGGCTGCTGTCGTTTAAGACCGCTTTCCTCCTAGCTGTCATTTCAGCTAGACATGTGTCAGAGTTGGCGGCTTTGTCGATCACTGAGCATTTGTGCAAGTTTGAACAAGACAAGTTAACTTTGAGATTCGACCCTTCCTTCTTGCCAAAGTGTCTGTCTTCAACATCCCATCAACAGGCGATCCATTTGCCAACTTTCTGCTCAAAACCAGTGCATCTGTTGGAGAAGAGGTGGCACATGTTGGATGTAAGAAGAGCGGTAAAAGCCTACATAAAAGAACAAAAGATTTCTGCCATTCAGAGGCATTACTGCTGTCTTTTCAACCAAAGACTCTTGGTCAGCGGGCTAGTAAATAGGTTATTGAGGCCTGGATTAAAACTTGCATTTTCGTCTGCTATGATTATACGAAGCAGCCACATCCAGTTAATGTGTGGCTGCATTCTACTAGGTCACTGGCAACTTCAAGCCTATGACTTGTCCTGCTCACTGGAAGATGCTTGCAGTGCAGTGGAGTGGAAAGAGGCGACTACCTTCATTAAACATCACAAACTGGATAAATACAGATCTGCCCAGGCAGTGTTTGGCCGCCGGGTGTTGCAAGCAGTGATATAGTTAGGATCCCATCCATATGTCAGCTTGGGAAGGTACCAGGCGTCGTGGATTGATCCTCCTGCCAGCCCGAGAATGAAGAGTTGGTACTTACGTGAACGATCCTTTTGGGATGACAGGATGAGCAATCCACACCCACCACTACATTGAAAACGTCTGATAGGTAATGAGAGGAAGATAGGAAACAGAATCAGCTACGCTAGGGAACGGTCACTGGCTGGAGAGGACAGGAGCCAGTTAAACGGATTTTCATCTAGCTTGAGGATGGCTCCGGCGCAAGCTGGCACGAGGATCAAAACCCAGGAGTGGTGGATTGCTCCTCCTGTCATCCCAGAATGATTGTTCATGCAAGTACCAACTCTTCATTCTCCCATTTGTATGGCGCAAGGACGTGGAGAAAGTTCTTAGGGAGACAAGAGCTGCCACATGTGTACTAGACCCATTGCACCTCGTGACTTATTAAACAGGCCAGAGGGGGATTGGCTAAGTGAGTAATGGGAGTGATTAATGTCTCTTTACAGCAAGAAAGCCAAGCCTTCAGTATTCAGTTTTTGGGCAAAATATTAGAACATGTAGTGGTCTTTCTACACTGGGGGTTCCTGGATGAGGCAGATTATCTAGATCCATTTTAATCTGGCTTTAGGCCTGGTTATGGGACAAAGATGGCTTTGGTCACCTTGGTGGATTACCTATGCTGGGAACGGAAACAGAATTTATCCCTTTTGATTCTAGAGGATTTCTTGGTGGCTTTCAATACCATCAACAATAGTATCCTTCTGGTTTGGCTTGCTGAAATGGGACTTGGAGACACTGTTTTACAATGGCCAGGGTTTTTCCTGGAGGGCTGTCTCAGAAGATGGTGCAGGGGGATTCCTGTTTGATTCCTTGATCATTAACCTGTAGAGTCCTCAGGATTCTGTTTTGTTCCAAATGGAACCACTGAGAGAAGTTGTCTGGAGTTTTGAGGTCAGGAGTTACCAATATGCTGGTGATCCCCAGCTCTAGTACTCCTTTCCAAGAAAGCTGTTTCCATGCTAAACCAGTGCCTGGTGTCTGTAATGGGTTGGATGAAGGCAAGAAAATTGAAGCTTAATCTAGACAAGACTCCTGATCAATTGAACGACAAATCTGGGAATAGAGATTCAAGATCTTTTCACACTACACTGTTATAGTGCTATTATTCCACTTTCAACATCCTATGGAATTCTGAAGTTTGTGGTTTCTTGAGGCCAAAGAGCTCTCTGGCTGAGAATTCTACAAGTACCTCCCTAAACTGCAAACCCCAGGATTCCATAAGAGGTTGAAAGTGGAATAATGGCACTATAACAATGTAGTGTGGAAAAACTGTCAGCCTATAGTAGATGGGATTACATTCCCCCGAACACACAGATTTTCAGTTTAGATGGACTCCTGGATATAGCCCTGAGCCAAAAAGTCCAGGTTTTAACAGTGACTAGGAGTGCATTTTCACAGTTAAACCTAGTGTATCTCTTGCACCTGATCCTGGAAGTGTCTGATCTGGCCACAGTAACATATGCCTTGGTTGCACCTCTTTTGAAGTACAGTAATGCACTCAGTGGAACTATCTTTGAAAAGTACCCAGAAGCTTCAGTTGGCCCAAAGAGCTGCAGCCAGATTGTTTACTATGGTTGACTACAGCAAGTGTGCAACTCCTTTATTGCAATAGCAATAATGGCTGAGTGTCCCTTTCCAGGCACAATTCAGAGTGCTGGTGATGACCTAAAAAGCCATATATGGCTTGAATCTGGGCTGTTCGAAGAACTGTATCTCCCTGTAGGAAACTGTTTGAATTCTTAAGATATTTGGGAGAGGCACTTTTCTCTGTCCCACTACCTTCTCAGGCTTGTTTGGTAGAAACAAGTGAGAGGGTCTCCTCGATAACTGTTCCCAGAGTTTGGCACTCTCACCTAAGGAAGTAAG
Source organism: Iguana delicatissima (assembly GCA_948472985.1). Classification (NCBI taxonomy): domain Eukaryota; kingdom Metazoa; phylum Chordata; class Lepidosauria; order Squamata; family Iguanidae; genus Iguana; species Iguana delicatissima. Next base: position 73,449 of record CAOKZL010002231.1, on the reverse strand, counting down.
ATGATTTCCTCCTTGCTCTTCTTCTGCTGGCAAGTAAAAGCTTTTTACTTTTAGGCTTTTAGAAATTGACTGTTATGGGCCTTTAACAGTGTACTGTGCTGTTTTGTTGATTTTTTAATACTGTCTTTTAATGAATTTTAAATGTTTTTTACTCATATATGTGTTTAAGAAAAAAACTATAGAGTTAAAAGCATATATATATATATATATATTTTTTTTACTGATGTTTGTGAATATATTTTAATATGCATATGTTTTAATAATTTATAAACTTCCTTGGGTCCCATTATGAGGAAAAGGTAGAATATGAATGAATCAAACAACAACAGGTGTTGGCTAGCAGTTTGAGACATCACAGTGTGTTATATTACAACAGAACAATTAAGTTACATGAAATTGTATCTGTCAAAATGTAAACAAGAGTGTCAATATTTCTAGCTGCCAGGTGATTATGATATCGAAGCAGCACTTCTTAAGTATCCTGTAAAATATGAAGAAAGCATGAACACTGTATTGGTGCAAGAAATGGAGCGCTTTAACAAGTAAGGGGATTTTTTTTTTTTAGACAATCTGCTTTATCTTTCCTGGTGGGCAGCATTCATATTATATGAAAATAAATGTCTTCTTAATCCTTCACTGGAAACTGTGAAATATTGCATTTGTTTTGTTTTAGTATCAATTCTACAACACTGTCATATCACTTTGGAGATTAGTGGATGGTATCATTTACATGTCATTTAAATAACATATTATTGAGCTTTCTGACTCTTTTTTACACCTTTAGTTTAATACGTACCATTCGTACAACTTTGGTGAATTTGAAGAAAGCAATTAAAGGACTGGTTGTGATGGATTCTGAGCTGGAGGCCCTTTGTGCCAGTCTCCTTGTTGGAAAAGTTGCAGAGAACTGGACCAAGCGTTCATACCCAAGTCTGAAACCACTGGGGAGTTACATTCTTGATTTCCTAGCTAGACTGAAATTCTTACAGGTAAAATAGCAAGGTTTACAAACAATTTCACATCAATGAATTAGAATCTAATTATTAGATGAATAATAAATGTTTGCTTTTATCTTGAGAATCTTTCAAATAAATGAAATTTTTAATAACAGAATTTGTCGACATAATTTTATAAAGTATGATTAATCTATAGCTAAAATTTTAAAATATGTTATTCTGTTCCTTTTCCCAGGATTGGTATGATTCTGGAAAGCCCTGTGTATTCTGGCTATCAGGGTTCTTTTTCACACAAGCATTTTTAACTGGAGCGATGCAGAACTATGCCCGGAAGTACACTATCCCTATTGATCTATTGGGATATGAATTTCAGGTACAATAAAGTATCAGAGGCTACTTTTTAGAACAGATTTGCTGGCAGAATGTAATACTGCACTATTTTTTTCAGTTATAGTAGGCTTATGCCTGCAGCTAATTCAGTTAGCAATGGTGGAGCAAAGTTTATTCTAATGGGGATCTAAAGAATGGCACAGTTAGTTCCACATGTTCCAGGAGACCTTGACCTTTCCTTTCAGAGGCACTCAATGTGCCACATACAATCATAGAATTATAGAGTTGGAAGAGACCACAAGGGCTATCAAGTCCAATATTGTGATATTGCCATGGCAGTTAAAGGGGAATAATAGCACTATAACAGTGTAGTGTGACAAGGCCCCTAGTTCTCTTGCATCCTTATCCTTTGTTTTTACAATAGTGTCTCTTGCTGTGAGCCCTTATCTCCTACACCATCTGGTTTTTCTGCAAGCTCAGCAGGCTGAGCTCTGTGAGTCAAGAATGCTGTGTCAGCTGTAGTACCATCCAGCTTGAATATTGGCAGTTTGATCAACTATCTAGCCCAGATTCACTAGACCTCAGAAACAGCTCTCTCATCTGAATAGCTGTATCCTGGGAGCAGTCTTTGTAGAGACCCACTGCTTCTAGTCCTAACCAGCCGCCTCCTCTTTCTGCTCCAGCACCTAACCAGTACTCCCTCTCAGAGCCCATCATCTGTCTCTGGCCCTTCAGACCTTTGCTTGACTGCTCCTGAATATTATTTTTGAAGCTTGTCTCTGAAAGCATCTGGGCCTGACCATTTTTAAAACAACATGTATAATCATTGGGACAGTTAAGATGCTACTGATTAATTACTGATGTCACAACTTTAACAAACAGGAAGCAGGTTCTGGATAGGATCAGCAGACAGGATACTTTAAAGGCATGGGAGCTCTGAAATATCTTAATAGTATTTGCCTGTCCTTTTTAGTGCTGAAATTGTGTTTATCACCAAAATAAAAAACCATAAATTCTCAGAAAAGATATCAAAGGAAATTGAGCCACTCAGCTAACTAAATGTCTTCAAGAAGCCCACTAGCAGGGCCTCAATGAATTAGCACCCTTGTGCCTGTTTTCAATAGCAGTTGGCATTGAGAGCCATGGTTATTGGTATGTGCCTTTGTATCATTTCCAAATTATAGTGACCTGTCATAAGGTTTTCTTGGCGAGGTTTGTTCAAAGGGGTTTTACCATTGATTTCCAATGGGGCTGTGAGTGTGTGATTTGCCCAAGGTTACCCAGTGGGTTTCCATGTCTACATGGTGATTATTCATTGACTTCCTCCTCTCTTCATTTGAAATAGTATACCATCCATATTTTCTTCACCTTCCTTGAATTTATCTCTGATGTGAACAAAATAATTTTTATTATATCTTAACTATTTTCTAACATAATCTTTAAAACAAAAATAGCCCCAACTACCTAATTCCTTCTTTTTCCTATAAAAAAATCAAAAAGGTTCCCAGTCTTTTTGAAATTGTTCCATCCTTTTCCCTTTCATGACCATTAAAAGTTTGTCCATTTCTGCAGTTTCTAATATTTTCAAAACCCAATTTCTTTTGGTGGGTATCCCAGCCCTTTTTCACTTTTGGGCACAGCTTAGCCTTTCACTTATAATTATGTAGTATAACATTATTATTATTAAATGGTTTGGTACCTTTATTGGGCATTCCTAATTGCATTAATTCCATTTTCCAGTGAATTTTGGTTTTTAAAATTTCTTGCAGCCATAATTGGAATTCTTTCAAAAAGGATTTTGCTTGTCCACCACATAGAATTAGTGTACCTTCTTATTCCTCATATTTCCAGAAGATTTTGTGCTGTTAACCACTTTAGAGTTTCAGGGCTTGTCATCTCTCTGTGTATGTTCTTTATCTTTAAAGTAAATTTGTACTAGAAAGTCATTCAAACAGAGGAGTGACTGGGATCCTGGGGTGTCTGATTCCAGGCATCTCGCTTTCCCTTTTTCTGAACAGATAAGTGGTTCTCATGCTCATGGTTTGTACTGATAGGAATGGCTTATACTTTGTATAGTAAAGACTGACATAAGTGCTAAAAAAATTTATTAGACTTCCATTTTGTTCAGGTTATTCCTAAGGACACATCAAATGTTGCTCCAGAAGATGGTGTTTATATCCATGGATTATATTTAGATGGAGCTCGCTGGGACAGAGCAAAGTCAGTAATTTCAGCATATTGCATGTTAATAGCCTATGTTAAATTGCTTTCCCACTTTTTCTCCCTGCTTGTATTAAACTTGTTTTTATATCTTTCTTGAAATATATTTAAAATTGAAACCATGTTCTTTTTCTTCTTCCCCTAACAAATTAAATAGAAAATATAGGTATTATTACTTTTTTCTGGTCATCAAAACTGTTTTTCATAAATATAATCAGATGTATTATTTGCTCAGTTGATATAAGGGGAAATTGGTGCTTGAAATGCAAGAATATTAGAGAAACATTCATAATAGTAATATTGCTTGCACAGCATGTTACCATAGCAACTCATAATTCTGAGTTATTTTAAGGCCTTGTTTTATGAAGATATTAATCTGAATTTTCATCTAGCACTGTCTAGGCCTCAGTGGCTGGCACACTCTCCTTGTCACTTGTCCATGCATATCAGTTTCCTCCATTTAATTGAGCTCCCTTTCAACATTAAAGCATGCATAGAGCTCTGTTTTGGAACAGTTATTTTTAATTTATTATGAAAGTCACATTCATGACAGCTAGACTAAATGGATGTCCCAACTTACTCTCTTCTGTTAGCTTAAAAATTCTTTTCTTCATGTCATATCCTCGCCCTGCCATTTCCTTCTTATTTCTAGACTGCTTTTACTTTTTCAGATTATCTTGTATTACGTTATTCCACATAAATGTTCTGTTATTATGCATGTTATTTTAAGACTGTGATTCTTTATTTCTCTTACCAGGGGACTTCTTAGTGAACAACACCCTAAAATACTCTTTGACATGATGCCAATTATTTGGATAAAGCCAAGTAAGTACATTCTTGGCAAATGATTTGCTGAAAAGGTTCTGTCTCTCTCCTTGTACAATATGCAGATTCCATTCATCTTAGATGACAAATTAGTTTTCCCAGTCTATGTAACATTTACTTAAACTTTACTAGCCAGTTCTTCTCACCTAAATGTTTGATACTGGATATTTACTCAAGTGTGCATGTATACTTGTTCTATTTTATCACATTGCTTGTTTGCTTCACCAGAAATGCAAATCTTCACTAAAAAGTACAGTCAGTCCCCCATATACACGGGTGATACGTTCCGGGACTTATCATGGACAGTGAAAAATACGGATAATGAAAATCTATTTTTTTCAATGAGATGAATAACGTAATTATCAAGATGAGCATGCAGCTTGGAGAGGAAGTCCTCAAAGCTGGCAGAGTTTTAGACTCTAAAAGAAAGAAGGCTTTGTAGCCATTATATGCAGTCCAAAACCAGTGCACCACTGATAAAAACATAAAAATTAACAACATGTGGACCAAAAGAGAGATAGAAACAAAGGTTTTTGGACTGCATTTCAGCATGGATAAGTGAAACCATAGATAATAATCACGTGGCTGTGGGGGACCTGCTGTATATAACAATAGTGTATGAGGCTGCCTAAATACTTTAAAAGCACAAAATCCCATCTGATCTTGGAAGCTAAGAAGGGTGAGCCTCAGTTAGTACTTGGATGGGAGACAGCCAATTAATATCTGGTGCTGAGGAAGGAATTGGCACATCTCTGAGTATTCCTTGCCTAAGAAACCCTTATGGAATGCATGGACTTGCCGTTAAGTCAACAGGAGACTTGAAGGCACATACATCCACAGAGTGTAAAGTGGTGTATAGTATTTTATTTTTAATTATTAGTAATTGTGCTTTAAATGTGTTTTTAACTGTTTTAGCCATGGTTTGTAATGTATTCTTATTTTATTCTTTTTTATTCTTTTTTATTTTTGTAAAATAAGATTTTAATTTAAACTTGGATTAAGCTTCTGGAAGCTGCCTTGTATCTCATCTTGGCAGAAAGGCTGTATACAAAATCCATAAATTAATAAATACATATTCAGAATGTTTGCTGTTTTAAATATTGTTTAATCTGATTTTATTGTAAACTACTTAGGGATCTTACGTTGTATGGTGAGATATAATTTATTAAACAAAAACATGTATACATAAATCAGAAGCTTCCAGGTGGTGGACTTGTCCGCTTGATGGCTGTTTCAGCACACCCCCAGATTATTTTAGTCCTGAAGGAACCCTTGGGGGGAGGAATGTGATTCTTGCTCTAAAAATTGACTCTGATATGTTAACATTAGTCTGTTCATAGTCCTTCAAATACAGTTGAACATTTAATTACATTTAAATTCTGTTAACTTAATTGTATTTTTAACTTAGATTTAATTTAAATTAAATTAAGTAAGATTAATTTATTAAGGGACTACTGAATAAAAATATTTTTATGCTGAAGATTTAGCATTCTAAAATATGGCATTTGTTTTAACCTTACAGTAGAATCATTCTTCCTTTTTTCTTTTCCTTTCAAGCAAAAAAATCAGACATAAAGAAAACAAATGCCTACCTGTGTCCACTCTACAAGACAACTGAACGTAAAGGAACCCTTTCAACAACTGGGCATTCTACCAATTTTGTCATTGCATTAAAGCTATTAACTGATAAACCAGTCCAGCACTGGATTAAGAGAGGGGTTGCTCTGCTTTGCCAACTGGATGACTAATTTTATAAAGTTCAGGATCAGATAATTACAAAACTGAATGTAAATGTTCATTCTCTCTCTCTCTCGCTCTCTCTGTTTTCCTTAAGCAAACAGCTGTCTTACAGATGTATTTAGATCATATAGAGATTTTGTTTTGCCCTAAATAAATATTATTTCTTTGTAAAAGTACTGCTATGTCTTTCTGTTCTTTGATTGTAAGATTGTCCGTTGTTACTATGCAGCCTAGCTCATTTAATAGATGATCAAGATGCTTTGAATTTGTTAAAGAATGATGATCATGTCTCCTGCTGTTACTTTCCCTCAGATTAAAAAGAAGGAAGGAAGAGGTAGGGGAAAAAAACATGGCAGCACCTTTAAGACTAACTGGTTTTTATTTTCACACAAAATTTTGTGGAAATAAACTGACTTCTTTAGATGAAGTATCACGTGGTTTTAAGGCTTCAGGCACAAAATATATTTATACAGTTGTGGGAATGGGATGTAATTTAACAGGATCCAGAAGGATATAAATCATGATCCTTGCCCTACATTTTCAAAGGGCTGTGTAAGGTGATAGAGGTCTTTCAGGTCTTTACAGTGCTCAGTTAGTGCTGATATGTGAAAACAATTACCAAAAATTAGTTCCCCAGGGTTCCAAGCTCTTTCTGAGAAGATTCCTTTTGTTATATGTGCAGTAGCAAGGACTCTTATATTAATATATGTAGTATGCTGTGAAGTCAGTGTCCTTGTTCACACCTCTGCTAAGAGATTGGAATTGGTGAATATAATTCAATTCTGCAGTTTCTCTTTCTATTATTATTATTATTATTATTATTATTATTATTATTATTATTATTATTATTATTAAAATCTTTCTAGTCTTCCTTTGTAGTTTCCTTGTTCAAGGACTGCAACCTGTAAATCCCTTACTCTGTGCCAGGAAGGTTGAAATGTTCTGCAACTGGTATTTGGGTATTGACATTTCTAAGGTCAAATTTGTGACCATTAATCTTCTTGTATAGAGACTGTCCTGTTTTTCCGATGTAGAGTATAGGAGGGCACTGCTGGCATAGGATAGCATATATCACATTGGAAGAAGAGTAAGTAAATGTACCTCTGATGTTGGAAGTGATGTTATTGGCTCCTGTAATATTGCTTTCAGAGTAAATGTAGGGACAGAGTTGGCATCTGGCTTTGTGGCAAGGTCCTGTCCCTGTATTACCATCCATATAATATATCCAGGCTGTCTGCAGGCCAATAAAGACCTGCCTCCCAGAGCTTTTGAGAAGGTTGTGTTATTCTCCAGAATATTCTCCAGCTCTTTGATGATGCATTTGAGTGGTCTCAGGTGGGGACTGCAGCGGGCCAGGCCTGGGTGGAAGGGCTGCTGCCGCCGCTACTACTGCCACACTACAATCCCGGTGGGGGCAGTGGGCCAGGCCTGGGTGGAAGGGCTGCTGCTGCTACTGCCACACTGGTTTGAGGAAGACTACAGTGGGGGCAGTGGGAGTGGCGGGGAAAGCTGCTGCTTTCAGGGAGCACTGCTCGGTAGTCTATCCCAGGCAATGGGACTGGAGGGGGCATGGCTTTTTTGTGTCCCCCTGGCATTGGCGCCCAGGGCACATGCCCTACTTGCCCCACCCTAGATACACCTTTGATTTAAGGACATGTGTAACCCATTCCCATTCCAATCAGTGGGAATTTGTCTTTGCTGTTTCCCAAGTTTACAAAACATATAGATACAATCTCAAAATTGTAGGTGTAATCTACTGGCTCTTACAAAAAACTTTAAATTTATTAACCATTGAAAACTGCTTTATTGAAAACTGTATTTAGGATTATTCTGAAAGAAGAGAACAAATTAATTTTCCTTGCAGTTCTTGAAATATACATGCTCACCTAATTTCATCTAGAGTATTCTGGTGAAAAATGTCTGGCTGTTTGATCTTTTTTTACTCAGCCACCAAGCTCATGCCTCTATTGCTGACCCACATGTAATCCTCATGGAGAAACTTGTGAGCAAGACAGAGTGTCTTATGCGCTGGTATTTATAGTAAGTTATTAATGGATATGGGCTATGCAAGAGGCGAGGATCACTTTTCAATACATCAAACATCACACTTCATCTTAACACAGGCTTAAAGCGCAAGACCTTTCACGTTTGAATGTGGAAGAGAGGTGAGAAGAATGTGTGGTGTTGTCATGTTTTAAAATCATGTCCATGCAATTTTAACTTTATGATTTATTCCCAAACAAAACAAAGACTATAAACAAAAATGTTTATAGTCTTAATGTAGTAGTGGGATTTAGTTAAATCTTGTTGCAACTGTAGTACAGTAAAGGCTACTATCTTTAATGCCTTGCATGTTTTATGTTGTTGGTATTCCTTACAAGTAATAAATTTGGAAAATGAGTAGATAATTTCAAATTGCCTGTAATCTACTTACTTTGAAAATATAGAGAACACATTTTTACATATCAGTATAATAGATAAGCCTGGATATAACCCTAAATCTTTTCAAAGTATGATAAATGAGTATTGCCTGATAAGAAATAACAGTGGAATTGTTTATTTACAGTACGTAGAGCAAATGCTACTGCCTTCTAGAAGGATTACGGTCTGTACTGCACATGTCAGTGCTTGTCTGTCCATAGTGTTTTGCAGTTCCTGGTAACTGTATGTTGTTTATGGGGTTAAATTTCTGAGCAGTTAATCCTGTTGTTAATTATTTTTTAATGAGCATGACCCAATCTATGTCCTATATACACAAGAAACAGGAAGGAGGTCAAGAGCACACAGAGGGGGGAGGAAAATTGCATACATTGGTACATGAAGGTGAGATGGTGGTGACCTGAATCCTATGTTAATTTGTTTCATTGCTCCAACCACTTATTTGTTGTTCATATGATAGTGCTGTTTTTTCTCTCTCTCTTTTTCAAACTGTTAAGATGGTCTCCACCGTTAAATAACCATTAAATTTTTCCATTTCACCAAATAAATGTGTTACTTCATGTATTATAGTTTGTCTCCTTCCATTTTTTGTTCACATTTCTTAATTAAATAGTGCAAGCTGCATTTAAGAAAATACCAGTACAAAATTATTTAGCAAATCTGTCAAATGGTTCTCAGTGCCACCTATTGCTGTTCCAAAAGGTAATGAATAGGTACTATTCGAAAAGGTAATGAATCTTCAGGTTCTGGCTTTCTTCTAATTTGCTCATTTAAACAGTTCTGCCTAATTAAATATTTTCTACATGGTTTAAATTTTAGGTGCAAGTTTCGATATTTCAAGGTACTCATAAATTGGAAGTCATCTTCATCCACTAAATTAAGGACCCCAACAGAAAAATAGCAAAGTAATATGGGGGTTCAAAGTTGCTATTGTTTCACTCATTTATTTCGCCGTGCCTATATTTTGATTGGTTTGGCTTTATGTGCAGCAAATATATACAATTTGCATCAAGTTTTCTTTGCTTCATTTTGTACACCTGTGCAAAGTCAAAATCTGTTATAGTAATATTTTCATGCAGTTCCTGGATTTTGATAAACGGAATTAAAAATTAATGCTGCAGCAGATGATAGGGCCAAAAAGTCTGACGCTGTCTGGGAAATGTTACTTTTTCTCGGCTGGTCTTTCCAATGCTGGTGAGTTTTTCTTTTTTTTTTTAACCAATATTTCTAGTTCACTTTTAAAAACCTGGCATTTTATATAAATGCATCACATATCATTAACATATGCAGATTATATTTTTAATTGATTTAATGGTGGCTATATTTAAACACTGCGAAAAAACTCACATCTTGATCTAACAAGGAGAACTGTTCCTGTGAAAGGATCTAAAATACAAAAATAACTGCATGTCAGAATATTGGGAAAATAGTATTCACTCAGGCCTAACAGTTATATTTGTTTGTTTGTATGAAGTCTGATTTACTCCGCAAACATCTACCATGAAATTATGGTTAAGAGATTCTTGTCTTTATGGTTAAGAGATTCTTGTCTTGTCTTGTCTTCCAGCCTTTTCCAGCTCCCAGGGTGACTGGTCTGTAGAAAGCGTTTTTTTCTTTAATGAAAGATTTTAACTGTATGCTACAGTGGAGCATCAGCTTGAAGGTGTGTTGGTAGTATGTATGTAAAGCAGTGTGCTGTGTTTTTACTCTGTATTTTTAGATTTTTAAAAATAATATGTTAAATATGTTTGGAGTGTTTTAACTGTTTTAGGCATGTTTAAATAACTGGAACATTTAATTTCTTTTAAATTTTTATAAATTAAATGTTGTAACTGTATCTTTTTAAATTATTGTAAGCCACCTTGAAACCCATTTGGGAAAAAGGCGGGATATAAATTCAATCAATCAACCAATCAATCAATATTTCAAGGGCACTTTTCAATGTTGTTACTAGGATCATGAAAGTGGATTTTGAGGTACAAGGTACATCAATAACTGTTATCCCCATCCATTTCTATGGACAAGCAGGAGAAATTAAGAAAATCATCCCACTCATAACAATGTCCCATAAGCATTGTGCTCTGAACTGTGTTAATCGCATACCAAAAGCAAAGTGACAAACATGTGATTTTATATAATTTATCCCTTACTTCCCTGTTTGTGTGTGAACATTAGAATTATAGAGTGTTAATGAATATTCTCTTCAGACATATGCATAAAATCACACAGAGTATCACCCTACCAATGTTCAGTTACAGACGGCTTCAGCAGGTCATGACAATAATTTTTCTTTGCTCCCCAATATGTTTGTTGTAATCCAAATTTGCCCGCTTTTTCCTACCATGAGAATAATGCATCAGTGGACAGAAAGTCACCCTGATACTCAGAGAGAGACTGAGACCTGTTTTCTTTTGTCGTCACTAGTAAAAGAAAAACAAAGTGTTATGCAGACCTATTTATCATATCATATTTTTCCTCATAGTTTTACTGGTGTCTCTGGGAAAACAGAAGAATCCGCTGAATTGGAAAGTCCAGCACAGAACAACTATTTATTCCCGTCTGGTTTTGTGATCTAAGATACGTGGTTTTAACATGTATGATACTACAAATATAAGTGATGATATTGATGATGACATACCTACTCAGTATGTCATTCAACAAAGCTTGCAGGATATTCATAAAGGCCAGGCAGTAGATACAGCAAAGAGTGACAGGTATGTATACCCTTCTGGATGTTGCTTTTAGTAGTAACTATGAAATTACTAGTGAAAAAATCTGTGGGACCTTCAGAATGCTAAGAACTGTTTGTAAAATAACATTATGCATATGAGATTTTCCTCAAACGTTTCTGTTTGGTATAATTTGTTTCATTTTTAGTTATCTCTTCATCCCAAAAGATTTCCGTGGTGACATATAAATTATCAAAAATGAGGCAGTTCTTGCTGTAATAGTGCCGTCTCAAGGATTTGACACAAAAAGGGGAAAAGATTGGGGTGATGAGGAGATGCAAATTCAGGTACTAAGTTATTGGTTGTAAAACTAAACAATTATTAATTTGAGCAGATACAGGCTAGAATCCTATTGGTGACTTACACTGGTGGCCCTTAGATGCTCAGTTGGCACCAATGATGGTAAAACATAGCTTTTAATGAAAATCTTTGGGAGCTAATTGGTTTCATCCAAATCTGCGCATGCATATGCTTTTAAATTGTCTTGAACTGATTTAACAAGTTGTAAACATTCTTGTTTTGACTTGTCAAATTGTTTAATATACTTTCAACCTGTTTAAATTCTTTCTTTTAAATTATCCTAAATTGGTTCACTTCATTTCATTGTATGCTTCCCTGAGAGATTGTGACTTGGGATGGGATATAAATATTTTCAATCCATCAGGTCTCACATGTGTATTAAGTCTTTTTGTGACTGAGACATAGCAGTAGCAGAGAAAGTGAACAGTAGCGAAAGCCATCTCTATGAGGAAGTAAAGCTGCTCCATTGGCTTCCATGCCTCATCTCCTGACATGGGCAGTTCTCACTATAGTCCTCCCATCATCATAGTAACTGTGGCTCCTTTTCCTTTACCACTGCCCCTCCTCCTCTGCTACTGCTACTACCTTTTCCACCATTTTAATTATGCGGGCAAAAAGGATCTTGGCCAGTACGTTCAACATGTCATTGAGCTGGGTTCAAGAAAGTGGAATTGCTGCTGCTTCCTCATTCTCAGGAAGATGAGGCCACAGCAGTGGGAGGTGTTGTCATCAATTAATATAGCATCATCACTGTACGTGGCCCTTTAAAAGCAAAAGAACGACAAAACATTTCCCTGTTCTCAGGCTTACAGCCTAATTAAAGACATGACACAAAAGGAAAAGGGGGTGGCACTGTGGGAGAGGATGAAGCCCCACAGATACTGCCTCTTCTTCTCTTCTTCAGAGGCCAGGGTAGTGGCAGCTGGGATGGAGGGAGTGCCTTTCACCTACCTCTGGGCCCAGGCATGATGTAGCTATGCTACCTCCTCTTTTTTCCTTCCAAACCTTTTTGCTCTCCTTCTTGAGCAGTATGGTTTGCAGACAGGTTTCACATTCTCAGGATGGCACGGAGGAGGAATCCACAACGGTTGGGGAATCCTCGCGTGCCAACCGGAATTGGCAGGAGTCCACGTTCTAAATCAGTTGCTACTGTTAGGACCCCGAGCCTCCTCTGTCAGTTTCTTCTCCAGCCATTCAAACCATGGAGTTTCCACAACTCGGCTTCCTCAACTTCCAGGTTTCTGACCTATATCTACCTTACACTTTCATCACAGTCGCTTAACCTCCCCAATGCCTACATCAACATATATATGTATATATAAGTTATACACATACATATATTACACACCATCAGGGAGGGCGTGGATTCCTCCTCCTGCCATCCCAGAATGACCATTCATGGTAAGTCCAACTTCTCATTTAGGCAATGTTACAGAGACATTATAGCTTAATTGTGACAGTGCTGTGCAATTTAGACCATTTCTGTGAATTTAATTTTTCCACTGAAATGAATGAAACTTGAAAGTACTTAGCGTTGATTAGGTTGTGCCCTTTATATATCATTGGGTGCTGAATTTTATATAGCTGAGGGTTGTTATAAAAACAATAAGTAGTTAGTCAACATTTAATCTGATCTTATAAGTGGAACTGAAAATTCATGATGGAAAATTACTAAGCCAAATGGTGGGTGTTAATTCTAAAGCAGCGGGGCGAGGGGGGGAGTCTGGTGTTTATTTTTATAGTTTTGTTCTGTCCTTTTCTTGGAACACAAAACGAGCTCTTGAGACCAATGTTCCAAAACAGCTTTAGAACAGCTAGAAAGTATTAATGGCTGTAGCACCACTATTTGACAGAAACTGCAAAATGGTAAACTGCATTAATCAAAATTGACATCCATTCTTTTAACGAGCTCTCTGAACTTCCTTTGCTCCCCAGTCGTTGTCTGTGGCAATATTGCCATCATCTGGCCATAGGGTAAATATCTTGAGATTTGCCAGTTAAAAAACAAACAAACCTTGAAGCAAAGGAAGCATTGGCCTATATGATCATTTGTATTGTGTTCAAAAACAATTTTTCTTGCTAATTAGTGGATCCAGGTTTTCTATATAGCTAATTTCTGGGCATGTTTACCTAGAATTAAGTTGTACTGTGTTAAATAGAACTGGAATTATCCTAGCCTGTTTGGCAAGGCTGCAGCCATTTCAAATTACACAACCAACTCCATTTCAGAGCACTAGAAGGTTTTCAGTGCTGAATCTGACTGACTTATTATATAAACAGCTATCAGTGTGTAAATTTCTGATTTAAGTACTTTCAGTGAATCCGGGAATGAAATACTATACATTTTCTTCCTGGACTCAGGGCCTTTCCACACCACACTGTTATAGTGCTATTATTCCATTATCAATGTCCTATGGAATCCTGGGGTTGGCAGTTCAGGGAGGGGCCTTTAGAATTCTCAGCCAGAGAGCTCTTTGGCCTCCGTAAACTACAAAACCCCAGAATTCCACAAGAGGTTGAAAGTGGAATAATAGCACCACAACAGTGTAGTGTGGAAAGGCCCTCACCGAGACAAGAAATAAGTGTGCTTAATTTTAATCAGCATTCCTTAGCATAGAGTCTCTTCTTGTTATAAGCCTTTTTGATTTCTTGTTCACAACCCATGCTTCTAATTTGCAAGACACTAATGGGTCCACCTCACTACAGGTAGATTCTTTGTACAGGCCTAAATAGATTCACCTATTTAGAGGCCCAGCAACTGGATATCTGAGTGTTTTCTAACCATACGTTATGACAGTGGAAGCTGATTGTGGCATTTATGGCTTCGCGTCTTCATTTTGAAGATGTAGAAAAGGGATAACTGAAGTATGTGTTCTGTCCTTCAAACCAACATGGTACAATTAAATTTGCTTTTTAGTCAGATTTAGAAACATAATTGCATGCTTGTAAGTAGACTTACATATGCAGGATATAGAATTGCAAAAATGCACAATGTCCATATTCAGTAGAGGGCTGCTGCTTCAAAACTACGTAGCATAACTGGCAAAGGGACCAATGCACAGTTGGACACAAGTGAAGGGATACTGATGTGCATTGGGAACTCCTGATGTGCATTGGTTAAACATCTTTACAATTCAACAACTAGGTTTATTAGTGCCTCTGTTCCTTAGTTAAGTGCATGCAAATTCCTCTCCCTTTATTTTTAATGTTTGTTTTTGAGATTTGCATAATCCTTTTATTTTAAGGCTTAGTTTTACTGGTTTTCATCTCTCCACCTCATCATTTCGATCTACTAATCCTCTGCTACACCACACAAATGCACATATGCATACCAGGGATGCACAGTGACATAGAAAGAAATGGTAATTTCTAGGTAGGTCCAACATTCGAGAGATTTACTGTTTGCTTACTTTTAGAGAGGATTTTTTCCACAGAGTAATGTTCCATTTATATCAACATTGCAATCATGCACATATCTACTCAGAAGTAAACCTGAATGAGTTTAGCTGAAGACAGTTTAAAAGTTCAATGGAATACATGTATTTCATTAAAACAATCATGTTCTGTTGTGTTCTTAATTGATTTCATTTATCTACTGCAGCTAAAGATTTTGTATATTATTTTCCCCTTCCCCATCAACACACATACTCTCATTTTTATCCTAACTACTCTATGAATTGTTAGGTTGGAAATGGGCAGAAGGGATGAGTATGAACAGACAGAAGGTTGTATAGTTGTACTGTAGTTGTATTGTAATTTGTAGGAATAGAATATATAATAAAATTATTATATAATATTTGCTGTTAATTGTGATGTTCTGTGTGCATACATATAGAGTATTCATTGTCTGCCTTTCGCAGGCATGGTTGTCTTTGTTTTATTCTATAAAGTGCCATGTACACTGACGGTGGGATGATGATGTGATGACAACAACAACAACAACCATGATGATGATGATGATGATGATGATGATGCCACCTAGAGCAGTGGTTCCCAGCCTTTGGTCCTTTTGATGTTTTGGACTTCAACTCTGAGAAGCCCCAGACAGATTGATCAACAAGAAGGAATTTGGGAGCAAAAGTCCACAACATCTGCAGTTACCAAACGTTGGGCACCACTGACCTAGAGGATGAAAAATTGTCTGTTATGGAGTGTCAGAAAGTAAGTGCTGTCTTATTTGAGGCAATGTTTGATTTCTTAATTTTGAACTGATGTGCCTGAAATAAATTAGGCGGGTCAGCAAACCCCTTGGCTTTGTGTTGAAACACTCCACAGGGACTCAAAGACACATGTAGGTAGGACTGCCCTCGTACTAGTATCACAGTTGTATAGTAAATTCATCCACTTAATATAAGCTCTTTCTCCACTTTAATTTTTATGTCCTGCACGTAGAAGGAAGAAGTAGGGTTTTTTTTTAATTTGAATTATTATTTTGTTCTCTTTGTAGCTTTAGTTTTGCTACAAGCGAAAATCACAAGAAGATAGTTGCAGCCATTCGGACAGTTAAGTATCTTTGTTACTTAACAAAGTGTGCTTTGGAGACTGGCTTGCTCCAAAGCCCCCACACTAACCTTTGTAAAGAAGCGTTTGTAAATAAAATGGAGGTGGATGCAGCCCATTGCTTAATTTTAAAGTATGTCTGCCTGCTCTGAAAAAAGCTGAGAGCTGGGATGGTGGTACAGAGAATCTTAGGGATCTAGATGAAGTTGGTGGGGGAGAAGCTGTGCTGTTTATACATTTTACCACTGGTTGATTCGGTGTGGCATGGCACATATGTTTGTTTTGTGGTGTCTTTTGCCTGGATTTGGGAGATTTGTATGTGATGGGCTTCAGTTTTGTGTATGTGTGTGCACGTTTTGCTGGCTGTTTTGTATGGTTGCAAGTGTTTTTACTTGTATGTGCATATTTTTCTTTGATTATCTCCAATTTGCCTTCTGGGTGCTTTGCACAGAACAAATATGTCATTTGTAATTGCAGAGGGGTTAGCCCTTCCTCTATTTTATACTCAAGTCTCTGTCACATTACACTATGGTAGCAGTATGATTCCACTTTAACTGCCGTGGTTGCATCCTGTGCAATCACAGGGCTTGTAGCCTGATGGGGCCCGAGAGCTCTCTGGGAGAGAATTCTATATACCTCACAAAACTAGAGATGCCATGATTCTGTAGGATGAAGTCATGGCTGTTAAAGTGGCATCAAATAGTATCATTGTGTAGCTGACAGAGACCTCAATTTCTTAGCAAATTATGATTCTCCGAGCTTCATCAGTTTGCCTTCTGTGAAATGTCGGTTAGAGCAGAAAACTGTACATTCAAAAGAATGGTGTTGTTTTGCAACTCATGCCTCACCTTTGCCTCATACTTAGGTTCTAGGGCAGGTTACTTTCCTATTAGCCATACCAGTTTGTCTTCTGGTAGGCAGTGGATGTTTTAAGACTGACCATATCCACTACACTACAGATATTTTATGAATAAGCAAATGCCCTTCAGTGGCAGACATTTTAAAAAATATTTTTAACATGTTTTAATATATAAAACAACATATAGAGGATTAAAAAGACAAACAGTAAGTAAACAGACGAAGAAACTAAAACCAGACTACAACTCAACTAAAAAGGGGACAAATAAGAAGTAATACATATAAATTACTTCTAAATCACCAGCTTTTGGTTCTAAGATAATCAGTGGGAGACATTTTGAGAAAATACCAATGGCAATCTCAAAATTCTCAGTGTTCCCACTAATCCTAAAATTAAAATTAACATTATTTAGAATTATCTTTGACTTTAAAGCATGTAACTATACATTGTTCTGACTGTTTATACTCAACAGGTGTAGAAGAGGCTCTGCTCAAGCTAATGAGATATGGCTCTGCTTTTCGGGAAGTAGATGGAGAAGGATGTCTTCCTTTGCATGAAGCTGCAGCACAACCAAATAAAAATATTCTAGAAATAACTCTGAAAGGTGAACTCTTTGTGGCTGTTTTTCTGAAGCCCAATTGGTGTGTTAATTTGGTATGTAAATATATGTCTATTTGTCCTGGTTTTCTTTCAGCTTCTCACCCCGCTGTGTGGCGGCAGACAAATCTGAGAGGAGAAACCCCTCTGTTTGTAGCAGTGGACAAATGTCTTACAAAAAACGTACATTTTCTACTCCTCAATGGCTTTGATCCTGATGCTAAAAATGAAGAAGGAGATTCTGCTTTAGTCATTGGTAAAATAGATATATTTTTTTTCTCTGCCAGTCTTTAAATACTGTTGTTACATTTTAAAATGGTTTGTGCATTTTAAACATGCACTTCTTCTATCATGCAAAGATCTGGGATACGGTTGCCTGTTCTGTGTTCAATGACCTATGGATTTGTTTCTGCTCTGTTATTCTCAGTCTAATCATGTCTGAACAGTTTCCAAGGCTCCTCTCCTCCCACTATTTCTATTATCACAATTGCCTCTTTCGGCATTTTCCTATTCTTCTTCCTCTTCCGGAGCAGATTGAGATGGATAGGAACTTCGAAATCTATTCCTATGGGTTGTCTCCGCTGGCTGATGAATGGGCAGCCTGACACAGTAACCTGGGAAGAACATATGATGATTCTGATTCTGAACATATTATGATTCTGCTCAGCCATGGAATTATGATTGTGAACATATATTATAGAAGTGTGTTCTGTGAAAACTCAGTGGGATTTTCTTTCACATCTTTTTCTACATAATGAAATCCTAAAACTACATCAGCATGCTGCTGTTGTTCACCAAGGACACCTTAGCCGTCTTCCTTCTTCTGCCCTAACGTGTTGAAAGAGAAGGAGTTGTTTCAGGGTTTAGTTTGCCTAGGGTTGATCAACTGGCTTAGCTCGGGTGCTCTGTTCTTATGCCAGATGGGTGACTGAGACTGATAAGTCTCATTGGGCTCCACCTATTGTGAGGCACCTTTCTTCCTGTTGTGATAGTGCCCTATAGACTTAGGTTACTTGGAAAGGAAGACCATTGCTTGCTGCAGCAAATCTTGATGGTTTATGGAGAGCTCCACAGCTCTCTTGAGCAAAGATTGCCAGATTGTGTGCTCAAGTCTGGCCTCTTTGGCAACTGAGGGCTCAGAATTTTTTTTTCAGTCTGAAAAGTCTTCCTCCAGAGGCAGAGTGATAAGTCTGCTGATCTCTGGGCAAGGGTCCTGGGTATGCTCAAGTACCACACACTCCTTGCTGAAGTTATTTTTTCCTGAGTCATGCAGGATCCAAAAGGACAACAAGATCTCTCATTCTAAATGGGAGTGAGATTAGGAGTTCTGATTCAGCTTTTGGAGAGCCCACCACTAACATAGACTCTTATATGTCTTCTAATTTTTTTTTTAAATCTAAGATGAAGAATAAGTTTGGTTCTAATTTTAGCCTCTCCCATTGCTATGTGACCTTTATTGCAGCATATAAATAGCATGGGACAGCTAAGTAAAACTTTGTCCTGAGATAGTTTCACAGTAGACAGAAGCATTTCAGTCCAGTGTTTTTAAATGAACGTTTTAAACATTCCTCTTTCCAATTTTATTTTCTCACAGCTATTAAACACAACTCTTATGAAATCGCTTCCTTGCTGATACAATTTGGTGCCGATGTCAACCTACAGTGTATCAATAAGAGGATGGCTTTACATGAGGCAGCTAGACTAGGCTTAAAAGACATTGTGGAACTTCTGCTCTGCTCAAAAGCAGATCCAGATCCACGGAGTTCCTATGGGCTCACACCTTTAGCCCTGGCAGCACAGAATGGGCATACAGAAATTCTGGAAATCTTACTGCGTAAAGGTGAGAACTAGTATACAGTCCCTTGAAAATCAGATGTGTAGTTTAAGCCCAGTTGGTTTTCTGACAGTTGCCAGAATATTCATGTGACATATTGTTATTAAGTGCAGAATTCGCTTCCTAAGGCTTAATGCGGGATTTTAGAACCCTAGTCTGCCCTCTGTGAGAAGGAGAGGCAGATATGGTGAAATCGTCTGCACCATGCTGATAGGGAGGAAAAAACCCTTGCCTAGCCACATCTGGATATGCTCACTTTCTGAATTCTCAGCGAACTCAAAGCAGTCAGTCTCTGCAAGTCAATTATTACTCATGTGATGATGTAGATGATGCAGATCTTTTGATGGTCCACACAGTAACTGAGAGTTGCCCTTGCTGATCATAAAGCATGCATGTTGGCCAAGTAAATTATGGCCTTTGGTTAAGCATGCCTGTTCAATATTCTTTATTGGCATGTTTGGTGCACAATTTTTATACAGTGTCCACAAATGCTGTCAGCTCAGCACCTTTCCCATCAAAGTTGCTATAAAGGAAGAGGTTGGTATCAGTTAAACAGTAAATCTTGTTCAGAGGCATATCTACAGTGGAGCAACTGGGGCTTGTGCCCTGGGTGTCAATGCCCAGAGGTGCCTCCCTGCCACACACCCCCACCTTCCACTGCTGCCCCCCTTGTGCCTCCCCCACCATCACTGTTGCTCCCTTGCACTCACTGCCGCCCCCCCACGCCTCCCCCATGCTCGCTGCGTCCCCCTTCTCACTCACTGTCCCCCGCACCCACTGCTGCCCTCCCATGCCTCACCTGCATTTGCTGCCGCCCTTGATGCCCACTACCACCACTCACCACCACTGCCCCTGCAAGGGTTTTCTTGGCCCGCTGAGGCGGCAGTGACGGTGGCGGCGGCGGTGGCGGCGGCGGCGGCACGTGGGGCGTAACTTCCACACTTGCCCCAGAGTTGCTGAGTCTCAATATTCCACTGATCTTGTTTCCTTAAGATGTGGCATAGTGGTGGTGGATGGCACTGCACCAGTTTAATAAGAGACAGGTGGGTTTGCTGGGATATAGCAGCAAAAGTGTGAATGTAGAGCAGTGGTTCTCAACCTGTGGGTCCCCAGATGTTTGTAGCCTTCAGCTCCCAGAAGCCCCAGCCACTGTGGTCAATGCTCAGGGCTTCTGGGAGCTGAAGTCCAAAAACATCTGGGGACCCACAGGTTGAGAACTACTGATGTAGAGGAATGTGATCTGCTAACCCCATTTTGACTTTGACAGCCCTTTCTTCAGATTTACCCTTTTGCAGTAGTCTTCAGCTTCAGGAAAGCCCTGCACTAAAAGAGATTAATAAAATGGACTTACATTGACCCTATATTCCCACATTCCTGAAAAACAATCCACTTATTTCAACAAATTTCTGGAATTTGTTGAGCTAGAATACACAGTTTAACAGGGGGAGACAGGTCACTTAGGTCTTCAGTTACTGGTGTGTGCCTTTTAAACCTCTACTGCTCTTTACTACACAGGTGCCAATGTTCTTTCCCAGGCATCTGATTGTGCATCCATATTATTTGAAGCTGCTGGAGGAGGAAATCCAGACTGTGTCTCTCTCCTTCTAGAATACGGAGCAGATGCCAATGTCCCAAAGCATTCGGGTCATCTGCCTATCCACAGAGCTGCTTATAGAGGACACTTCTTGTGAGTTCAAATATTCTGACTCAGTGGAAGCACTTAGAGTGGTGGGGTACCCCAGTAGTCATACAGTCCGCTCTGTTGTTTGTCACATATTTGGGGAGATCAACAGTGCCTTAGAGGTCAGTAGCTTGTGCAGTTACTGAAGCGGCCCAAGTATGAGCCTGATCTCTTTCGCACCTGGCCACCCAGATCAGATCCCTCCATACAGAAGGTGGTCTGACTGATAATGGCCTCAATTCAACATCCCCTCAGCATGGTGTACCTATCTGCATGCAGAGCTACAATATGCTGAGCCATCTATCACCCTTTGACTTATTGTAAAGCCCCTGAACAATCCCCAATTCACTGGGGAGCTCTGGAGAGCAGTCTGTGAGGATGGGCACAGTGATGGCTGGATGACATCTTCTTGCTGCTTCTTGTTGCCTTTGCTCCTCCAGAGGCTTATGTGATTTCTTGGGCTTTGGGAAAGCAGTGGAAAAGCAGTGGGAAGGCTAGCAAAAGCCAGCTGCTTGGCTGGCAGGATGGGGTACCACAGATGGGCGAGAGACTTCACCCCAGGCCAATCCTGGGGCATATAAGCAGTTACACAGCATGCACTGGTAATCCATCAGCTCTGGGGCTTCATCTCACCCACACTTCCTCATTCCAGGTCTTTGGGAGATTGTTATGCGTTTGGGAGCAATTTTGGGGGTAGATTTCACACTACGCAAAGATTCAGCCACCCCAACTTTGGCAGTTTTGGCATGGAATTACTTTTTTAAAAAAAAAAAATTTTTAATATATTTTATTAAGTAATTCAGTTCCATTATTAAAAGAGAAAGGAGAGCTTAATTATACAATCATATAATGATATAATATATCATATATCATATATCATGTATATCATATAATGATATACCATCATATTATGATAAAAGGTGACCCCTTTATCATAATCCTTTTACAGTAATTTCGCTCACCCAGGTAACCTTTTACAATATTCCTCCCGAAAATAGGCAAACATTGACATATCTTTTGTATTATCCTAATCATTCTTCATACTAAATTTATAAGAAATTAATTTAATTATATATATTATAATTTAATTATATCTAAATATACATATTTAATGTCATACATTTGCCATTAGTTCTTAATTTCACATTTCTAATTACCCCTAGTTTCCAAATAACTTCTCCTTTACTCCCCCCTTACCCTTACCCCCTTACCCTCCCCTCCCCATTCTTCAGGAAGTGAGTGCTCACATATATATACAATTCTTTCTCTAAATTTCAATAAATATATACTTATACATATATAGTTATATCTGTTTTAAATAAATGAATAAATACACGAAATCATTATTTTCCCTAAGTTCTCCTATATCTGTTTAAGTCTTCCCCCCATATCCTCTCTTTTGCCACTTCAATACTCTATCTTTTCAATAAGTTCCTACTTAATCTAATCATTCCATTTCCTTTCTTCTTATTTTCCTCTTATTTTCCCTTTTTCCCTCTTTTTCCTCTTTTTCTTTCTTTTTTCCCCTTTTTTTCTCTTCAGTTTCCATCCCATATTTACAACACATTTTTATTTAATATCAATAATAACATTCAACTCTAATCGTTCCAATATTACATATTCCATAATTCATATTTGTCTTACTCTTATTTTTCCATCCCCCAGACCGCTTTTTCCCCATAACTTTTCCCATAGAGGTAATACCAAATTCCATCTATCTTCACACTGAGTTGTGGATCTTTCAGTCGTCCAAATTCAAATCCTATCATATTCCACCATTTCGTATAACCTCATTATCCAATCCTCTATCTTTGGGGGTTCCTTTTGTTTCCACTGTTGTGCGTAGACTATTCTAGCCGCTGTAATCATATAAAGTAAAATCCTCTGGTGTGCTTCATTTAATTTAGGTGTTAAATCCAATATGTTTAATAAATACAATTCTGGGTTCAGAGGGAAATCAATTTTAAATATATCCTTAATTATCTCGTGTATCTCTTCCCAGTGCTCTCTAGCTCTTTTGCACGTCCGCCATAAATGACAGAACATGCCTTTAGCCTCACATTTCCAACATTTCTCCTTCTCTCCCCTATACATCCTTGCTAAACACACCGGTGTTAAATGCCACCTGTAGATCCTTTTGTAAAGGTTTTCTTTTAAGCATGTTGCTTGTAGTAATTTCCATGTCCTTGTCCATGACCTAGACCAAGTTTCCAGTGAAATAGTATGCCCTATATTCCTAGCCCATTTTATCATACATTCTTTTACTGTCTCTTGTTCCATATCTAATTCTAACAATATCTTATAAATCTTTCCCACTTTATGCTCCACCTCTTTATTCATTATTTCATCTATTTTATTTTCCTTCATTTCAACTCCATCTTGTTTCCTGTCAATCTTGAACCTTTCTTTTAACTGTCTTATAAGTAACCAGTGGGTATTTAAACCATCCTCTTTTAATTCCTCTCTCGATTTGAATTGTAAATCTCCCTCCTGATTTTTTAAAAGGTCCTTATAGGTAAGCCACTTATCTATTTTAGGTTTCTCTCTTTTATAAAAAGCTTCATGAGTCGAGATCCATAGTGGGGTTTTTAAATAGATTTTCCTTTTATATTTCAACCACACCCTTAGCAACCCTTTTCTTATAAGATGATTAGTGAAATTTTTATCTATTCTGTCCTTCCCATACCATAAATAGGCATTTGGCATGGAATTACAACTTGCTTGCCAATCATGCCCAATTAGGAGTTCCCTTAGAGGCCTTTGTAGGCAACCTGGGTGACAGCCAGCTCAGGAGCGGTGGACTCTGCAGCATTTCAGTGACTTTTGCTGAAGTAGATTCTTCCATCCATCCTTCTAAATAAATGCAGCAAATGGGCTGGGGAATCATGGCCCATCAGGCAACGATCTGTTGCCTGGATGTGAACACATGCTGGGTCAGGCCTCATGCAGTTGTGGCTTTGTTGGTTTTATTTGCCAAATGCAGCCACTGCCTTACAACTAGCCTTGCAGATGTTCATAGGAAGACCTGCTCCTTAGTTAGAGCAACTGTCTCAGTGGATAAGATTGGCACCTTTCCTTCAGAGTTTCTTCATGACCAACACTGTCAGAGCTACTTGAGAAAGGCCTGCATTATTCTTTCTTCCATCTGCTATATCATTTTATTTTCCACTTTTCCTTTGGCAATTCTTATGTATTTTTCTTTTGCTCTTGTGATCCTTTTTTACCCATCTGCTTAAGGTGGAACGGCTCTCATTTTAAAAGTGCTGACCAGGAAAGGCAGAGACAAACTTCACACAAGAGAGCCACTACTCATGCCTGTTTTGCCTGTTACCTTGTCATCCTGATTTAATATTCTTAAATATTTTATTGTCTTTCCTTTACTTCTCAGAGCTCTGCAGATCTTGGTTCCGGTGACACATTATTCTGCCATCAAGGAGAGTGGAATCAGTCCAGTTCACTCTGCAGCAGCAGGAGGGCATCCTCAATGCCTCGAATTCCTTCTAAAATCTGGTTTCGATGCCAATTTTATGCTGCACCAGAGAATTCGCAAAGGCTATGATGATGAGAGGAAGTCTGCCTTGTATTTTGCTGTTTCTAATGGGGATATTACCTCAGCTCAGCTGCTCCTGGAAGCTGGGGCCCTACCAAACCAAGACCCAGTTAACTGTCTCCAGTTGGCCTTGCGGATGGGCAACTACGAGCTCATTAGTCTCCTGCTTCGCCATGGGGCCAATGTGAACTACTTCTGCAGGGTTAACACAACACATTTCCCATCAGCTCTGCAATACACGCTGAAGGACGAAGTTATGTTAAGGATGTTGCTGAATTATGGGTATAATGTTCACCGCTGCTTTGATTGTCCCCATGGGGACAAAGCACATTCCCAGTACATGTTTGAAGGGTGGACCTCAACTGTTATCAAAGACACAATGGTAAGTACTTCCTGTGGGAGATAATTTTATAGCCCTCCCAGTTCCTTCAAACCTTTTCTCCTGGAAGCGAGGCTCAATAGGGTGTTGAAACCTTTTAAGAACATCTGAAGCTGAATCTACAAACTGGGGAAAAGATATGCACAGTCTAGCTACTCTACATATTACTGTTTCAAGGAAATCATGGGATTGCAGAATAGAATGCCATTCTTAAGAAACATCCTCTGTAGAAAAAAATGGAAAGTGCTTGGTTATTCTAATTATAGCTGTTAGCAATTGGTTTGCGGGGGAGGGGGCCTGAGGTTAGTTCTTCCAGGATACTTCTGTAATACAAAATGTTGAATTCTGTAGTTTCACACCTTCCTGTTCTTCTCTCTCAGTTCTGTGAAGTTATAACTCTCTCATGGCTAAGGCATCTATCTGGGAAAGTAGTGCGCGTGATGCTAGATTACGTTGATCATATCCGAATCTGCTCCAAGCTTCAAGATGTTCTTCAGGAACAAAAATTGTGGCCTGAAATTCATGCAATTTTAAGTAAGTGTTAAGTACAGCCAGCAGCTATAGAAAGGTGAATTTTGGGGATTAATGAAAATGGGTATACTACAGCTCTCAAACTGGGAATTTTATCATTAAGCAGTTACTTAATATTGATAACAGGCATAATTATTGCTTTAACTTACTTGAGGTTGAGAATTAGTTATAGCAATCATTGTCTGGTTGTGAAGGAGCTTCTGCATGTAGTAATTTTACTAATCTTTAATGTCTTCACATTACTAAACAGATGTGTACATACCCAAACAAAATGTGTACTTATGGTTTATTATGGATTGGCAACACTTCATATCGTTTACTAATTAATACATTTATATATTTAATTGTATTACCATATTTTTAATCCAGCCTATATCAATAGACTGAGATCAACATTAAAAAAAAACCCAAGCAAATTAAAATCCCAAATTAAAACTCAATTGGACTCTGCACCTAGACCTTGGACTAGGGAAGCTGTGGGTTGCCACAGTCAAGCAAACTTTCCTGTTTCTCCACAGAATGTACAGA
Organism: Iguana delicatissima; assembly: GCA_948472985.1. NCBI lineage: Eukaryota > Metazoa > Chordata > Lepidosauria > Squamata > Iguanidae > Iguana > Iguana delicatissima. The sequence goes on along the minus strand of CAOKZL010002231.1, from coordinate 47,451 downwards.
TTCTAACAGTGGGATACAGAGGCCAGCCCCCCTCAGTAGATCTGAATATTTTGCAGGGATATGCGTAGGGAAAAGTGTTCTGCCCAAAGTTAGGGTACCTTTAAATAGCATCACTAACATTTGAGCACTGGATGACAATTCTGGAGACCAGTGTTGAAGTCCCCACTCAGCCATTGAAACCTACAGGATAACTTTGGGCAAGTCAGTCTCTCTCAGCCTCAGAGGAAGGCAAAACCTCTTCTACACAAATTTTGCCAAGAAAGAAATGTGATAGACTTGCTTTAGGGTCATTGTAAGTCACAAATGACTTGAAGGCACCCAACACCACCACCGTAAAGTAAAATTGACATTACTGGTGTTGTCCTGGGCCTTCAAGTCTTTTCTGATTTATAGCAACTCAAAGGCAAATCTATCACAGGCTTTTCTGGGTGGCAGCCAATCCAGTTCCTTTAAAGCAGTGGTTCTCAACCTGTGGGTCCCCAGATGTTTGTGGACTTCAGCTCCCAGAAGCCCCAGCCACTATGGTCAATGCTTAGGGCTTCTGGGAGCTGAAGTCCAAAAACATCTGTGGACCCACAGGTTGAGAACCACTGCTTTAAAGTATTGATAAAACAACTTCTGTATCAGGTTCCTGTCAACAATTTAGCTGCTACATTCCTGCAACTCTTGTCCTTCAAGGGCAACCCCATGTAGATGACTTTCTGGTAATCTGGAGGGGAAGTTGCCAGAGCAGAGAGTAATGTAATATGATAGGAGCCTTTTTCTAATGCTTTAGTGTTGTTGTTGTTTTAAGTAAAGTTCAAAATAAACTATCAGTTGCTTTTTATCCTGCTTTTCTACTCTTGGTTTTATGCCTAAGTGCTCCATTTATTATTTTATTATTGCAATGACCTACAACTAAACCCCAGAATGTCTATACTCATCATGTACTGAAGGAGCAACCTGATGAACGTTACCCATGTTGACCACAGCCCATAAAGCATGCCATGCTCCATGTGTGATGTTGAACTACGCATAAACTTGAGTATTTGTATCAAACTACCAAAGGCAAGAGTTTTCACCTGACAACATATTCAGTATGTGTTGTAGAAGGCAATGTTATTTAAACAATTATATAAATACATTGTGATTCCTGCTTTACTTCATGAATCATCCTTGATTGGACCGATGCCATGGAAAATCTCCTAGCAGCTTTTTTTTTTTTTTTGCAGAAGCTGGGTTGTCCAATAACAAAGAACACAATCTTATTTTGACAGATAATAATGTACTTAACTCTCTAACGTTAGCACTTTATGGTGTTAAGTACATTCTCGGGCTGGCAGGAGGATCAATCCATGACATGTGGATTTGAGCCCGTTCCGATTCATCACTGCAGGAGTCTTCTATGTTCTATTCTGTTTTTGCAGTTAGACTCCTGTCCCTATCGTCCAGTTTTAATTTCTCTTGCATACCTGACAGTTGTGTTTCAGTCCTGATCCAGTACATAGCCTAAGATTTTAAGATGGAGAAGGAAAAGGAGTTCTTAGAAAATAAGGGAAAGGTTTCAAGGAGAGAGGAGGAAACAGTGATAATTCCGTCCTGAATACCACTACTCAGCAGGTCTCAGACGGCGACAAACAGCATACTATCCAGAAAACTGCTATTCAGTGTGTCACAGATGACGACACACAAGATTCCACCCAAAATATTGTGGTACAGCAAGTGGCAGAAAATGAGAAGCGATCTGAGCTGAGGAAAATATTTTTGAGCTCAAGCGAGTGTGAGCTGGAGGAAATAGGAGCTTCTATGGAACAGAAAAAGAAAAGCTCAGATGGAAAAAAGAAGAAAGTGTCCAGTAAAGTAAGTAAAAGGAAAGGGAAAAGGAAAGTGGAGGAGAGCGAGAAATCTCTTGGCAAAAAAGTGGCTAAAATCACGACCAGGACTCCAAAGCTTATCGCAATGCCATCTTAAAAACTCCGGTTCTAAGATGGTGCCGGTGTTATCAGGACGCCATGTGGAGCCTCAGTCAAGGGACAGGAGGCGGAACTCTGTTGCACATGGGCAGCATTGCTGCCAAGGCAAAGCATAAACAACCAGATGCAGGGAGAGCTGCTGTCCACATGGAGGATAGTTGAAAATTAATTCTCCCATGCCTGTGACGGCACCAAAGCATTTAAATCCTAGTTTCAAACACTATATTCAGAAAATGTTTCTGGAAGTCCTTTCTGTTCCGCAAACAGTGTTGAAGGAACCGGAACAAGGGAGAGTTCCCTCAATGTTTCCCTCGAGTTTCAATGCCAGACACAAGAAGCTGCAGGGACAATCTGGCTTCAGAAATAAACAGTTAAAGAGGCAGTAACTACACATATGAGCACATTATTCAGCTCTCAGATGTCTCAAGTTAATGAACTGCAATATCAAATGGCATTATTTAATTTGATGAATTGTAGTAAAAAATATAAATGCTCTGAACCTATGGAATCAAATGGGGGGAGCACTGAATAATCAACTGAACGTAAATTCAGCTCATAGGAATGATAGACAAGAATTGCCAGAGGAAGAGGAGATGCAATGTGGAGATGTTATATTGGAAAAGACAAGATCTAAGAAAGTTAAAGTAGATGAAGATATGGTAGCAGGGGAGAAACAAAATGCATCTTCAAGAGAAAAAGTGAGGGACCTACAAGGCAAACATACTTCAGCTAAGGTTGTTATGACAAGTAAAGGCACAGGAGAAGAACATGATCAGAGAACTCTGTCTCAAGAAGAGTTGGAATTGGATGATGATGATGATGAACAGGAAGAAGTTATGTTAGTGGAGAATAGTGAAGAAGAATTGTCTTTAGATGAGGAAGACAGTGAGGGAGCTTCTGACAGGCTGTTCGAATGGGAAAATTTTCATAGGCTGCTGAGTATTACAGTCTTTAGAATTAGATAATATTAACACACAGGAATTAGGGGAAGGTCATAAGGAACAGGATAAGAAGATAGCATTAGTTATTAGAAGGAAGGGGTCACAAGGGGGAGAGATTCCTATGCCAAATTTATTTAAAGATGTGATATTAAATGAGTGGACAGCTCAGAAAAATTTAAAAAGGCTGGTATCATACACTAAGAAATTATATACATTTTTTTAAAAAGGATGTAGAGTTTCTTAAAACCTCTTTGGTGGATGCCCCTATAGCAGGATTGAGTATCAGGAACAATTGCCTCCAGGGAAGAGGACTTAAAGAGGTGGATGAAAGAACAGCAGCCACAGTGTTGCAGAGAGCACATGAAACAATAGTATTTTCAATGACAGCTTCTATTGTGGCTTCAGTGTTTGTTAGGGCTGCAGTGCTTTGGACACAAGAAGTTTTGGAATCCCAGGATTTAAGTTTTCAATTAATATTGAAGGCAATAGCAAGGATTCAAAAGGTTTTGAAATATATTGTGGATGCAGGTCATGATGCAACTGCATTTGGAGCTAGGAGTATGAATTCAATAAACATTGCAAGAATGTCACCATTGTTAAAACACTAGGAGGCGATCAAAAGTCCCGTGATAATGTAGCCTTTGTCCCTTTTAAGGGTGAGCTTTTATTTGGGCCTCAGACTTTGGAAAAGGTGTTGGTTGAAACAAAAGAAAAGAAACAGATTGTCAACCTTACAAAAGAAAAGATTAGATAGAAGAACTTTTCCAAGTTCAAATTATTCCTTTTGAGGAAACAGAAATAATATAGAAGACTGACAGACTTTAGAAGTGGAAGGTATCAGGGGAGTAGGTTGAGATCTCAATTTAAGAAACAGGGACAGTATCCCTGACAGGGTCAAGATAAGGTTGGGAATGTCCCAAAGAGAGGGAAATCCCAATACTGACAACCAAGAAGTTCCAGTAGGAGGGAGACTTCTGCTGTTCGGGGACAAGTGGAGACAAATAACAATGGATCACTAGGTCATCAAGGTAGTTACTCAAGAGTACAAGATTTGTTTCCACAGCAAACTGAGAAGCAGATTTTTCTCATCACCGGTATCCAAAAACAAGGACAAATGTCAGATTGTATGGCAGGAAATTCATCATTTATTATGAATTGGAGCAATAGGGAAGGCACCCAAAGAGCAGAAATCCTCAGGGATTTATTCTGTCTTTTTTTACTAAAGTGCCCAAGGCCAATGGGAAAAACCGACCAGTGTTGAATCTCAAGTACCTCAACAAATATGTGAAATATCAGAAATTCAAAATGGAAATTTTACAGACAATAAAGGAGAACTTGTCTGTGGGGGAGTTCATGGTGTCCATAGATCTCAAAGAGGCATATATATATATACACCAATGGCAATAGAGGACAGGAGGTATTTGCAGTTTCAATACCAGGGATGTCATTTCCTACCATTCGGTCTGGCACCAGTGCCAACAGTATTCACAAAGGTACTGATCCTGTTAGTAGCTCATCTCTGGATAAAGAGGGTGCAGTTATATCCATATTTGGACATTTACTGAAAGCAAAATCAATAGGAGGATGGAAAGAAGACATGAATCTAACAATTCAAACTTTGCAGGACTATGGGTTCCTGTTAAATTATGAGAAGAGTATTTTGGAACCAACAAAGAGATTAACACATTTAGGGGCAAGGACAGACACCTCACAGGGGAGGTTATATCTATCTCAGGACGGACTAATGAAACTGAAGCAGATCTCGAAGGTGTGAACTATGAGCTCAGTGGATCTCATGCAGTTGGCAAGGCTGATGGGGATAATGATTTCTACAATACGATTAGTGCACTGGGGCAGATTCCATTCAAGACCTCTTCAGAGGTTGTTGATACCTCATCAGTTAGCAATAGTGACAAAAAAGTAAGGCTGCCATATCAACTGAAGCTGGAGTTGGGATGGTGGCAGAAGGTCAAGAATGTTATAGAGGGAATTCCATTGCAGATACCAAATATGATTCGTGTTACATCAGACACCAGGCTATCTGGCTGGGGAGCATATTGCAGCAGTTATTCAGTACAGGGGCAGTGGAGTGCCATAGACAGGAAATTCAACATAAATTACTTAGAGTTGAAGGCAGTAAGGTTGGCTGTTCTGAGATTTGTGAAATTCTTAAAGGGTCAGCATGTGCAGGTATTTACAGACAATATGTCAGTGAAAGCATGTATTTGCAAGCAAGGGGACTGTGCTTAACGCCTCTACTGTCGGAAAAAACCAAGCTATTCAGGTGGGCCAAGAGGAATGGAAAGTCTTTAACAGCAGTCCACCTGAAGGGAGAGCTTAATATACAAGCAGATTATTTGAGCAGGAATTATATACATCTGGGAGAGTGTTCACGAGGGAGCCCTGGTGGCGCAGTGGTTAAATGATAGTACTGCAACCACAAGGTTGTGAGTTCGATCCTGCCAGGCTCCAAGGTTGACTCAGCCTTCCGTCCGTTCGTAGGTCGGTAAAATGAGTACCCAGCTTGTTGGGGGCAATTAGCTAAAAATACATTGTAAACCGCTTAGATAACACTAGTTGATAGGTGGTATAGAAATAAATGCTATTGCTATAATATTGCTATTGTTCAATCAACCACAATGTGTTTCTGAGTGTACTAGAGTGTTATGGTCCATTATGAGTAGATTTATTTGTGCCTGGAGAGAACGTCAAACTAAGGCAATTCTTTTCCATAGATGGAAGCAGAGATGCAGAACAGCAAGACACGTTGTCAGTTCCCTGGCTAAAAGGTGTTTGTTATGCTTTTCCACCTGTCCAAATAGTTCAAAGAGTACCCCTCAAAATTCAACTAGCGAATGTCAGTAGTGATGGTGGTACCATATTGGCCCAGACGACCACAGTTCCGACTGTTAATGCAGATGGCACAAGAACCACCATTACATTTGCCAATACGTCGGGATTTGCTCAAACAAGGACCAGTGTGCCACCCAAATCCCAGTTGGCTCAAACTGACTGTGTGGAAATTGAGAGGAGGTATCTAACCAGCCACGGTTATACTGAGGATGTGGTAGATACAATTTTAGCATCTCATCAGAATTCAACACAAAAGATATATAACAGAACTTGGAAGGCATTTAGAAGATGGTATAGGTCCAAGTCATTATTGACTTATAACTAGGAAATCTCCCATATTCTTCAATTTCTTCAGGCTGGTATTGATAAATGACTAAGGCCTAATACTATAAAGAGACAAGTGGCAGCGTTATCAGCAATACTGAGTTTGGAGGGTAAACTAATTTTGAGACATCCACATATAAAGAGGTTTATTAAGGGAGCAACTTTAAAAACCTATCATACAGTTCATAGATTTCCATCATGTGACCTCAGGTTGGTTCTAAATGTGTTAACCGCGCGGCCATTTGAACCACCGATAGAGGCTTCTTTGTGATTACTGTTGTTTAAAGTGGCCTTTTTGTTAGCTATAACTTCGGCCAGGAGGATTTCAGAGTTAGCAGCGTTGTCAGTTAACTGCTAACTTCTGTGTATTTGGACAAGATAGATGAACACTACAGTTGGATCCTACTTTTCTGCCAAAGTGTCTTTCATCAGATTTGATGAAATTTATTTGCCAACTTTCTGTCCAAGACCTGCCCACGCTTCGGAGCGTAAATGGTATATACATTAGAGGTCAGAAGAGCAGTAAAGGTATACATTAAGAGAACTGGACAGATTAGGCATTCAGAGGCATTATTAGTATCATACCATCCAAAGATACTGGGTCAGAAGACTAGTAAGACTACAATAGCTAGATGGATAAAAGCGTGCATTTTTATGACTGTGCCAAGAAACCTAGACTGAGGAATGTGTGGCCACATTCAATGAGATCGATGGCAACCAGTAGGTATATGCTGTGTCTTCATCTTTGCAAGATATGCAACACTGCGGGTTGGAAGGAACTGATGACTTTCATTAGGCATTGTAAGTTGGATAAATATAGATCAACTTAAGCAGCTTTTGGCTGCACAGTTCTGCAAGCAGTGATCTAGAAGCAAGATAATTTCCCACCCGAAACTGTGACTTGGGAAAGTCCTACATGTCATGGATTGATCCTCCTGCCATCCTGAGAATGAAGAGTTGGTACTTACATGATTGGTCATTCTGGAATGTCAGGAGGAGCAATCCACACCACCACAAAAAAAAAAAAGATACTATGGGAAAAATAGATGTTAAGATACATTAGGGAAGTAAATTGGACAGATAGAGACAGGAGTCTAAGTGAAAAAATGGAATAGAACATAGACAAGTCCTGCAGCAACAGGTCGCAAGAGGATCAAACCCACATATCATGGATTGCTCCTTCTGCCATCCCAGAATGACCATTCACTAAGTACCAACTCTTCATTATTTCAAAAATAACGTCAACTTCTGTTATCCTGAGCCCCTTTACACCCTCCAAATTTTTGTCAGGTGGCATTTATTTCATTCACCTTCATAACAGGAGAATTGTTGTTCCCATTTTACAGATGAAAAGGCTGAAATGGTAAGGACTAACAGATTGCCCCAAGAGGCCACTATGGCTGCAGTGATTTGATACCATCTATAGCCCACCCAATTCCCCAGGAACGAAGCTAGGCTTCAAAGTGAAGCATAAGATGGGTAAATTGCATAATAATGTATTATATTTATTTCCAGCAAACACTCGTTCTTTGAAACATCTTTGCCGTCTGAGAATCCGGAAATGTTTAGGACGCTTGCGTCTGCGTTGTCCTGTCTTCTTGACCTTTCTACCACTACCAAACCGTTTGAAAGAATATATACTCTACAAAGAGTATGATCTGTATGGACAAGGAAATCTGGACGGAATCTACTAATTCAGGTGTATAAAACTGTATCTGGAAGGTGTCTTATGTGCACTCTATATACATATGAGCTGTAGCTTATGTAATTTTTAGAAAAAAAATGGGTGAGATAAAACAAGCAATCTAATCATTTTTAATAAAATCTGTTGGTGGATAAAAAACACAGCTCTCCACCATTTATAACGGAAGCATATGTCCTTCTCAGGAAATGCACAATAGAGGGCATAAAGATCAATTTTTAAAAAAGCAGTCTAGTCAGGTCATCTTCAAAAGAATAAATAGTACACTACTTCTTTCCCATCAACTATCTAGTAGCTCATTACTATAACAAAGAAACAGAAATCAAAGTACAGTCTGGATAATCAAATATTATTCACTTTATTTTCTTGGAGTGATAAACAAAATCAAGTATTTTTCAATAAATGTAAAGATACATTTATTTTTAGCAACTTATAAACCAAAATGCTTAGTGTAAGTTCTCCTTTGTGGCCCTTTTGACACACAAAAATGGGCCCCACATGAACCTTTTTTACAGCTGATCAACTTTTGGTGGTAATGCCACCTCTCCTCCCTGAAGCATATGCTTGGGCACACCGAAGCTACTCTCTCAGTTCCTTTTTGTCCAGCTTACGCATTTGTAACTGCTCAACAAGATGCCAGCCAAGATTCTTATTCCAGGATGAGCAATACTTCAGCTTCCCCAAGCAACTGCAGCTATCCTTTAAACAATCCAAGATGGATATTAACCCTTGCATAACAAGCTATTATTCCTTATTTTAAGGCAAATTAAAGGTATTTTTCCAGCTGTCAACTTTTTTTTATTAGGTACAATAAATGTTTCTGATTATATTCAATACATGGATAAGATCCCTGGATGACTGACAGACTTCTGACATTTGACAAAAGTTTCAGATAATTTTGAATATTTGGATACATAATGAACATCTGGGGAACAACAGAAAACAGATAATTACCAGATCATTACAGAAATTCAACTTTAAAAATTAACTGGACTTTGTTGAAGTCCTCCATACACAGAGTTTTATTAATATCTAGATTTCAATCTGCAATTGACAATATCAAGTTGACAATCATTGGCTATTTATTAATACAAGAATTAAGGGAAACTGTGTTACACTCTTTAAAACAATGCAAAGATCACAACCACTGGAACAGGACCAAAATGTTACCTTACTCGTTAAGAATTTGACCAGTCCACTATATTGTAAAAATCACTCAATTTCGTACAGACTTTGTGGCTCGTTTATGAATCTTATCACAGAGCATTGTTCCTTCAAAGTTAACATGCTGGATTATTCTTCCCACCAAGCTAGTAGATCACATTTTCTTTGGTGAGGGGTATGGAACTATCGAGGGAGGGAGGGAGGGAGGGAGGGGAGTTTGATTCTCCCCAATCCAATTTCTGTGCAGTCCAGATGATGACCCGATGATTCCTCATCCCTGTTTTGACTGATACGGATTTTCAGAGAATTTGCAAAATGAGCTCTGAATAAAACATGCCCAGAAAAATAAGTTATTCTCTCCAGAGAGAGAGAAAGCACACAATTAAGAATTCTGATCTGATGCTTTTAAAAACACCTGCTTCATTTGCAAACAATTAAAGGAATGTTTTCAGACTACAATTCATGAGGGAAGAGGGAAATATGCAAAAAGAAAAAAAAAATCCCCTTGCTACATTTCTCAAGAACCCAAGCTCTGACATTCAGCAATCTTACTCCCTTTTTAAATTCTGTTTTTAACATCTGACTTGTTTACAAAACTGCAATTTGAAAGAGGAAAAAAACATAGTTAAGTACCAGCACCCAACTTGTGGAGTTCAGCTCTTGCACCCTGACAGCACAATCCCATACATGCTTACTCAGAAGTATGCCCTATTAGATTAACGGGGCTTATATCTTGGCAAGCAGGTACATAATTGAAGCCACATGAAACAAGATAAAATTAGATTTTGTTGTTAAATACACAAAGGAAAGTTTATTTCATGATTATTAAACACTGCTTTGTACACCACAATCTCCCTACATGAAAATAATCTCTCTATAGGAAAATACATGTTTCCACACAGTGAGACATGGGGCACAAGCTATTTTTGCACCATAATATACCAACCAGGCAGCCAAATAATGTCTCTCTGTACAGAATGTACACACAACCGAAAAATTAATGTGGGGATTATGGGATATTTACACACTCTGAGGAAAATCTGTGCAAACTAGGTCTGGCATCCTGTTAGCAATATACACATATGTAGGCTTCCCTTACATGTGCATATGTTGTTCTGGGGATGCCACATGCATTGACATTCCCTCTCTCCCTAACAGAACACCCCCCCAAATTACTGATCAGTGTCTGAAGCCCCCTGTGTGGCCACTCCATGCTTCATGATGAGCAGGCAGCATCTAACTACATCCCCACACCAAGACATGAAATGGTGACATCAGAACAGAGATCAGCCAGGTCCTCCAGAGTTCTCAGTGCTATGGTAATGCTTTCACACATGGCTGCTGAGACATAGCCAGACACTTCTGCAATTCTTCCTCCTCATCACAAAGCACGGAATGGCCATGGGGGGGGGGCAGAGCTTCAGAGGCTGTTTAGTAAGTTGGGGTGGTACATGACTCAGACTAGGATTGGTCCGCATATGGACCTACTATGCTATGCTAAGACATACAGGGCTGCAGCTTAGGTGTGGGACATATAATGTGTATATGTACTAATTCCAGAGTATGGACAGGCAGATTTCTCAAATCTGTTTCCATTGCTTTTCTCCCCAGGTTAGTTTTGTATAGATTTACACAAAACACAACAAAATTTGTAAATATTTGCTGTGCATGAATGGATACATGAAAAGACAAATGCGCTATTTATTAAAATATGTTTATGTACATTTTAGAAGCACACAGAACAATTTCTCCACAGTGCAAAAATATGTACCTGATATGGAACCCTTTTTTCTTTCACAGAATGCACTGCAAGCCCAGAAATGTACAGATTTCCAACCATAAACTATTTCTGTATTCAGACCAGGAAGGGGACATTGGGCAAAACCATTTTTTAAAAATTGGCGAATTTTTCCACACATCTCTGTTCCAGAATTAATATATATAAATAAAATCTTGGCTTACCATGTGTCACCATATTTAAACAATCATTTAACCATGGAAAATCTGTGGATTCTCCCCTTTCCAGCACATTCATATAAATGTATAAATGTAAACTCTCTTCATCTTTTTTTCCTTCACAACATATGGATAGTTATGCAAAAGAAGAGTCATAGCAATCAATTCCACAAAGAGCAAGCCTTTATGCCCTTTTAAAATTGGTATCTAATTTAATAAGTAAAAAGATAAAAATGACTGGTTTTATTAGTGATGAAATTTGGTATTATGCACATTATAATACACTGAATTAACATACATCTTTACATATATATACATCCACGCTGCAGGTGACAGCTGCTGGAGGTTAGCTGCAACATAATGAATAACAGCCATCTGTTTATAAGTAATCACTTCAACACAAATTTCAGATACTTGTAATGTTATGTGTGACTATAAGCAGCTCAAAAAAGCAGTACAGTAGTTAGGACAGCTTTTGCCAATTAATGTGAGCTACTCCTAAATATAAAGACATAATTGAAGTTAGTATTGCTTATTAAAAGGATTAGGAACTCCTATGAATGGCATTTAATATGTCATACTGATCTAAACCTTCAGGGAGGTAGAACGAATCACAAAACCAAAGAGACCACTAGGGCTATCAAGTCCAACCCCTTGCCATGCAGGAATACACAATCAGCTGAGATTTCTCATCTGATCAATGGACAGATAAAATCATGCTTAAATTTATTAGAAGTACCATCTGTCTCCTTCAGATCATCTGGAGAAAGAACACCCCTATCAGATTTGAAAACATTTCCTAACACTGAGACACTATCAGGCAGCACTTTACAGTCCTAAAGGGATATCCCTTACACAGATACATGGAAAGATTTGAAGGTTTGGGCCATTTCAGAAGGCCTGAAAGACCATATGAATTATGATACTTTTATTGTGTAGCACATAAAATCTTTCAGATAACTTTTATTTTTTACATTATCATAAAAAGTTGGTACCAAAGTTCAGAAGGAGCTATGATGGTTTCTTCCACGGTAAATTTGTTTCTACCAACTACTATGCTATTCTTTGTTGAGATTTGAAAATAAGGAATTTCGATTAAAAGGCAGGTTACATTTACAAAATCTGATGAGTCAATGAGATGAAATGAATGTATTGGATTTGTATTCATATTCTTCATAAAATAAGGGCTCTGATATAAAATCAGACACAATAGGTTAGATCCAGTGGCAGGCCCATTTAAGAGGGTTGGAAGAAACAGCTACTACCTCTTTCTCTCTGTAGCAAATCCTCCAGCCCCTTGAAGATGCTACACACCAGGACAGGAGACCCTGATGAATGGAGTGAGTTGTGACAGTCATGGAAATTCTAAAAATTGAGTGGGGGCAGGTCCTATGGCACTCCTATTTATGAAAAGATCTGGAATTCAACCCATTATTTTGCATTAACTGTCTTTTTTTTTTGTGGGGGGGAGAGACCAACACACTTTTCACTTAAATTTCTGATTTTTATTTTTTATCTATCTATTTATTTATTGGGGTAATGAAAACCCCCAGATGTGGATCCTAAACAGTTTCAAAGGTTATGTAGTCTAAATCCTTGTGGTACATGTGGAATTAACAAAGATATTCTGCAAGAGTTTAATGAAATAAGGCTAACTATGACCACGGACTTAAAAAGCAATTTCATCTCGACTGGCAAAATCTTCCAGTATACTTAGTACTTTCATCAACATATTCTCAAACTAGCTGATGGCATGGGATTCCAAAGATCATGTTGGAAGCTTCTTCAAGGGCACAGGCACAGTTCTCATCCAGAGACAGAACAGTCTAACTGTACAGTGTTACTGATCCAACGCTGTGCAGCCACTACCTTCAAGCTTCCTCCTCCTCTTCTGCATCCCTCTGCAGCACCGAAAATCTACTGCAGAAGGACTCCTTATCTTTCAGAGCAGATTTTCAGGGCGTGCAGAGGGACAGTAGGAGGAAGACAGCATCACCCCCTCCCAATTCTATTGGTGAAAGCAGATCACACCAACAGAAGTGCCCAGTGCTTTTATTATAACTCTTACCTTCAACATCTGTTACCCTCCAGCACAATTGCACGGAAATATAATTGTGGAGAAGTTAAGACAGCATCAGCCAATGCAATCTCACATAAAAATAATGATCTCACCTTTAATCTAAACAATATACACAGGACTGCTGGCTTCCTGAACTCTTTTTTTTCCTCCCTGACAATTCATTCCAGGATGTATTTAACTACAAATTAGCACTTTGCTATCTTTGGGAATTAAAATAAGCATCTCAAAGACTAAGAATTTTATTATGACATACATTTCATGGACTGGAGACCACTTGATCAAATTGAATTTGTTCATATTTAAAGTTGCCAAAAGACATCTTTTGTCAAAACAGATGAAACACAGTTACCCCTCTGAAGCTGGAAACAGAAAGTGAAGATAAAGAGCATAAATTCTTTGTGCTTAATTTATGACAATATGTTCCTCATGAAGTCATTTGCAAAGAAAAATAAGTTCTTCAAAATCCAATTCTGGTATAGCTATTACCACAGTTTCTTATAACTGAGAAAAGAGTTCACATTTATATTAAGCAGACAGTTTAAGTAAAATCAAAGCTTAATGAGTCAGAATATTGAGTCTCATTTAACACAGCAAACCCTCCACCTTTGCTTCATCTGTAACTTGCAGCTTATCTCAAACAACCGGTCCAAAAACTTGCACTGAAGTCACCTCATGCTTCAGATTCTCGCTTCTTCTTCACTTCTTCTCCTAAATCACTGTCTTCTGATTGGCTACTACTAAGGACTACAAACTGTCCTTCACCAACACTTTGGCTTGATCTACTAGAAGCAGCTATTAGTCGGCTTTGCTCTTCTAAATCCTGCAAGAAATCACTCATTTTTAAACACGATACCAAACTGACTTTGTACTGTAAATGCTTCTACATAGATCTGCATTGTGACCACACCTGAAATACCGTGTATAGTTCTGGTTACTGTTTCTCAAAAGGGACAGAACTGGACAGAGTTCAGAAAAGGACAACCAAAATTATCAGGAAGTTGGGGAATTTATTCTATGAGGAAAGTATGCAATGTTTTGGCATTTTATTTAAAGCAAAACATCAAGTGAGACACCTGACAGAGCTTCATACAAATATACAAGATGTGATTAAAGTGGCTCAAAAAGCTGGATGTAATATGAGGTGTCTTTCTGGTCAGTGAGGAATGCAACAGGTAGGAACAGATTAAGTTCCACTACTGTGGAAGGCTGGGCTAAGCAACCGAAATACCCAGAAGAGAAGGAACTCCCCTTCATTTGCAGGACACACAAAAACCAAGAAGCTGGTATTAGTAAACTATTTATCAACTGCAACCTCAAAATCAAACAAGGACAATACAGCATAAACAGAGGGGCTGCATATGATTCTCTTGTACTTTGAATGAAGAGGGGATGAAAGAGAGGACGAAGAGGTGGGGAAAAGGTTGAAGAGCTCAACAAAAGATGTCTATATAGGCCAGGAACAACTCCTGCCTCTCTGCAGCTTATGGGAATGACAGAGACCAGTTGTTAAGATAAAAGGGCTATTCAGACTACACCATTATAGCACTTTGATCCCACTTTAACAGCCATGGGTGAATGCTGAGGAACGCAGCTTGCTGAAACACTTGAGCTCTCTGGCTAAGAATTCTAAATGCTCCTCTCTAAATTGACAATCTCAGGATTTCATAGAATGCTGCCATCACAGTCGAATCATTAATACTGTAATTGCATAGTGAGAGTGGGCCCAAAGTGGCTATGGTTTCCTTAAGGACTGCCTGCTTCAACCACTTTTTAAAATAATAGGGCTGAGAAAGAATGACCTCATCCCTGAGACAAGCTGAGAAAGCCTCTTAGTAGATTCTACTTACTACCTCCATGGAGCCACCAAGGCAGCAGGAGCAGCACCACATGGGGAACCTGTGGGAACCCTCCTAATGGTGGTCACCTCACCGAGTGGTATGTACAAAGGCTAACTCCTTTTTCATCACTACAGGTTCAACAACAGCATGCATATGTGGTCTCAGACTTTTCTGGCTTATCTTCCTTGTAGCCTGACTGGAAGCTACAACTGGGCAATTACCCTTCTTCTTCTACCAGGCAGCAAGACCGGCAAGCTTAAACACTAACAAAAGGCACTGAGAAATTTTCCTAAATTTCCCCACTTGGAGAAACAATGTCCCTTTCTCACTGGATGTAGCAGTCCAACGCTACTCCATGCCCAAAGCCCTTTGGAGATCTTTGGACAACATTCCACCCACCACTCAGCCATGGGAGAACTAAAATGGCTTTCTAAGGCACCTAATTCCCATCAAGGTAGCAATGATGGGTTTTTCTTTTCCAAATTCTTTCTATGGTTTATTTCACCATTGGAATACCTCTTCCCTGCAGACCCTACAGGCTCAGAACTGACAATGAGAAGAGAAAAGGAAAATAAAGCAAAAAGGTGCTTTCTGTGATACAGCTGCAAATACAGTCTATAGGTTAACTCTGCTGTTCCTAACAGGCAGCACTAAAGACTAAAGGGGACTCCTCCTTCTCCTCCAGATAAGAGCAGTCTGTGTTGCTTTGCCCTGCCTACCACAGAAGCGAATTAAGCCTTCCTCTACCCTAACTGATCAAGAAAGAGTAGTTTTGCCTTTAAATAATTCTAAGGTCATGCAATGAAGTGTGATGTTGAGAGAGCCAGGAAAATTAGATACATTTGTAAAAAATTAGGCTATTAATGGCTACTAGTCATGAAAGGGCTTCCCTTGGATGAAAAGTAGTATATCTTTGAACATCTGGTGCTGGTAAAAGCAGCAGAATAGTGATACGACTTTCACATCCTTTCTGAAGCCAATACATAGATATTTGATTAACCACTAGGAAACAGGATATATGATTAGGTCTTTGGTCTGATCCAACAGCGCTTTTGTGTGTAGTAGACATGTAAATAGTAAAATTATCAGCAACAGTAGAAAACTGGAAACAATTTATCATGGGTCTTCAATTTCTGAGATCCTAGGATAATCATTAGTATGCATGCCATGATGCAGAAACAGAGAAATATGCAAGGCAAGCTATCCACTATATAGGGTGAGGATCTTAGAAGATAATCCCGCATGAAGACTACAGTTCAGACCAAAAGGCCTTTCTGGTTGACATCATGTTTCCAGCAACACCAGCAATACACTTGGCTGAAGCCACAAAGCAGAGCATGAGAAGTCAACAGGCTCGTCTCCAGCAACAGGATCCAGTGTTATACATCTACAGAACACTGGAAATTCTGTATCGCTGCCATGTTTACACACCTCTATCAATTTCCCCTTTTCAAGTCATTAAACCCAGTGGCCACCATCCCACTTTCTATTAGAAAATTCTAGGGCTTATTTTGGTGTTGTGCGAACAAGTACTTCATCTTGTCTCCCTCAAATTTACTGTCAATCAATTTCATTAGGTGAGTTCAAATTCTAGTGATATGGGGGAGAAGGCTGTCTGTCCACTTTCTACAGATGATTCATAACCGTATTGATCTACTGTTATGAAAGCCTAAGGTCACAGAAACTCTAAAGCTAGGTCTGTATTCTGATTAAATCAACAAATCTCCTGGATTAAAGAAACATATTCTCTTCCATGAATAGAATTTTTTTAAAAAATAATCTGTTCTTTTCAGGTAAACATTAATCAAATACATACCTTTTCAATTTGTTTTTGTTTACTGAGTTCCTTTTGCTGTTTCTCTTTTACTCTCTCTATTTCTTTCTGCTTTTCTGATGTTCTACGATCCTGAAAAGTTAATATAGTGTGAGAAAAACTAATAAATATTGGGGGGGGGGAGTGCACTGGTATATTTTTGCATCACTTTGTTGTTGTCATTGTTGCTGTGGGCCTTCAAGTCATTTCTGACTTACAGCAACCCTAAGGTGACCCTATCATGGAGTTTTCTTGGCAGGATTGGTTCACAGAGGGTTTGCCTCTAAGGCTGAGAGAGTGTGATTTGCCCAAGGTCATCCAGTGGGTTTCCATGGCCAAGCGGGGATTCAGACCCTGGACTTGAATTGTAGTCCAACATTTAATCCACTACACCACACTTCAGAAAGCATGAATTTTTTATGCTGACAGTACGCACAGCTAAAGCCAAGAGGTGTCCATGAGAAACTGAACAAGAATAAGAAACATTATCTTCAAAATACCTGGATAGATATCCTGCTGTCTAGCTACCCTAGAAAATTTCTGCCTTCTCTTACTATGCCTGGATGTAGACAGCTTTGCTAAGTTATCCTTTCCATGCACACATCCTCTGTCGCAGTGTACTGTATTTGCAATTGCTTTTGACTCATAAGAAACTGATCAACAGCTCATCTGTGAGAAGGAACTGGCATAGTAGTGTGTTATGGCAGACACCTAGTTAGGTAACCTATAGCTTCCTTCAGCATACTGCTTATGCAAGGCCTACAAAATACCTACAGATTTTATTGTAATTAGAAGTCTTACCAATTCAGCATGAAATGCAATCTGTTTTGCAATTCCCACAGAGTCACAGATCTAAATGGAAGGAAATGGAAAAACAGTAAGGACAGTAAAATGTGATCATCTTTAAAGGGATGTGATTTAATGACATGTTTAAATCTTTTATTATGATTAATGATTCAGAATGGTTTTGTTTATTTTAAGAACTTTAATTGTGACATAAATACCTTTTCCCCTTCATTATTTGATTCAAATATGTAGCAGACAGATGTTGGTCTGCTATCTGCTCTCCCTGCTGATGTCCGAAGCACAAATCCAAAAAGGCGCTTATTCTCCTGGTGTGTGGCATACAAAACTACATTTGGCAACGGGAACTGTTAAAAAGGAATGGAAGAAAGAAAGAAGCTTCAAAATCTGAAACATAAGAGACAGCAATGTATTGGTGGTCACCCAGAGAATAAATTAACTTAAAAGATGAAGACATTAACTGAATATGGTGAAATTAGCACTGCTGTCATGTACCTTCAAGTTGACTCTGACTTGTGTCAACCCTATCATACAATTTCCTTGGCAAGATTGATTCAGAGATTGTCCACTGCTTACTTAGGATCAGAGAGTGTGACCTGCCCATGGTCACTCAATAGGGCTTCCACAGCTGACCAGAGATTCAAACCTTGATCTCAAATGATAATAGGATCATATACCAAAAATAAAATGGAACGCCATGAAGCTGCTATCTTATTTTGCATAGAATAGCATTTAATGGTATATTAACTCCCTCTACTGCTTTAAATGCAGAATCTATATGATCTTATTTTCTGTTCTCTCATTGACCCCTCCACAGGGAAAAAGACAGGATGGCCTTCCTTAGAAGATGTACATGTGGACCATGCAGCTGAAGCAAGAGCTGCTCTTGCGGAGTAGCAGTTAGCCACTCTTTGTCTATGTCCTGCAATTCATAAAGGAGAGGGATGACAGGCTTTTATCTAAGAAACCAAACTAGAGCTGGCTACTATTCCTATGCAGATGGGGTAGAAAGACACAAAATCCCTCTCAGCCTGCCTGAATGATTCTGTATACTGTATGTATGTCTTAAGCCCTCTTGATATAAGATTTATGTTAGCAGTTGACTTGCAGCAGACAAAGGGAAGGGTCAGTTCTAGTGATTTGTGGAAGCTGGAGCTAGCTGTTGAGATTCAGGCAGTGGCAGTTCTGAGTAACAGTTCTGCTCTTGTAGAATATAAAGAGATATATGCTGATCGATAGGGCGTTCAGTTGCGTCACTCTTGGCTGCTGAACGGCTCTGAAAAAAATCACTTAAGGGGCAGCTGTGGAAGCAGTATATAAATTCATGATTCAAACAGTTTCTCAGGAAAACCTCACAGAATCATGGGGTAGTTAAGGCATTAGTGTTTACACTGCTCTGCTGTTCACAACGCATTTTCCAGGGATGGAGGAAAGTAATGTGCTAAAATAGCTGTTAATGATGCACCATTCTAGTCACTAGGGCTGACCTTATAAACAAGATGGCCAGTGCATGTTCTCTCTCCCCACATTTTCTCACTTTTATACAGTTGCTTGCCCCATGAAATGACCTTGTTGCTTAAATTGAGAGTTCAGTGCTTCAGCCATAAGAAGTATCTACCCATCACAGCAAGTGCTATACCCAACCAGATAACCTCACGGATTCTAAAGTGGCATTTATAATAAAGGCTGAAGTCTTCATTAGCTTTAAGTGGTTCTATTTTAAGCCATGCCATGCTAAAATTAGTTTCTTGGCCCAGGTTTTCAAGCCAACGCAATGACTGGCAACACTTTATATGATGGTTGCTGCCCATTTGAGTGCTAAATCCAGGTGTTTTTCCTTTCAAATCCCTCTGATAGGCATTGTCACACTCAGAGACAGCAGCTCTTGACAGTGGCAGCCATCAAAGTAATTTTCAAGCTCTCTACAGTCTACTGGAGGACGTCCGGCTACTTAGAAAGTAGCCTGTTCTGATTTTTAGAATGTTTAAAAAAGTCATGGGAAAGGGAACGGTTTTCAGGGAGAGAGGTGGATTCCGGAAAAGCAGAATACTAGATCTTAGGTGACAGCGCTCAAGCCCAAAGATCACATAGCTCTGGATACAAAACATACAAAGCCAGAGTCAGTGTAGAGTGCTGTAACTCCTTCTCCAGGTTTGAAGGCACACTTAGGAGGAGAGAATTCCTAATGGAAAACATCCAAGTCACTACTGTGATCTTTGAGGAATGGCTCTACTATGTGGTTTTGGAATCTCAAAGGAACATTCCTCCTTGGGAGTGAAGAGGAATTGAAAAAAGTCACGGCCAGAAACTTCAGAAGCATAAAACTGAGACAAGATGGGCTTCTACTGACATTCCTGAACTCTTGCCTCCATTATTACAATAAATGTTGGTTGGAATAGATGAATAGAGAAGGAGGAAATGAGGCAGCTTGGTCTGTAAGGTCTCTGGCTTCCTCCTCTTTCAGTAGCTTCCACAATGGCTTGTTTTGTTTCCTGGATGAACCCTTGCTGAAAGGAACAAACAGGGAGCTATGGAGAAGTGGGTGGGCTATAAAGGGTTCAGAAACCTTAGCTGAGCTGGAGGAGTTATACACAAAAATGACTAAGTATAATAACAGATAGGAGCCTGTGCTATTTGAAGAGCTCCAGCTGAGTTAACAGTTTCGCTGAGATATTCTTCCTCAGCAAGCTATTCTCAGCACGATCTACCTTGTCCTTTACTTTTGATTCTGACTGCAAAAAATGGCACTGCTTTTCCAGAGTAGTGGTGATTAGAGCAAGCTTCAAAAGCAGCAGCTCCACCAGTCTTTACCATTCCAGAAGGAGAATGCTTCAAGTGAGCTGTCTGAAAATCCTCTTTGCAGCCACAGGCAGCTGCCGTGGGATCTTCTGGAATGGGACCTGAGGAGGACTGACTCACAGACAGTACTCCCCAATGGCTAGAGCAGTGGTTCTCAACCTGTGGGTCCCCAGATGTTTGTGAACTTCAGCTCCCAGAAGCCCTGAGCATTGACAATAGTGGCTGGGGCTTCTGGGAGCTGAAGTCCATGAACATCTGGGGACCCACAGGTTGAGAACCACTGGGCTAGAGAGACAACTACAGCTGTCGTTTGATGATTCTAATGTGTTTCTTTCTTCCTTCCAGGCCTGATGCTCTGTCTTCCCCAGAGAAGCCAACAGACAGAGAACGAGAAGGCGGTAAACAGAAAAACAAAAAGACAAAACTGGAGAACGAAGAGAAAGAAGCAATTTTGGGAGGAAAAAAGTAACAAATGAGAAAAGAAAAGCTATTAAGAAACTGATGCTGTTGAGGAGACTAAAAGGTAGAGGAAATCAGCACAAGGCCTGATCCAAGCAAAGCAATATGAGAAGAAAGTCTAACTTCTGCTCCTGGCAAAGGCAGAAAAGGAAGAGAAGGGGGCAGGCTAAATGGGATGATCTCTGACTCTTGGGTATAAATAGGAATTAATCCACAGCTGTATGTTTCCTATGATAAACTAAACTTTCCTTCTCTACCTGGCCTATGACTCACCAGTTTCAATTTCATCCTGATCAAACCATTAGATAATGTTTTAAAATGTAAAAATATATAATCATGAAACAAATCTGCATTAAAATGCTCAATATTGAACTTTCAATAAATACAAGGTTTACCGTTAAAATTCCACTGTATGTATTTGCTCCTTTAAAACTAAGTCAATAAAACAAATACCATGAGAATTATGTGTCTCTGTTTTAGATTCCTACTGCTAATGTATGTTTTTAGAGTTAGTTTTGAGTCTGCTGCAGATTTATACCTTCTCAGCAACCTTTACAACGGGGGGGGGGAGGCATAAGCTGTAGGTTAATTTTTGTCCCCGCAGCTCCCCTACTGGGTGATGCTGATAACAAATCTAAAGCAAAATAAAATAAAATATTAAAAAATTTAAAAAGTAAAAATTTAAAAAATTAAAATTGTTGATTTTTTCATGCAGGGAGCTAGGAGTTATGGAGTGGTGAATAAAGCTCAACCACCACATTTTCTGTGTGTTGTTTTTCAGGATTCTGGGATTTTTTTTTAACTGCAGAGGTCTGAGGTTTTCAGGATGTCTTGGGGTATCCAGAGGATCTGGGGGCCTCATGTGGCCCACAGAATGCACCTCTTCAACCTCCTGCCTTACCGAAACCCTCCAAATTAGAGCAACATTACTAGTCCCATCTTGCTGAAAGAAAGAGACCCAGCAAAGGCACACTTTGAAACAGAAACTTCCCAGACCTTAAACTCTTAGCCACAATGCTAAACCATCTTTTGTGGTAGAGCGCAGTTTGTCATCAATTTAGTTAGTCCGAATATCCACTCTGTGTTATCCTCCCACAGATTTTAACAGACTTTGTCCTGTTAAGCATTTAAATCAGTAGACACTCCTTTACTTACAGGCAAGCAAATATTTAGCACCAGGCACACCAGTTGCCTAGTCACTGAAAAGTTACAAGTCTGAGGACCATAATGCTGGTACTGCAGGGTGTACAAATGTCTGAGACTGGGATTCATCACAAAACAGAAAAGCTACAAATGGAAAATAAATGAAAAATGGCAGCAGATGGAAAATAAACCTGAGTACAATTTAGCACAGTTTGAAGAGAGCAGAAAATGTGATGAAGCACCACAAAGTTCCTATGTTTGTCTGCTTTGATTTTAGCAACTTACCCTGAGTCTTGTCACTTGGGTCTGTGGATCAATTAACCTAGAAGTATTAATTTAGGAAACTAAATGTTATTGTACAAGGAAAGAGAAGTACTTTAAGAATATTTGACATATGTGTGTTATAGCTTGAGAAAGGGGGCACTTACTTTAAACAGTCACATGTGACTAACAAATGTGATTCTGTCATTCTGAAAATGTTATGTATTGCTCGAGCTGCTAGTATTTGGCGCATTGTTTCATAAACAACATCAGAACTTTCATCTGACTTCACTTCCATGGATCCAAGGAATCTTACAATAAATAATTGATGAAGGATGGAATCTACAACAAGGATATAACAAACAAATGCTGTGAACCATCTCTGATCTTTCCAGTAAAACTCTCATTTTGTTCTAACAACGTATTTGTCACATGTGTTGCATGTTAATTGTAACACAGTATCAACCTTCATACATTATTAAAAAATTAATTGACAAAAACAGTGCATAACACATCTAAACTCTGTTGCAATGCTGTCTTTTGTGAATCTATAAAGAATCAGAACGAACACACTCATTTGTTGGTCAACATTAAGCAAGTACGAAGTGCTCATGTGAATGATGGCTTGGCAAAATGCAAAGAAGGGATGGAAAATGAACTAGGTTTGTGATGTGAATTCTGGGGACCTGGATTTGTCTTCTTCTACTTGACAGTGGTGTAGCTACTGGAGCTGTGTCAGTACATTTGCTCCCACTACACCAGTTTTAATCTACAACTGTGATTTCTTTAAAAGAAAAAGTATTTTTGGTGCACAATTGTAGTGGCGCCCAAATAAAGCACCTGAGATGTGGCAGATGTTGAATCACAAGATACTATTGCAATATAACAAGCTGTAAAACCTATTCAATACTATATTTAAATGTGAGCGGTTATTAGCTATGTACATACACCAGTCTAGATGTTACAATGCCAACCTGACCATATGCTCTCTTTCTCCCACTGGGGCTCAAATGAATAACATCTGAGAATTCACAGGAGAAAAGGAGCATGTGATCAGGTTCTCTCAAAGCTAGGCTGCTTTGCATACAAAGCTAATAGAATGTTCATTTTAAAGAATATGCTGTTGAAAATGGCAGGCTGTGAATGTTCATTTTAAAGAATATGCTGTTGAAAATGGCAGGCTGTGAACTAGAACAAGGTGAGAAGAGTAGATAGAGTTAGGCATTCAGGTTATTCTTTTCAAAAAATCACCATACAGATTCTTTTAATTCTATTTTAGATTTAACTAAAATTTTGTTCTACCTTCCGTTTCTGATTTGGTTCCTCCAGATTCTCCGAAAGGATTTGTACGTCTGTAAAATACAAATGACATCACGTCAGTGACTCCAGAACATAAATTCATGATAACAAAACCAAGTGATATATTAAAACCATTTCTTATATGGTAGTCTAAGAAGGTTATACACAACAAGCAGATTTCACCATACAGAATTATAGGGATAACTCAAATCATATATGGGCATCTGTGGTCCTTCAGATGTTTTTGGGTCCCACTGTCCCTCACTATGGGTTATGATGAATAAGAGAGTTAGAAGCTGTAGGCTACAATCATCTGGAGAGCCAAACCTGCCCATCCTGCCTTACATAAACAGAAAAAAAGCAGGAAGACCACTTGTATCTTGTAGTGATATTCTTCTCTTTATGAGATCAAGATCAGTGCACAAAAAAAGAATCTTAATTCTTCTCTTGATATTTCTCCTTCATTTTGAAAAGATAAACCTGCCAGAATAAAAGTTTCAATCTTAACCTAAATATTAGTAAGCAGTATTATCCTGCGTTCTTCCCAACTGGGACTCAGAGTGGCTTACAGTTTAGAAGAACAATACAGTTTAAAAAAATCTACAAAAAGTGAACACTAAAATAGAATTAAACCAGTCACAAAATTAAAACATCTAGTTAAAATAATAAAATGCGATTAAGATTAAAAAGCTATTAACCGTACAGTTTAAAACAATACAGTGCCCCCAGCCCATTCTTTAAAAGCGTTCTGTATTAAAGGCTCACTGGAATAAAAACGATTTTGCCTCCCAATGAGAGGACAGCAGGGAGAGGATCATTCTGGCCTTCCTGGAAAGGGAGTTCTGGAGCCTAGGGGCAGCCACTGAGAAGGCCCTCTCTTGTGGCCCCACCAACTATGCTTGTGAAGGTGGTGGAACTGTCAGAAGGGCCTTGTCTGACGACCTCAGGGCCCAAGCAGGCACATACAGGGAGAAACAGTCTGCCTGAACCTGAGTCACATAGGGCTTTACAGGTCATAACCAGTACTTTGAATTGTAACCAGAAGCAAACTGGGAGCCAGTGAAGTTGTTTTAACAAGGGAGTAGTATGGTTCTTGTAAACTGCCTCAGTTAGCACTCTGGCTGTAGCTCTTTGAACTAGGTGAAGTTTCCAAACACTCTTCAAATGCAGCCCCATGTACAGCATGCTACAGTAATCCAAACAGGATGTAACTAAAGCATTTACCACCATGGCCAGATCTAGCATGTCAAAGAATGGGTGCAGCTGGTGCACAAACTTTATATATGCAAAAGCACTCCTAGCCAACACAGAAACCTGAGCCTTCAGGTTAAAAGCTGAGTCCAGCAGTACATCCAAACTGCAAACCTGTGTCTTCAGGGAGAGTATAACCCCATCTAACACAGGCTGAATCCCTGTTCCTTGATGTGCCTTTCAACTGAATGGAATCAGTCTTGTCTGGATTAAGTTTTAAACTGTTCATCGTTATCCAGTCCATTACGGATGACAAGCACTGCAAATAAATACTGCAAAAAGAAGATCCTCTCTTCAAATTAAACTGAATGCTGCCCATGATCTAAACTCAACTGTTAGTCTCAACTAGAACAGGCTACATAACAGTAAATCAACACTTAGATAAATTCCATTGATTAAATGGGTGAACTCTAATTGTGACTAGCAACTAAATTCAGGTCTGCATTAAAGTATTAATTTATGAAGTCATTCCTTCAGACATAATTTTCTGAAAGTATTAATGGAGTTTTAGTCATCAAGAGAAACATGGCTACATTTGGCTCTCAAAAGAGACATCAATACTTTAAAATCATACTTAAAGTGAAAATTTTCTAGGCTTCCAGTATGTATCATAGGCAAAAGAAAGACTTTACAAAAACAATTTTTTAAAAAATGGAGAAATTGGATAAGCCTCTTAAAAAGGGTACAGACAGCACACTTTGATACCTCCTGCCTCTTGTTTTTACAATTTAGGAAAGTGAATCTTTCACAGAACAATGGAGTTGGGAGGGACATTAGAGACCACCTACTCCAACCCCTTGTTTATTTGCAGGATCTGTTAAGTTGGGGGCAGCTATAACATCCCTGACAGGTGCCAGCCCAGCTCTTCCTAAGTCCCCCCAGCAAAGGAGAGCTCATCTCCTCCTGAAGCAGTCTGTTCCTCTGTCAAACAGTTCATACTTGTATAGCAATTTTATACAAGACCTCCAGAAATAAGAGGCAGATTATTGGTGACCTCAACTAAATTGTGGTGCTATACTGTTGATTTAAAGTGCTGTAGAAAAGAGAGAAAGCCACCAAGACCTCTTTAGCCTACCAGAGAGAAACTTGAGTTATGCATTGACTGGAAATTGCAGGTATCACTCCAAGTTCTCACTGGAATGCATCTGTTTCAGCAGAATTAGATACACCTGAACAGTGGCAACTCAGCCTTGGCATCGTAATTGTTATAATACAACGCTAACAAACCACCTGACTGAAGCCTGAAACATGCTTACTGTCTGTTCCACTCATGAGGCTCAGCACAGCGAGGCTCAGTTACAGCCTTTTCAGTGGAGCGGCCCACAGCTCTCCGCTGAAGCAAAGTTCAACAGATCTCTTGACTTGCATCTTCATTAGGGTCTCAGCACTGTTCTTCATAAGAAAAACAGTACTCACAGACATTCAATCTTACACATGAAGCAGGAATTCACATGTCTTGTATTAATAGCTCTCCTGACTTACACCTTTCCCTGTTGTGAACATTCACCAGGAGAAAAGAGAAATTCACTCATTCTTTGGGTCACAGGAATCTCTGGGAACTGTCAGTCATCATGAGCAGAATTTCTGTGTCTCAGTCAATTCTCAAAAGAGTATTACTACCTATAATGAAGACATGCAAGATGTAACAGGAACTTGCAAACAGCAGGCAGTGGTTCTCTTCTGTTGCCATTCCCATTCAAACTACAAATCTTGGTATGCTTGCACAGCCCCAGGACACGAAGTATTAGGCAAACACTGCCCATTTGTGCTTTGGTTTTGAGTTTCTTTCCCATCAATCTTCCTGCATTCCACTTTAAGATGTATATTTCCATGTTACAAGTGATCAAGCACTACTTCTTGGTATCTAAAGCACATTGACTGTCCACTATTTTATAAATATGTCACCAATAATCTGTAAGGACAAGCAATCTTCAGTAGTATCAGTAACTTCACAAAAATGTTCAAAATTTGAATAAAATTATCTTTAAATATATGGGACAGAAGCAATATTACGGAGTGGTGGGCAAATGACATCTGAAACAACTAACAGTATAGCTTCTCAGTACATATTACTCTAGAAGCCTAGATAATTTTCACTCACCTTTTTTAACTTAGGAAGAAAATCATCAGAGTACCATCACCACCTGGAGGCAGGGCTACCACATTTCTCTTGAGTTTCCAAGAGGGAATACCCAAGGTGCTAGGGCAAGCGAGCAACAGGAAAGGAAAATATACTTTTTAACAAACAAAAAGTTGTACAGCTTGCACAAGAGGGTGAAAGATGTCTGCTGTAAGAAGTGTAATACTGCACAGAGAAGGTTAAGCACGAAACACATTACCAATTGTGAAAGATTCTGATTTTGAATCCATTCTCTTATGTGAAGAACTCAGCCAGGTCTCGCCGTCACAGCCTCTTAAAGGACTGAACTGTAGGACCACGGACTTCTTTAAGTCAAAGCCTCACTTTCTACACATTCATTGCTCCCATCAGTTTTAAACCTGTAATTGCTACCCTAATAGCAACCAACACCCATCAAGCTTTACTCTCAGAGATCGGAAATCAGCCTCAAGCCGTGGTCTTATATCCTAGCTATAAACCAGGCATTGAGGGCTCATCCATCATTAAAACTGGTGAAAGGAGTACAGACAAATCAAATTTGTGAATGAGGAGGCACAGGATGGAAGTGAGCACATGATCCCACAGCCTGCTCCCAATCCCTTAATCACAGCTAAGGGACTGCAAGTTTCATTCTGTGTGGGTTCAAAGATATCTGTGAGACATGCTGTATATTGTCTGTCAATTTCATTTGCTCCAAGATGATTTTTTCTGGAAGCATAATTATAAATCCTTTGTGCTATTACCTTACCTGCCTGCCTGCCCTGAAGTTTTTGCTTGACCAGGTAAATCTTCGCTTACTGGAGAAATGATATCAAACTGTATAGGTGTGTCAGGTGCAACAAGTGAGTCCAAGGAAAGTGCTGACAGTGATGCTGAATCTGATCCTAAAGATCCAGTACTGCTAGTACGAGTTGTGGGAGGACGAGTCTGCCTAAAAAAGACCAATAAAAACTATTTAAAAAAAAAGACCAGAAGGAAATTTCTTCAGCAATATAAATATTTTCTATTGGAGGAAGAGAGCAACGAGGAATTTCAGAAATCACTAGTCCTCATTATAAATCATTATTCTCTCCTCACATACTAGACAGACAATCTGAAGCCATGTACCTCCAAGAGGTCCCACCTGAAGTTAAGTACAATGGTCCTCCCCAAATCTTGAATAATTTCAGGACCACTGCCTTGCTGAGGGCAAATATCTCTACTGAGACAAACCGTACAGAAGGCACAACAAAACATACTGTACAGCCTATACAGAAGACAGACTACAAAAAAAATGTAGGTGCCAAAAGCTCATGCTGACAAAAAGATTATGATAATGCAAAACCAAGAGTATAACACCAGTCATCAAAATCACACCCTACTGAATCTGCATATCTGGACAAAACAAAATTCAAATCTACTGAATTTATTAAAATATTTATACTCTGTCCTTATTTCAGAGCACTATACAATCAGATTAAATTTAACTAATCTGAAGCAATTTACAACAGTAAAGAAACATTTAAACAGGCTAAAAACATATGAACAATTTGACAAGTTAAAACAGTTTTAGATCAGTTAAAGACAATTTAAAACCTATGCACACATGTAGATCTGGATGAAATCAATTAGGCCTCAAAGCCTTTAATAAAAAGATGCATATTTAACATTGCACCCGAATGTGCCAAAAGGGCCTTTAAGTTTAGGATATTCCACAGTGGGGCGCCACATCTAAGAAACCCTTGATGATCCTCCCACAGTGTATTCCTCCACTGGTGGGATATAGAGGAGGGTCTTTCCATCAGAACTGAATCCCTGGACAGGTGTACATAACGAAGACTGCTCTTCCAATTATCAAGGTCTCAAAGCCCTTTGAATCCGGACCTGAAGTGTACTGGCAACAAGAGCCATTTCTTTAAAACTAGTGTTAGATGATTATGCTGCTCTGTTCAGCAGTTTAGCTGCCCCATTTTGCACAAGCTGTAGCTTTTGGGTCATCTTCAAGGGCAGCTCCATGCAAAGCGCACTGCAGTAGTCTCACTGGAAAGTTTACAGTTCATGGCCTACCGTGGCTAGGTTACGTCTTTATAAGAAAGGCTATAGATGGCACGTTAGTCAAGGTTGGCATCACAGTGACAAAGATTTATCTGGAAATCATCACCAACATTCCCTCATCTTTTTCCCCAGTTTGGGACTCAAAGTAACTTTCAACGGATTAAAAAACTACATAGTCAAAATTGACAAAACACAAACGTTAATAAGAGATTATACATTGAAAACCAGTAATAAACTTTTTAAAATACACACGTGTGCACACTAGCACAACAAACAGAAAAATCCAGCATATTGTTTAGGTGGGACAAGCCTTATACAATCAACCATCGAACACCTGTCAAAACAGAAGACTTTATTTGCTGTGAAATGAACTAGGGAAGGTGCCAGTCTAATTCCTCTGTGAAGGGAGTTACAGAGCCTGGGGGCAAGCACTGAGAAGGCCTTGTCCCAAGTTCCCACCAGGTGCACCTGTGAGGGTGATGATACTGGGGCTAAAAAGTTTTCTGAATATTTAGTGTTTTGTTTCTGGTTTCTTAAGCAATTCTAGACAAGCCATTCTGTCTTTTTGCAAGGAACTGAGTCAAAAGTAAATTGATAACTCATCCAGAGAGGCATTGCCCTCTTGATCCCTGCCCTTCTCATGGCTGGTTGTCCAGGGAGGAGTTGCAATTAAGACCCTTTTAAGATACATTATTAATGCATCCCTTAGGGAGGGCAATTTTCCAACTTGTTTAAAAGAAGCCATTATACAGCCGCTTCTAAAAAAAGCCCTCCTTAGATCCCCTGGATATAAATAATTATAGACCAGTCTCTCATCTCCCATTTTTAAGCAAGGTGATTGAGAGGGCTGTTGGCCTTCAGCGCCAAGCTGCCTTGGATGAAACAGATTATCTAGACCCATTTCAAAATGGCTTCAGGGCAGGATATGGAGTTGAGACTGCCATGGTCGCCTTGGTGGATGATCTTCGCCTAGGTGTCGACAGGGGAAGTGTGACCCTGCTGGTACTCTTGCACCTCTCAGCGGCTTTCGATACCATAGACCATGGTATCCTTCTGGAACGCCTGAGAGGGCTGGGGATCGGGGGCACTGCACTTAAGTGGTTCCGGTCCTATCTCTCAGGTAGATACCAGATGGTGATGCTTGGGGACAGCTGCTCCTCGAAAAGGAGCTTAAATCTGTCATCCCTCAGGGCGCTGTCCTGTCCCCAGTGCTATTTAACATCTACATGAAACCGCTGGGAGAGATCATCAGGAGGCATGGAGCAAGATGCTAACAGTATGCTGATGACATCCAGATATATCTCTCCATGCCTTGGATAATAGCATCAACTAAGGGTGGCATCTCACCTCTGAATGAATGTCCTGAAGCAGTAATGGACTGGATGAGGAAAAACAGACTGAAGCTGATTGCAGGTAAGACCCGGCACATTACCAGTCTTGACTGCTTTAAAAAAGCAGTCAAGACTGATCTCTTCCAACAAGCCTTCCAAGACTAGTATTTCCATCGCCTCCCATCAACTGTCTTGCTGTTCTTTTAATAGTTAACTGATTATTGTTAATTGTTAATTGTTTTGTGTTTTAGGGGGTTAATTTTAGGTGGGTTGGTGGGTGGGGAGGATTGGGTATGTTTTTTAATATCTTTTAATGTATTTAATGTATTAATGTTGTTCGCCACCTCAATCCATGTGGAGAAGCGGGATAGAAATAAATTTTATTATTATTAGGAGTAGCAGTAGTAGTACATAAGGTGGCTGAGGCTGATCTTAAGGAGTGTGTAGCGACCCTAAGTGGTTTAGGAATGCCCAAACCTTCAAAGGGAGTAAAAATGCAAGCCTTCAACCACCGAATCATGGTGAAAATGAAAACCATGAATAAAATGGACAAAAGCAAGGTGTCTGTTCTGAAAGATTTTGTTCTCTTGACATACACAGTGCCCTCTTCTGGATGACCTCAGCACACACAAATGCAAGGTCATGCAAAATATCTCTCCCATTATACTCAATGGAAACAATAGATATGCATCCACATGGGCACAGAGGTGTACACATTGCATTCATTGACAACAATGGGACGCAACACATTTTTTTGTTTTACATGAGGATTCCTGGAATGGAACCCCCACATCTATGGGGGGCACAATGTATATTTTAACGCCCCTGTGAACGTCAAGTTTGGGCCACTGCTATTTTAATGGATGAATAAGGTATAGGCAAAAGGTGGGAAGGACTACTGGCTGAGCTTCACGGAAGGAAAATACCACCTTTGGCTTGACGCCTGAATCTAACAAAAATGAAACTGCATCCCTCTCTTTCTGTAGAGGGGAGGATTAACAAGCAGAGCTTCCAATTCAGAGTCTCACATCACTGATGTGACAGCAATTAAAAATAGAGTCCTTAAAGATAGCAGTTTCAACATTGTCTGGAAAGGCTCAAAGGGTACAGCAGTAATGGCTTTTAAAAATCAAAGTTTATTTATATCAAGCTCTAATTAACCTTCAGTAATATTTTAGAATAGCCTACAAGAATCCCCCAAATAAGGAAACTTGCCATCAGTGGGGTCATCATGATTTATAGGAGATGTTAATTTAACAAAATCTGCTGTTTTGCAACTTACAAAGTTGGCCTCATGCTCTCATGTCTCTGTTGGAAGGAAGGAGAGGGAGTGACAGCCTCTAGAGCTGACTGATTTACACGTGCAGCAATTTCCTGTTGTTGGAAGCAAAACAAAACAAAAAATGCATTAAAGTGCCTCCTTTCACTTACATCTGAATGACAGAACATTAAAACTTCTTACTGACGGCTATATAGGATGATGGAAGCCATAAATCTATGCTTGTATTTATTTTGACATTAGAAGATTAACTGATTCACATTACCTCTGGGTTTTCACTTAGGTATATCTGTTTGGAGATGTTGTTTATCGTACATATCCACTGAAAAAGAAAGTTAAAAAGTGTAACTGTCTATAACAACTCATAATAATTTTCTACATACACATTTTTCACTCCATTTCTTCAGGTAACATGCCTCCTGTGCACAGTCCCTTTGCATTTGAAACAATTTATTTTTTGAGAGAGATTAAAATAACGGTTCATTCCATAAACAACCATATATACTGATTATAAAATAGGGTACATTCTTTATGAAATAAAGAAAGTGGAAGAATTTATCTGTATTTCCGTGTGTGTGTGTGTGTGTGCGTGTGTGTGTAAATAAAAAAATCAAAAATTAGTAGAGGCAGAAAAAGAAGAAAAGGAAGATAAAAGAAAAAAAGGGAAAGAGAAAATGACTCCCTTCCCTAACAATAGCGGATGTATCTTTAAAAAAAAAGCTATTTCTTCTAAGGAATTAACAAGATTAAATATTGCTCTACACTATATCAAATAATTCTTTAGGCATTGCTTTAAATATTATTGTATACAAGAATAAATATACCGGAACGTATTACTCCAAACGTAATATTGGTATATTCCCTCATATAGATTTCCAAAGGGGTGTTACCGCTCTCCATTGTTGTCTGAATGACTGTGTAGGTTTTTTAGATAATGAGATTGTTAACATATCCAATTCTGTCAAATCACACAACCTAGTAACCCAATCCTCAACTGAAGGTATATGAGAGTCCTTCTAGCTTTGTGCAAAAGTTATTCTAGCAGCACGTATCATACACATAAGGATTCTCCAGTATTTATTCTTTGATTGGGTGTTGATCCCACTTAGAATGCTAAGTAGATATATTTCTGGAGATAATGACAATTTTAAGAGTTTTTGTTATCTGATTCTGTACTAATTTCCAAACCATTTTCACTTTCTTACACTGCCACGATAAATGATAGAAAGTTCCTTTTTTGGTTGCATTTCCAACATCTGTTGTTATTATTTTTGGCCATTTTAGGTATCTGAACCAGTGTTAAGTACCACCTAAAATACATCTTGTAGTAATTTTCTCTTAAATTTGTGCATTTTGTAAATTTTTTTACTTAAAATCCAAGATTTCTCTCACTAATCCAGATGAATTGGTTTACTAATATCTTGAGCCTACAAAATCACATTTTCTTTAACAATATTGACAGAGATTAAAAATGTACTGAAACATCCTTCTTATGCGAAAAAACCAAAAAGTGATACTCAGTTAATGATTTTTTTTGGTCAAGAATACCTGGTTACTACAAGACACTCTTAATATAACTATTTGACAATACTAATTTAGATTTTCAGTAAATTGTTGACAATTTACTGGTACATACACACAAAGTTTAATAATTAGGTGAAAGCAGTAGTCATGTTGTAGAATTCAAGATCTTACACAAGATACGGTTGGCAGCTATTGGTCTATACTTTTTCCTACTTCTGTCAATATCCATGTAAAACTTCTATGATGCCAATATTATACCATGACAGATTAGTCTAGCTCAATCTTCCTCAATCAGATGCTCTCCAGATGAATATC
The DNA here is from genome assembly GCA_948472985.1 of Iguana delicatissima. Taxonomy (NCBI): domain Eukaryota; kingdom Metazoa; phylum Chordata; class Lepidosauria; order Squamata; family Iguanidae; genus Iguana; species Iguana delicatissima. Next base: position 14,210 of record CAOKZL010002231.1, on the reverse strand, counting down.
TGGATGGTCCACTAATTCAGGGAAAAGATGGTCAGAATTCAGTAATCAGTTCACCTAGTTTTGTGCTCTATACTTGAGCTGCTTTACACTCTGTCATTACACTCATAAACCCAGTTCCAACTGAATACAGTTTGAATCCTCACTTGGCCATGAAAATCCACTCAGTGACCTTGGGCAAGTCACATTCTCTCACCTTCAGAGGACAGCAAAGGGACTCTCCCCACACAAACAGATCTTGCTGAGAAAACACTGTGATAAGGTCAATTTAGGGTTGCCATGAGCTGCAACCAACTTGGAAGCACAAAATAACAACATTTTTCTGGGGAGGAGGTCCACAGCTTTCATTAGATTAGACTTCCCAAAATGTCAAGAACATAGCAATAGCAATAGCACTTATTTCTATACCACCTATCAACTCAGTGTTATCTAAGCGGTTTACAATGTATTTTTAGCTAATTGCCTCCAACAAGCTGGGTACTCATTTTACCGACCTACGAACGGACGGAAGGCTGAGTCAACCTTGGAGCCTGGCAGGATCGAACTCACAACCTTGTGGTTGCAGTACTGGCATTTAACCACTGCGCCACCAGGCCTCCATTGCTAAAAGAGCTGAATGATTCTTGCCAACTGCTCACCAGTTCTCCATGACACTTTGTATCTTAACATCTCTTAAACTGTGCAGCTTACCTCTTCATAGTCCTTTTTGCTCTCTGCTTGCAAAATTGAAGATCTAGTACAAAAAGATACAAGAAATTTAGCTTGAAACAAAACCCAACCTTTGATCTATTTTGAAGTTTCATTCAATTTAGTCAACATATTTATTTCTTCAAATTATAATTAACATTTAATGCTATCTGAACCCAGAACAGAACAGTCTGAAAGTGTATTTCACACGTGGAATATTCATCAGTATGTCTGTGGCCTGGCATATCTCACAGGTAACACATCCCCAGCTGTGCCCATAAGGCTAAGATCTGAAGGCAACTACTCACAGATATTTATTTATTAGATTTGTATGCTGCCTTTCTTCCTAAATGGGACCCACGGCAGCTTCCAACAATAAATTAAACACATACAACTAAGAAAGGGAAGAAGAGTCTGAAACCATGAGATATCTATTTGTTACAAGACTTTAGCCCTATACAGAACAGTATCAAGTCCTAATCAACTGACTTATTTCATGTACACAACATTTGGACTTCATTAAGTAATGATACATGGTATCCTGTTGGTGAATTCCAATGGTCCGCAATTGTTTTATGTCACTGCTATTCTGTTCACTACGAAGGATGGAATTCTCTAGTGAGTATTCATTGACCAACCTGCCCCTTGAACCAGTCATTTCCTGGCTGGTGAAAAGCAGTAGGAGAAGCAGACTCTTTTCCTACAGTTGCATGCAGTTGTATGCAGAGCAATGATACTATCAGCAGAGAAGTTTTTTGGATGAAATGTTCAGAAAAAAAAAGACTACAGCTGAGAAAAGGTGGTGTGGGGGGAGATTATACAAGAGACTTTCATAGCTACACCTCAGTAACATCTTCTGACAAAAGGAAGCAGCTAATGGGTTTAACACAATTGCTATCTTCCTAGTTTAGTGTGTGTGTGTGTATATGTGTACGTCACATCCGTTCCTCACCTAAGCCATTTTTTCCTCAAATAATCTGTCCAAAAAACTAAAGTGTTTTTCCACAGATACATTAGATAATATTAAGAAGAAGTTGAAACAAATACATACTTTTTGCCATCAAAAGACGTTATTTGAAAGCAGTATCTTCTGTCTTCACAGTCCACAGCCATGACTGAAGAGTTGTCTATATCCATTACAAGACCTCCAGCTACATCGCCTCTTGCTTGGCTCATAAGATTGCCACCCTGAGTGAAGTAAAATTGTCTGTCCCAGCTGGAGGATACCAGCCCTGTTTTACTGCAATAAGAAAGTAGATTGTCTTAAAATATCCTATCATTAAAATATCAGACTGCCCAAAAATCTAGACTATTATAGAAATCTTATACAATTTATAAACTGCATTAAAACATAAACAGAGTACATAAATTCATCCAAGTAGCCAATTATGAAGGTGATACAGAAATCAAATGAATGCATTAATAAATATACAAATTATACAAATATGCATTATTAATGATACACTTAGCTAATTTTAAGAGCTTTGCTCTATATATGGTTTCTCCTTTCCTTAGGGCTTTAAAGCAACCATACAGTAATGCCCATATCCTCTCTCATTCACCTGGGATTCATTAAGTGAAGAAGATACTGTTCACTGGCTGCAGATGAATATAGCCACAGGGAAGATTTATTTATCACAGGTTCCATGTAAGCCAGTCACATAGCATACATGACAGCTTTCTACAGGAAATTTTCACAATTTAGTATAGCCAGAAATATCCAAGGAATCTGTTCGTAAAGAAGTTGAACTTGGACACTGGGAAAGCTCCTTAAGGCTACAACAAGTCAGAAAAAACTTTGGATTATGAAGCAACTACAGAAATCAAAGGAGTGAGGGGAGAATGCCCAAAACTCAAGTTTCAAAAGTAGTGAGATTATTTGGAGACAATCTTCATGTGCAGTTTAGAAAGGAAAAGGAGAATGGAGTAACAGAGGGTGCTTCTTTTAAAAACACCTACCTTCTCTAGTCTCTCAGTGCTCCTTCAGAAGGAAATGCTGTCTCTTTCATACATTACTCCAAAGAAGCACTGAAACCCTTACCACTTTGCTTCCAACCAGCCACAAGAGTAAAGCACTCCCTTCTATTCTCATGTCTGCTTGGAAGAGAAGCTCTGAAGCCTGGCGTTGGGCTTAACAGTGTTGCCACATGCACGACACAAAGCCTGGGCTGGGCATCTTCCCTCATCTTATGGGCTCTGTCTCACCTTCCTGCTTTATGGGCTCTCTAGTGCACATGCACAGTAGCACCCGGAGTCTTCAGCACAGGATGAGATGTCCAACAGGACATCTTCACCACTGCCGCCACCACCACTGTCACTACTGTCTTTGTGGAATCTGGGCCATACTGCATCAACCAGTCAGGACATTTTTTGGTTCCTTAAATCCAGGATTTCCCCTGTTTTCTGGGATGAATGGCAACCCTACATGGACCCCAGGTTAGGAACTACAGCTATACAGTACCAGCAGAAAGTACTGAAGTACCATGAAGTTCACTCACTGACACTGAACTAGTTATCAGCTGTCAACCTAACTTAGCTCACAAGGTAGCTGTGAAGATAAAACGTACAAGAGGGTGGCCATGTATTTCATTTTGAGTTCCTTGTGAGAAAGATGAGAAATAAAATAAAATAATAAAATTCCAAAGAAACAATGCGCTTTTAAAACTGAATAATGTCTCTGTTTTGTGGAGCACTAGCTGCTGCTGAAAATGCTGGCATTGTCTCATGTGTGCCTTACGCCACTCTGGATCTCAGCCAAAGAATCCTAAGGCATCCTAAAAATTAGTATTGTGGCCTGAGGTTTACAGACAATATCAGATACATCGGCTCATGGAAGAGTTAGTGTGATAATAGTGGCTAGTGTTGAATAGGGGGTCAAATTTTCATTGCTGTCATAAATCTCTCTAGGTGCACCACTTCTTTCTGTTGAATGTAAGGAGTGTAGGAGTAGAACTATGTGTACCAAGTATTTTCAGAAAGTGTGAACACTAAAAATAAGAGTAAAAAAAAAACCATACTGTGAAAGTGGTCAATACAATTTCAGTTGAGTGAGTATCATCACAGAATTCAGCCCCAATAAGAGAGAGATATCATATGATATCCACAGAATGGGTGATTTTAAACTACAATAATACACATAAATAGAAGACATCAGAAATCATCCAACTCTCTCATTTTAAATTACCAACAAACTTAAAAGTTGGGAGTGAAATGAAGTGTGACTTATAAGAAAATAAATTTATATCTAAAAACTATTGTCTAAGATTAATTTTATACAGTTACTGTTCATTTGGTGAACTATATATAAAGTCATACATAATTAAATATTAAATATATCCACAGGACTATGGCTATTTGACTAAGCTTATGGACTACCAACCCTGAGTAGCCAATATTGTTCTTCCTCCCACTGAAAGTTGATATGTAATGACTTTATGATTCATTGAATCAGCCTTGCCTGTAGAAATCATAACTTTTTCTCTCTATAGAATCATAGAATCATAGAAATGTAGAGTTGGAAGAGACCACATAGGCCATCCAGTCCAACCCCCTGCCATTAAGCACTCCCAACAGATGGCCATCCAGCCTCTGCTTAAAAACCTCCATGGAAGGAGACTCCAAGGCAGCATATTCCACTGCCGGACAGCCCTGACTGTCAGGAAGTTCTTCCTGAGGTTCAGGTGGAATCTCCTTTCTTGCAGCTTGAATCCATTGCTCCTTGTCCTGGTCTCCGGAGCAGCGGTAAACAAACCCTCTCCCTCCTTATATGGCATCCCTTCAGATATTTAAACATGGCTATCATGTCCCCTCTTAACCTTCTCTTCTGCAGACTAAACATCCCCAGCTTTCTAAGTCTATCCTCATAGGGCACGGCTTCCAGGCCTCTCACCATTTTGGTCGCCCTCCTCTGGACTTGCTCCAGCTTGACCATGTCCTTCTTGAATTGGGGTGCCCAGAACTGGACACAGTATTCAAGAAGAGGTCTAACCAAAGCAGAGTAGAGTGGTACCAGTACCTCCCTCGGTCTAGACCACCATACTCCTATTGATGCAACCAAGAATTGGATTGGCTTTCTTGGCTGCCGCATCACACTGCTGACTCATGTTCAGCTTGTGATCTATTAAGACTCCTAGATCCCTTTTGCACGTACTGCTATCCAGCCATGTGTCCCCCATCCTATATTTCTGTATTCCATTTTTTCTACCTAAGTGTAGGACCTTACACTTCTCTCTGTTGAATTTCATTTTGTTAGCCGTGGCCCAGCTCTCCAATTTGTCAAGGTCATTTTGAATTTTGATCCTGTCCTCTGGCATATTAGCAACCCCTCCCAATTTGGTGTCATCTGCAAATTTGATGAGCATGCCCTCTATTCCTTCATCCAAGTCATTGATGAAGATATTGAACAGCACTGGGCCCAGGACAGAACCCTGTGGCACCCCACTAGTCACTTCTCTCCAGGATGAAAAGCAGCCATTCGTGATCACTCTTTGGGTTCGGTCAGTTAACCAATTACAAATCCAACTAACAGTAGCCCTGTCCAGCCCGCATTTTACTCTTTGCAAGGATGTCATATAATTTCTGTATGTCTATGTTGAAAAACCCGCCAGGGGCATTACCATCAATAGGAAAAACATCACAGCCAACACGAGGCAGCAGGCTAACAGTCTTTATTGCGGGCAATAGATCAAGTAGCAGACTATTAAGTTACAGCGCAGCGAGCCATCTCCTCGTCCAGAGCAGAAAGGAACAGGAAACAAGAAGAAGGCACAGCCTGTTCAAAAGCCGTGTGTTTAAGTATACATATTCAATAACAAGGCGTTCCCTTAACCATAACAATGTTGCGGCTACAGGCAGCAGAAGACCTTGAATACGTTTAGGTTTCACATGGGAAGCGTTCACAGAAAGCTAGACTAAACAACTACAAGCAGCTTTGCGTTCTCACCCTCTAGTGGTGGGAAAATATGAAGCCAGGAGTAACAACAGGTCCCATCATGCTTCTCAACCTGTGACAGTCTATTTTGGCTTTAAATATTTAATTATACATGCCTTCATATATAGTTTTATTTATTTATATATATATATATAGTTATATACAGTTCACCAAGTGAATAGTGACTGTATAAAATTAATCCTAGACAATAATTTTTAGATATAAATTTATTTTCTTATAAGTCACACTTCATTTCATTCCTAACTTTTAAGTTTGTTGGTTTTTACTATTGGTTCGTAGTTTCCCTTTTTTTCTTTTTGCTATTCATTTTAAATTACAACATAGCTTGCAAGACCTGGTTCACTGCTAACAGAGGATTAAATCCAATTTTAGTGTCAACTAGAGAAGATCCACTGAAATCAATACAACTCAAGGCAAATGCTAACAAGTCCCATTCATTTCAATGGGTCTACTTTTATCAGGACTAAAACTGGATTTAGCTCCATAGGTTCTTAAAACTCTTGTACAGAAGATATTGATTCTTACTTTCTTGCATTAAGATAACCAGCTTTTCGAGTAAGGTTCCTTTGTGGAGGAAATTTTGTAGTATCAGGGTCAGGCAAATAGAGTGGATCACTGGCTATCTCCAAATCCTCTATAGTCTGTTGCATTATCTCTACTTCACGATCCATTTCCTTGCGAACCCTAAAAAGGAAGGGGTAATTTTAAAAATTTTAATCATAAGAACTTACAGAGTTTTTTTTAAAAAAAAGATGTTGAAGCAATGGTTTTAAGGGGAAAAACCCTCAACTTACTCCTGCACACTCGTTCCAATATTTGTTAAAAATTCTTCCAGCTGTTCAGAAAGATTTTCTGACCCCATCTTAAAGAAGCTTATCTTTTAAAAAAAAACAACAACAGATAATTCAATCATGTAACAATTAATTTTCTTCACACAAATATAATTCAATTTTGGATTCAGGCTTAAGACAAACATCAAGCACACTATGCACACACAAGAAAGAAATTATTCCACACTGCGTGATTAAGAAAAGGTGATAAAAATAATTCCATTTTTACTCTTTGCAACTAGTGTAGAATTTAGAAATATCATGAAATTAAGAGTAATCTCCTCTGCTAATTCTAATAGAGAGAGACCTCTATGTAAACAGTACCTGTTTAATTTGTGCTTTTCTATGCTTACTTTTCCCAAGGTTAGATAGACTCAGTCCTCCTGATTTATCTACTAGCAGACAGACAGGTTAACGTACTGGTTTATAGGTATAGGAGCAGCCTGAATGTTCAGAATATTGCTGCCAGATACTGCTAAACCTGTTTCTTTATTCTTTCTTTTCTCCCTTAACCCTTCCTTACAGAAACAAAATTTATGCTGATGCCATGAAAATCCAGTAAACAAGGAAACAGTAATGCTATGTATCATTGCCTATCCAAGGGAAGCTCAGAAATTCTTGACTGACACAGCAAAATCCAAGATGCAATGAAGGGGCATCAAAGCTGTCTCCGCCACATCTTGGAATATTCAGCAACCCTAACATGAAGCACTCCAACACTTAAACAAACTAATTTACTCACATATATTATTTCAAAATCCTCATTTTTACAGATATTCACCTGAGCTTGCATGTAGCCTAATAAAGGTTCTAACAAAGCAATTTTCTTCTTATATTGCAGAGTATTTAATGCACAGAAATAATGCATCATAGTCTGATGTTGTTTCTTTCGGGATGTATACACATCTTCTGTAACTTCATATTTGACCTAAAGAGAAACAGAATTTCTAGCTCAAGACAGAACGCTTTGATATGAAAAAATACATACTATGTAAATTTTATGAAACAATAATTCCTTCACAATCTGAGGACTGTTTAATTTAAAAAATACATTCTCTCTCAATCTCTCTCATGCTGACCTTAATGATCACAAATGGAATGTTAAAATATTCCACGTGATAACACCACATAGGAAAATTGTTTTCTGTACAATATTGCCTGAAATGTTAGGAGTGTATAATCATTTATAACCACCAAGTACATGTATCATTTAAGATTTACTTGCTCCTGCTACAGCCATTTTAGAAGGTGAAAGCAAGCTACTGAATTGAAAGTTTAACCTTCTCATTCTCTCTCTTTTTTGACAGTCGACTGTATCTGGTGATGGCAGCATCATGGTCTGCAAAAGAAAGTTACACTACATTCAAGCAGCAGTAACATACAAAATGTTTAAGATGAAATTAACCTTCTCAGAAGTCATGTTTTATTTTGATTAAAATTAAATGTGTTAGTTATAAAATAAAATATCACAGAATTGGAAAATGTTGCTGCTTTCTCTCTTTCCCATCTGATTTGCTAGAAATAATCAAAATCAATACTACTGTGATGTTTCAGATATTTCAGTTCTTCCAGAAATATTTCCATCATTTGAGGAAAAACAAGTAAAAACTCTTTGACTTTAATAATGCCTTCCACAACTTATCCAGAAAACTTTGGGGGATGATGGGAGTAATGGTCCAACCCATCTAGAGGGAATCAGGTTTGTGAAAACTCTTTTCAACATCATATGAATCTATTCTATTTACCAGAATGAAAATGCCCATCCACTAAATGTAAGCCTTGCTATTCACAACAGTCCAAACATCATAATATACAGAGCATAACAAAAAATTAACATTTAAGTCTTACTTACCATTGCTTGAGATCTGGAATACTTCTTTTAAAGTCAGTATCTCTGAAATGAAAATATCGCATTTAAGCAACCACATAATATTACTGCAATTCTGTCTATATTAATGTTGATATAAACTACAAAACCAGACGTGGCTCACCTGGTTTGTACTAATCTAACAAACTAAGTGATAACATGTTTTTTATTTTTTTTATTAAAATTATAACAGATAAAATACATATCTATAAACATAGCATTATTCATAAAAAAAGACAGTAATAGAGTCTGGAGTATCTTCTTATTCTTCCTCTATACCTACCTAGTTTTTTTAAAGGATATAATGTCCCACTAAGATTAAAGGGTTCTCTCCAATGTTTGTACAAGTGGGAGGTAATCTGCACAAAGACAAGTTGCTTATCTGTGGTTCTTCAAGTGGCTCGGATGCCTCTTCCTCTGAAGAAACCACAGCTATACAGCCTGTCTAAAGTGTACCAAGTTGGTCTTAAAACCTAAATACTGACAACAACTGCTCAAAGAAAGGGTCAAAACACCCTGACTAAAAGACAATTTCTCTGTCAAAGCCAACAGAAATGAAAAAGAAACTGGAGTCTCACCAAAAGGGACTTTAGCTTATCAGTCCTATTACAGTCCACATTATAAAAAGTAGGACCATTGTTGACAAGCGCTAATACCATATTGTTCCCTCACAAGCAGAGAAAATAGAGGGTGTGTCTGTTCATATGTGGAATTTCACTCCACCCCTGGGCAGGTCTTAACACTTTTTAATGAATTCTTCTGAGGCCATAAACTCCTAAGAAGCAGCACATTTTTTAAAAATGAGGAAGATAAGGATGTAAAAGAAAAAAAGAATGGCAGGAAAAAACTTTAAATGCTGAGTTAGGGGAAAGAAGGAAAAAAATTTTTTACAAAGAGAAGTTCCCAAAGACAAGAAAAGACCTCTAGCTTACAGACAGAAGGTCCTATGCTTGCTTTCATAGTGGCACTAAAAGAACAGATCAGTGGCCTCACTTTGGGGCCTGCACATAGAAGGGAGTGGGTAGGGCACCCTCCTCCCCACCCCAAAATAGAAGATTCTACCATAAAAACCTGTACAGATGCAGAACCTACACCAGTGATACACACACCATGAGGAAGAACCACCAATTCGGGGATTCCTCACCACCACAACTGCCCTATATAAGAGAATGTCCACTGTTCAAAGGAGCCCCTTAATGCTGTGGAAAGATTTTCCAAGGCATACAGGGAATCTACAGGGTAGGCAGAAGGAAAGAAAAAGTTGCACATGCTATCTTCTAATTGTACAACCACTGAACACAACCTTAGGACTGTAAAATCAATCTTAAAATTGAAACTATGTGGACCCAGAGTAATATCCACCAAACAAAACATGCACAAAGATTTCAGTCTTACATTTCATGATGTTTAACTGGCACAGATTGTTATTGTTACACAGTCTATTTTTTTTAATTACCCCACATCCTTCTCCCAAAATACCTCTCATGGACCAAGAACTACTCTCATCAGCGATGTCCAGTTTTTAAAAAATGGTCAGTGCTTTTATGTACCACTGCCAAGTAGAAGCCCTAAATTCAATGGTTAGTCCTGACTAGTGCAGACATAATGAATCCAATGTTTCTAAATCTAGATTATATTTCAGAAGTTTGATATATATGAACCACTGATACACAGCTACCCATAAAGACACCAAAGCAGGTGTTGAATAAACCACTGTGCAAGTACATCAACTGTGTCAGTAGCTACTGTACCTTTTAGATCCCTTTCCTTGAATTGGGTAATGGGAAACATCATGGCATCAGCCAATTGAGTTGACAGTACTGCATGACAAGAACTGAGCTAAGGAGAGAAAAGCAATGTAAGTCTGTATGGAAATACATAGACTCTGCTTGCTTCACTATTCATACAAAACAACAGGCTAAATATTCTAGCTATTAAAACACGTTTTTTGGCAAGTACAGTGTTCAGTTCAATTTGCTCCTATTCTATTCGCCTCTTTGCAAAGGGACAACAAAGTTACTTCCAAACTGAGAAATATAGTTTGTTGCTCAAAACAAGCCAAAATTCTTAACAGAGCAAAAATTTTTTTTTAAAAAAAACTAGTATAAAGTTGTCATATTAGCCTGGTTTTTGGGCACAATAAACTATAATCTTGGGTTCTGATGTCATAAATCACCTTTACTTATTGATTTTCAGTTACTAGCTTGCACAAGGGATGTTAAAAATACATTTCAGTCCCGAATATGTTATCAAATACTGTTCATGGTATAAATTATATTAGGGCAAGGAGCCAAGTGCAGGTGTCAGGCTAGATCCTTACCTCTACCAGGGCTAAATAAAGTCAGAGGGCACAGTCAGGTCCCTGAGGACGATGCTGATGATGACTACTGCTGCTACTAACATCCCACGCATACTTCCTGATGTCAGAGGCTTTCTGGTCACAGTGCCTACCAGAATTGGCACCACAACTGGGAGGCAATTCTGATCCAAGAACTTTCTTGAAGCGTAAGCTGGGGTCCAGGAAGCTTTGACCACTCTTCCCTTTCTCTTCAATGGAGGAAAGTGCACAGCAGGCAAAGTTAGGCCCAGCACAGGTTACATAAATACTCGTACAGCAGGTCCTGGGGATTCTGTGGCTGCCCTCTCTCTATACTTTCTTTCACTGGGGAGAGCGTGCAGCAGTCAAATCTCCCTACCATGTAAGATAGGAAGTAACGCTAGCGATTCCCCTGCATGCCATTGCCCCTTCATTTTGAAGGGAGTAAGGAAGAAACCCCAGACGGGTATTGGGGAGAAGCATCTCCCAGACTGGATTAGGTCTTTGGGCGAGAGGTTCTCTCCCGCTCTGATCTACATTCTTCTAACATTTGCCTTCTTCCGGGACTTCACTGCTTAGCAAACCTTATATTTTCTATTTCATTTCATGCCTTCATCCTTTCTCAATAAAGTCTTCTTTTTATGGAACACTTTATCCCCCAGTATTTCTTCTTACATTCAGTTTTCTCTTTTTAAATAAAGCCTTCTAGAGTATTTCTTTCAGCCAGTTTAATTATTTTTGGATCTTTTCTTCAAATCTTTAGTTTGACTTTAAGTCTGGTCTCTTTGCATTTTTCCAGCAGACAAAATTTTCACCAACAACCCATTTTATTACCATGCAGAAAACAGTCATTTTAGTTCATATATGTTATTAATGTCCTTTTAAAATCATCTATGTCATGAAAAATGTGGCTGTTTCATTTGATTCATAAATACTGGAAATTGAAATACTAATTAATATTAATTCTGAGAAAGTTCTTAGCCATTCCATGATGGATTTTGTGGATCCTTTTGTAGCCCCTTCTTCACAGTTATACCTTAATTTCTTCAACCATGAAATGCTGCCATTGAAACAACATAATGAATAGATTTCCCATCTTTCAGTTTATCAGGACTTAAATCCTGACTTTTATCTACAGCATTTAGTATAATTGGAAACCAGTCCTAAACCAGGCCCTGTGGTACAATTACAATACTAAGCATGAATAACAAGCAAGAAGTTACTCTTAAATGAACTTTGATCAATGCAGGAAAACATATCCTATTGCTTTAAAAAACACAACAGGACCTGCTTAATTTAAAGGCTCTAACTGAGATACAAACCACTTCATCAAAAAAAGCAGAAAAAGAAAGTGCCACCACAAGTTTCATGAAAGAGCTCCAAACAAACTGAATAAGCAAGCAATCTGATTTGTCAATACACAGGTAAATGCTTGTCTGAACAGAATATAATCACAAAATAAATAATACCTTTTAGTAATATACATGCAGCCTTACCTCATCTATCACTTTTGCAAATTGTTGCAGAGTAGAATTCATAACCTCATCATCACCCCATAAAGGGAAACGCTACCAAAAGGGGGGGGGGAGGACAAAGAAAAAAGGTTTAGTCAGAAGTTAAACTTACTTAACATTTACTGTAAACATACTAAAATATGCAAATATTTTATTATATTACAACCACAAAAATTCTTGCAGTACCTTGGACTACAAATACTTTGCAATGGTGTTGATAAATTCAAAGAAGAAAAAATCTTGGATAATGTTGGGTCAGGAGAAATGTAGTTTTTTTCCCTAACCTGGTTAAGTTAGATAATTTTAGTAGACTATATTCTCCATGTATACTCTCAAACATCTAATTAATCATGCAAGTACAGTTTCAGGTTGATATAAACCTGAAATATTATTTAGAGCAATCTCTATAATACTGACCTGACCATTTACCATTCAGTTCTTATACTTTTTTTAATGATATAGACAAAGTGCAGAAATGAAGCAGACAAACCTTTCTCTGGTATGGAATGCAAACACTATATCTTCTTAATTTGTTTGCGCCATGCCACAATTAAGCCACACACGAGCAAGAAGCTGGCAACTATGGTCATACCCTAACTGTACCATACCTGCTTTTCATATTCTTTTAGAAGCTTGGAAGTCAAATGCGTTGCTGCACTCAATTCATTCTGGTTGGGAAAGAAAAGAAAACATTTTCCCCTTATTTACACCGCTAATGGACAGAGACTACACAGATACACTATGAGATGAGATCACAAAGGGCCAGTAAAGACATAATGCTATGAATTATTTAATTATGATCAGAGATGTTTGGTTATACTTTTAGATTTGTTTATTTGGTATTTCTGTCACAAAATCAGTTTCACACTTTTAGAGTACAAGTTGTGAACAGTAGGCTTTTCTGAGCTAGAACAATATATAATCATGGTCAGAGAACGAGGAGTTGTTACTTACATGAACAATCATTCTGGGATGACAGGAGGAGCAATCCACAACGCCTGGGCTTTGATCCTCATGCCAGCTGACGCAGGAGTCGTCCTCGTGCTTAATGTTCGAAATCTGTTAAACCGACTCCCTGTCCCTCTCCCCTCAGTTTCCTTCTCTAGCGTACTGTACTTCCTCACCAAACTGGCTAGTACCTTTCATCTGTTATTAAGTGGTGGGTGTGGATTGCTCCTCCTGTCATCCCAGAATAATCATTCACATAAGTAACAACTCCTCATTCTCGGGCTGACAGGAGGATCAATCCACAACGCCTGGGATTTCCCCAAGCTGTTCCCTGGGTGGATATGTTCTCTACAACACAGCCTGCAGCACCCTGCGGCCAAACGCAGCCTGGAATGACCTATATTTATCTAGTTTGTAGTGCTTAATGAAGGTGGAAGCCTCCTTCCATCCTGTCGCACTATAGACATCTTCCAACGAATATGTGGAGTCATACGCTACAGAGGTAGCCATTGGCCGTGTTGAATGTGGCCACACATTAACTGGCCTTGGCTGCTTAGAATAATCATAACATATGAAAATGCAGGTCTTTATCCATGCTGCAATTACCACCTTGCTCGCTCGCTGACCAAGTGTCTTAGGTTGGAATGACAATAGCAGCGCCTCTGACTTCCGGAACTCCCTTGTTCTTTTGATATAGGCTTTTACTGCCTGTCGAACGTTCAATGTGTGCCATTTTTTCTCCAAAAGATGGACCGGCTTTGGGCCAAACATTGGTAGATGAATCAGTTGCGGTTGTGTGAATGACGACAAGCACTTGGGCTTGAAAGAAGGGTCGAACCCCAAGGTCAACTTGTCATGGTCAAACTTACACAAATTCTTATTCACCAATAACGTCGCTAGCTCCGAAACTCTTCTGGCTGATGCAATGGCCAAAAGAAATGCTGTTTTGAAAGACAGCAGCAATGATTCTTTCAGCGGTTCAAAAGGTGGCGCTGTCAGCACGTTCAGCACTAAGTTCAAGTCCCAAGATGGGAACCTAAACACCGTTGGAAAAGAGGACAACATTGCTCCTATCAGGAAATGTTTTACATGAGGGTGC
>CAOKZL010002230.1:0-225399 GCA_948472985.1 Iguana delicatissima | reverse complement strand
GCCATGAAGATAGGGTAATAGAGAGGATGTGTATGTAGTGCATGTAGTGTTATAGATGTATATGTGTTTATGTGTATGTAATGTTGTGTATTGTTAATTGTGATTTGTAAGATTGTATGTTTAATAAAATATATTTTAATAATTAAATTTTTTTAAAAAAACAAACAACAAACAAAACAAAACATCATGTCAAGTAATTGGAAGCCTCATTCTCATTGCCCTCTCCCATTGACCCATGTGGCAATCCCAACTTGTGCTAGTAAATGGAAGATGTGGTGATGGGGCTAGGTGTTCAGGTCTTCACCTGCTCTTTGACTGCTTGGGAAAGATTATAACGCTGTGCACATTTTTAAAGGTATGCTTATATGGATCTAATACCAGCATCTCCAGGCAGTCACCAAGAGCATTGTTGTTGCTAATGTTTTTGCCACTAATCTGTATCCCATTTTCCAGCATTCTAGTGGGCACTGAACAGCCACTGTTGCAATTGTCTACAATGTCCTGGAACAACACGATATAAACCTGTGGGAATTGTGTGAACTGTGGAAAATTGCAGTGGCAGCTGCCTAGCATTCATCAGAGGAGTACCACTGCCACCTCCACCACCAGCTTCTACTTCCATTTCTGTTAAGAAGTCCTGTCTGGCACCCTTGCTTGACTGCAAAGAGAAAGCCATGGGATGCCTGCTTCCCCCATAACAGATCGCACCCCAGTCACATAGGGACATTGGGGCGGGGGGGTGATTCACCCTGGGCAGCAATGTTTTTGGGGCGTCCTGGCCTGTAGCCACACTTCTGCGCACCCTGGCCACGCCCCCACGCACAACAGTCACACACCCCCACACGGTGGCCACGCCCCTTGCACCGTAGCCCTGCCCCCTTTCACACACTCCAAGGCTCTGTGTCAAGGTAGGCCTGTATATAGCTTTATTCATCCCCCAGCTGTTTTTGGAATAGATTCTGTGTCTCAGGAAAAAAAAACTTTAAATCCTCACTAAGGACTACTGTTACATCTTCTGAAAGTGAAAGGATCAAAGAAAAACAACAACAACAAATAACCATGGGGGTGGTGGAAATCTTTGATGCTAACAAGCAAATGAACTTTGCAGCATCTCCCTAGATGAAATGTGCCAGTTGCAAGCATTTGGAAGTCCTATATTACAAGTAACTCAGCTATCTGTAAGAAGTTGTTGTTTGTAACAAGAGCATTGCAAAATTGAATTTCAAAAATAAAATCACAAGTGTTAATGAAGTTACTGTCTTGATGTTACAACTAGCATTTTCTAGTTGCTTTTAAAAGGGCATCTTTAGACATTTCTGTGACACTTTGACAGGAATTTTTCCATTTTTACACCAGTCTCACATCACTCTTAAGGCTTCCCACCCCTCACTAGAAATCAATACAGAGTAACACAGCTTGCAATGCAACAAAATATGTTTTTCAGCAGTGTAACAAGTAAAGGCAGCAAATGTATATTTGTATATTTTGTATAAATGGAAACAAAAAGGGAAAAACATTAACAGGCATGTCTTAATCCCTGTACAGGTGATTGGCATGTTCTCTTATACTTATTCCATTACTGAGAAGAAAGAAATCTTTTACTTTTTAAAACACTGCAATGAATTACAGGAACTGATTACTAAAGTAATTTTCCATTCTGTGCCAGTTATAAGAAA
Source organism: Iguana delicatissima (assembly GCA_948472985.1). Classification (NCBI taxonomy): domain Eukaryota; kingdom Metazoa; phylum Chordata; class Lepidosauria; order Squamata; family Iguanidae; genus Iguana; species Iguana delicatissima. The sequence continues at coordinate 223,723 of CAOKZL010002230.1, read as the reverse complement.
ATCATTCAGTTTAAAGGAAGACAATGAAATGTCATTGCAGGACCAGCCCAGTTACTTACAACTAATTCTGGAAAGAGAGAAAATAACATCTCTCTCTAGCTGGCATAGGTAGCAAGGTCACATTCTAAACAAACACACCACAGCAAATTCAAGACCACAAAAAAACCCATTCTGTTTGGAGAAAATGATCAAGGTATTTGAGGTCTCTTCCAGACTTAGTCACAAAACTGGACATATATTTTTATGTTTCATGGGTCTCAGCTTTCTGTCTATAAAATGTGAACAATGGGGATTGTTAAAACATCATCCGTGTCTACAAGTACACTTCGTGAGTGAGCAAGACACATATCTTTACCAAGGGGCTTACAGAGTAAAGATGAACAATTACTGATTTTGTTGACATGGATACTTTTCACGGAAAATAAGAGTGAGGGCAGGGGAATCAAAGCTTTCTAATAATCTATCCGGGGGCAGGGAGCAGAGAAAGCTGCCATGCTAACCAAACGGGGGTACATTAATTCCCATAGTCCATTTCGACTGTGCATGTCCCCAATAATACAATGCTTTGCCAATTCCCAGCTCTGTTCTTCTAAGAGACCCGTCCAAAGCTCCCTTGCAGAAGGCCCATTTTCAGGTCTTTGCCTCTTTTCTGCTTAATGATCCAAAGGTCTTCAGGCTCTTCATTCAAGACAGTCTGAGCCCAGCCCAAATGCAGGGACTTTGGATACTGTGACCACCTTCTGCTTTGAGGCGGCCCCACTGCCTTACAAAACTTCCTGCATTGCAGCACCAGAGATTCCTGCAACTCCTTCGAATCAACCTTCCTGTGCTGCAGCCCCTGCATAAGCAACCCTTGCAAAGAAGAGACTGAAGGAGGGGGAAGGGCAGACTGAGGCCATTTCCGCACTGACCTGTTATAGCACGATGATTCCACTTTCAACATCCTCTGGAATCCTGGGGTTTGCAGTTTATAGCCCCTCCCTAAACTGCAAATCCCAGGATTCCAGAGGATGTTGAAAGTGGAATATCGCACTATTAGTGCGGAAATGGCTTCACTCAAACCTTGGGCTACACAGACTCACCGCCACTCACATGCTGCAGCTCCCTCCATACAGGAATGCAACGTTTTGGGAGTTCAAATGCTATTTCTCACCAGATGTTTGCTGACCCAAACATCCTTCTCTGTCTCTCACGCACACATACACATACAGAGGATTCTGTACTGCCTGCCAAGTGGTTACTCTACAGCTGGGAAGCAGCTTCTCCTCCCAATACTAAGCTAATTTACATTGCTAAGCCTTTTGGATGATGCAAGCTCAGTCATCCTTGTCACAGTTCTCAGACCACTGAGCACTATAGCTCCTTAACAATCAAGCCCTTTTAAGAGAGAGAGAGAGAGAGGGAGGGAGGGAGGGAGGGAGGGAGGGAGGGAGGGGGATGGATGGATGATAGATATGAAATAAAGAAATGCATCCCTTTATCTTTGCTTTCCTCAACCTTTTCTTCAGGCTATTCCTCCAGCTGCTGTCTTGGCTCCAACCTTGCTCCATCTGGAAGGGCAGGAAACAGAGTGAGTTCCTGAGAGGAAGTTTGCTCCGGGTTGCTTGCTTGTTTTTGTTTTCAGTGGTACTTCACAGATCCTATTCCCAATGGCTCATTTCCTGAGATCCTGCTACCACCTTGGTGGGCATGGGTGACAAAATCTGAGGAAGAAATATATTCTAGAAACAGCAGGAGGAAATCTCCCAAATTCTGACCTGTCACACAACTGGGTTAGTTATGTCCATATAATGGACAAATTATAATCTACACAATTGTTATCAGCATGAATCATGCAGCTAGCAGCCTGATCTGTTTATCCACAAACAAAAGTCTGACTCATTTTCATCATCTATGTTAAAAAAGATCTTTCACATCCTTTAAGACAGGGATTGGAAATAGTGAGAGGCTGGAGGGTTGTATTAGCTGCTCAGGAGACCCCTCCAAAAAATTCTACCATTTTTGCCCCCAAATGCCCTCTAGAGGCCATGTTGGCATTTTGCCAAGTTTTGGAGGGCCATTTTAAGTCCAAGAAAGGCCTTTTTTAGCAACAAGAAGTGACTGGAAGTTCATTTTCTAACTTTGAAAAAAGCCTGTCCTTGGTGTAAAATGGCTCAACAGTGGGGTAAGAATGTGGCAGAAATGCACTCCTACCATCTAGCGGGCATTTTGGGGCAAAAAATATTTTTTGGAAAAAACTGAAAAGTGATGCTTTGAGGTAGTGATGTATTTAAGCCTTTTACTCCAAGTCTCAAGTCAAGTCTCAAGTCTCTACCTTCAGGTCTCGAGTCAAGTCTCAAGTCCTTGAAGATACTTTCAAGTCAAGTCTCAAGTCTGGAAGCCAACTTTATACCCCAACTGAAATTCCAGAATTATTGAATAGAGTGAAATAAAGTCAGTTTTAACAATTTAAGTGGAGTCAGCTCTCCACGTTTGCAATTGTGCCATCTGCAGCTTCGGAAACAGGATCCTATCTTACTCCTCACTACTGAAGATTCAAAAGCTTTGGAAGGAAGGATCCTTCCTCTTCAAGCCCGTTGTCTAACACATTTGGTGTTCCCCTTTGAGAAATGCACCCTGCACTCTGGGGGCAAGTCTTGTCTTTTGCTCTTAGGAAACATTTTAGAGGGCTCCTCCAATATGCAGCAGGGGTAGGCTGCTGAGCAGATCTCAAGCCTAATCTGTTTGCTGTTCCCCTCTGAGAAATGCACCCACACTTTGGACTTGAGACAGATAATCATGTGACCAGTAGGCAAAAAGAGATGGAGCCATTGTTCAAAGTTGTAAGGTTTCTGGAGAATGCATTATGTTACTGAACCAAGGGCAGCAAGTCAGTCATTAAAAATATACAAGTCTCGAGTCAAGTCGAGTCAGTGTATCATTTATGGCTGACTCAAGTTCAAGTCAAGTCACTGAAGCAACTTAAGTCCGACTTGAGTCCAAGTCTCTTGACTCAAGTCTACATCACTGCTTTGAGGTCACAAAAACAGCACTTGGTTCTATCTGGCTCAGTCTGTAGATACTTCTGTGTACAGCTCCAGCTGGGAATGGATGGAGATAGGTTTCTAGGCTAAAAATTAAACCTTATTTTCCTTCAGTTCCATTTGCCCTGAGATGTGTCTGTCTACCTGGAGACCCAGAGAAGCTTAGCAATCCCCTCCAGCTACAGCTGGTGCCCTGAAGTCTGGTAACTCTAGTGAACAACATCAGCTCCTTTGTATCCTCTTGATTAGCTAAGTCCAGCATACATAACCTAGCCCTTGCCTGGACAACAGAATACTTCATTGTATATTTTAGATACCCTCTTAAATCAGCTCCAGTCACTGATGTGATCACCTCCTCCCATTTTCTCATCTGCTAATACTAACCATTTTACTATCTTGGGCTCTCTGGTTCACCAGCTTTCTCTCATTTGAGAACCAAAGCATTCCTGATGCTTTAGAGCCTGAGTTGCAGTCGGCACCTGCTTTGTGTTCATAAAACACAAAGAATCAGAACAGCAAGATGCTGAAGGATGCACCCAGTGCACAACATTGCTAAAGCACTGTGCCAGGGAAGTTCATAGCAGTGGCCTTTCCTAGACATGAAGATTCTGACAGCAAAATATTAGAGGAGGAGGAAAGCGCAAGGGAACGGCAAAGGGGATCTCTGGTGATGTAATGGAAACTCCCACATACACTGCCTGCCAGCTAGTGCTGTGCTGCCAAGTCAGATGCCAAATAACTACAGGTTACACAGTGCTGAGCCCTGTAGGGAATGTCTCCCTTCTAAGTGAGAAGGGAAATATAGGTCAGAATTTTGAAGTTCATCAGAGGATACAGCACCACTAATGCAAAGACAAAACAAAGTAAAACTCAGTTTGATAGCAGCCCTGTAACCCCAGACCAGAATCAACTGGCAGTGCATTTAATCTTTAAAAAGCACAGCAAGCTGGGACACACCGGTTGCCTTGCTCTGCAGTGGTCACAGACTTTCAGTGTTGTCTGCTAGCATTTGGCTCATCTTCAAATGTTATGCTCTTTTCAATCATTTGACTAGCAAGCCTCTTCAAGAAGAAGGGAAAACAGATAAAATTATGGAAGGAAAGACTTTATTCACCAGAGAAGGCTTGTTTCAAATAGAAATAACAACAACCCAAAGTGGATTACACTGGAATCAATGAGCCATAATGCTCTTCTTCTACTTATTATGAGTAGGAGAATAGGACAAGCTGCTTTTCAGGGGAGAGAAGAAACAGGCACTCAAAGCCTCAGAAGACCATATGCAATATCATGCAGGAACAAGAAAATAATCCTTTTTGTTAATCCTGAACACTAATGATCAAAGTCAACCCCTACCATTAGGTGGAGGGAGACAGTTTGCTGAGACAGTCTTGGGCCTGTCTTGCTATTAATACTGAGCTGCCAAGATATAAGGAAAAGGACTTGTTTTAGGGCACATCTGGATGGCCATCTTCAGAAGCCCCACCTACATTATACCTCCCTTCTATACTCTAAAGGATCACTTGAAGGTATCCTGCCAGCCAACTACCTGTCAGTCTCCATTTATCCTATAGACTACACTATTGTTTATCCCATACATGGTTGTATGAACCTTGCTGAATCTAGCGCTAGCATGTGTAAACATTACAACTGGCTAAGTTGCATAATATTAATCTCATTCACGCAGGGAATTCAAAGCCTGCATCAGGAAAAGTTCACTCAGCAGGAAGGAATTGCAGAACATTCTGAGCTGACTGGCCTTAGTCAGGATCAAAAAGGAAGCATTGCCCAGATGCTTCATCTCATGTAACAAGTATGAAAGTGAAATAGTAGAGACTCCATACACGACACTGGATGAGAAGACAATATCAAAACAGGAGAGATCATCAACACTTTAGAAGACAGACAAAAAGTTCTAGATGAACCTAACAGAATAGAGAACTGAGCCAAAACTAACCAAACGAATTTCAACAGAGATATAATCCTGGATTTAAGAAGGAAAAAAACAGATGCACAAGTACAGGTTGGATTACACTCAGCTTGACAGTAGTATATGGAAAAACCATCAAGAGGGTTTAATACAGCAAAAGCTAAACATGAATCAGCAGTGTGATGCAGCAGCTTAAACAGTTTGATGCTGCACTGGCAGAATTATAGTATGCAGATAGGAGGATATAATGGTACCATTCTACTTTGCCATGGTGAGAATACATTGTCCAGTTTGGGGCACCAGTGCTTAAGAAGTGTATTTACAAATTGTAACATGTCCAGAGGAGGACAACCATGATGGTGAGTGCCCTGGAGACCATCTTGCATGCAAGACTGATGAAGCTCATTGTGAGAAAAACCCAATACAATAGCCATCTTCAAATATGTGAAGGGCTGCCACATCGATAAATGATTGAGATTTGTCTTCTGTTGCTCCAGATCAGAAAACCTGAAGTAACAAGTACAAGAAAGGGCATTTTGACTAAATATGAGGAAGAATTTTCTGATGGCATGAGCTGTACAGATGTAGAATAGAATGGCCCTGGAAGGTAGTGAACTGCTTTTTCAGGAGGACCAACTAGATCAAGATGACCAGGGGTCCTGGAGCTGAGCATTTCCTTCATCAGAAGGAAACCGGAATAGATTAACTTTTAAAATCCTCCTCAACCTCTATGATTATAGGACACTAATTTTGCATATCAGACAGCAAATTAATCTTTCATTAAAGGAAGTATATTTAACTGAGATGGCTTCCCATGAAGTACAGATACGCTTTCTACATCCCTAGATGACTAACCATTCACTTATAATCCTTGTCACTGCAAAATAGTAGGGCATACAAGCTCTTCCATCACTTTGCATCTGATCAGTTGCTGGCAGTTCTGGAGCAGCCTTCTCCTTTTCCATTTAACAAGCAAAGTAAGGGGACCATTTCACCTACACCCAGATTGCCACAGAAACAATATTTGTTTTTCCACCTCTGTAGGTCACCTTGAACTTCAGCATGCATTTGGATTAACAACAGGACAGACTCCCGACTATATTTTTTCAGTTTCAACAACATACAGTTGAGGAACCTATTAACAATACAATAAATAACCAAAGTGGGCAACTAAGGGTAAGGCCAGACTTTGTGCTCACAGTGTATTTCCAAAATCCCATCTGTCTCTCAGGGATGGTCACGTGCTACCAGAGCACAGTTGTCTGTTTAGCCTGGGAGATGACCATGGCTCTTTCTTTGAAGGCATTGGTTTGGGAAGGGTATGTCTGTGTTGGCTGACAAAGAGTAAATTAATTTAACAAAGATCTTTTGGGAAAAAAAAGTGCTTCCAAGACATTTTGTTGCCTGATGCAAAATGGCAAATTACATACACACACACACACATACACACACCCTCCATTCAAAATGCATAGTTCTCCAAGCTACTTGTGCTATTTAGGCACATAAGGCAGAAAATCCTACAAAATCCTCTTGCTCTGAGCAAAAAATACAAAAATAATGAATCAGATAATTATATGCTCCTCCCCCCATAATTTAGACACCCAAAATCAGCTGCCTCACTCTGTTCAAGCTGACCCTGCTTCCAAGTTAGTAAGATGCTAAGATTATACACTTCAGCCATTGTACATAGAAAAACCAAAGATAATGATGTACATATGGATAGGGCATGTGATGGGAAGCTATCTTGGCAATGTTTTACTGTCAGGAGACAGGGCACATGTACACCACCATGAATCATGCTGAGCCAACTCCAAATTATGGCTTCACCTTTAGAAACAGCTGCAAGATAACCATGCACATAGCTCACCATATCACAGTAACTTATATAGAGACTATAGAATCATAGAGCTGGAAGGGAACTTGAGGACCATCCAGTTCAACCCCCTATCATGCACAAAGACACAAGTGAAGCACTCCTGAAAGATGCCCATCCAACCTCTGTCTGAAGACCTCCAAAGAAAGAGACTCTGCCACTCTCTGTTGCAGTCTATTTCACTGTTGAACAGCTCTTCTGGTTAAGAAGTTATTTCTAGTGTTTAGGTGGTATCTCTTTTCTTGTAACTTGAACCCATTGGTTCATGTTCTAGTCACTGGAAAGCTGAATGCAAGCTCACTCAATCTTCCACATTTGTTTATTTACTTATTTATTTGTTGCATTTATATGCCACCTTTGTCCCAGGATGGGACCCAAGGTGGCTTCCAAAAGGTAAATACCATTAAAAGCATATAAATAATTAAAACATTAAAAACATACAAATTATATAACAACAATAGCTGTTTTAAAACAGCTAAAAATAAGTAAAAAGGTCTCCATCTCATCCATTGAAGGCCTGCTTAAAAAGAAATGTGTTTACCTGCCTAAGAAAGGAAAGAAGGAAGAGGGCCAACCTAGCCTCCCATGGAAGAGCGTTCCACAGGGTGGGAGCAGCCACTGAGAAGACACTCTCTTGTGCCCTTACCAGGCAAGCTTGGGATGGTGGCAGGATGAAGAGAAAGCCTGCCCTCACAGATTTTAAGGCTCTAGCTGGTTCATATACGGAGATCCAGTTGTTCAAATAGTCTAGGCCTAAGCTGTATGACATCCCTTCAGTTATTTAAGTATGGCTATTGTAACATCATCTTGTTTTTCTCTTCTCCAAGCTAACAATGCCATAAGGGACCAAACCCAAAGGGTGCTCACCAATGCCTGTTTTTCATCCTGGAGAGAAGTGACTAGTGGGGTGCCACAGGGTTCTGTCCTGGGCCCAGTGCTACTCAACATCTTCATCAATGACTTGGATGAAAGAGTAGAGGACATGCTGATCAAATTTGCAGATGACACCAAATTGGATGGGGTTGCTCATATGCCAGAGGACAGGATCAAAATTCAAAATGACCTGGACAGATTGGAGAGCTGGGCCAAAGCTAACAAAATGAATTTCAACAGAGAGAAATGTAAAGTCTTACACTTAGGCAGAAAAAATGGAATGCACAAATATGGATAAGGGATGCGTGGCTGGATAGCAGTACATGTGAAAGGGATCTAGGAGTCTTGGTAGATCACAAACTGAACATGAGTCAGTAGTGTGATGAGGCAGCCAAGAAAACCAATGCGATTCTTGGTTGCATCAATAGGAGTATGGTGTCTAGATTGTGGGAGGTAATGGCACCACTTTATTCTGCATTGGTCAGACCTCATTTGGAATATTGTGTCCAGTTCTGGGCACCTCAATTCAAGAAGAATATTGATGAGCTGGAGCATGTCCAGAGGGGGGCAACCAAATTGGTGAAGGGTTTGGAAGCCATGCCCTATGAGCAGCAGCTCAGGGAGCTGGGTATGTTTAGTCTGCAGAAGAGAAGGTTAAGAGAGGACATGATAGCCATGTTTAAATATTTGAAGGGATGCCATGTAGAGGAGAGAGTGGGTTTGTTTTCTGCTGCTCCAGAGACCAGGACAAGGAGCAATGGATTCAAGCTGCAGGAAAGGAGATTCCACCTGGACCTCAGGAAGAACTTTCTGATGGTCAGGGCTGTCCGGCAGTGGAATATGCTGCCTCAGAGTGTAGTGGAATCTCTTTCTTTGGAGGTTTTTAAGCAGAGGCTGGATGGCCATCTGTTGGGAATGCTTTGATGGGTGTTCCTGCATAGTAGGGGGTTGGACTTGATGGCCCCTTTGGTCTCTTCCAATTCTATGATTCTATTATTCTATGCCATTTCTCAAAGGGCTTGCTTTAAAACTTTTTACCATCCTGGTTACCCTCCTCTAAACATGTTCCAGATTGTCAATATCCTTGAACTGTAATGCCCAGAACTGGACATAACATTCCATCTGAAATATGAACAGAGTGGTACTATTACTTCTCTCAATCTGGACATTACACTTTTGTTGATCCAGCCTAGAATTGCAATGACTCTTTGTCCAGCACATCACATTATTGATTCATGTTTAGCTTATGGTCTACTAAGACCCAATCCCTTCAACCAGATCTTTGCTACATTTACTGTTATCCAGTCAGGTGTCACCTATCCCATATTTGTGCATTTCATTTTCCTACCTAAATGCTGTTGTGGTTGTTGTGTGCCTTTGAGTCATTTCCAACTTATGGTGACTCTAAGGCAAACCTATTGCTGGGTTTGCTGGGGTTGAGAGTATGTGATGTACCCAAGGTCACTCAGTGGGTTACAATGGCTGAGCAGAGAATCAAATCCTGTTCTCCAGGGTCATAGTCTAACACTCAAACCACTACACCATGTTTGCCCTAAATGTAGCACCCTACATTTATCCCTGTTGAAGTTTTGTCTGTTTTCGCTCAGCTGTCCAACCTGTTATGGTCATTTTAAATGCTGGTCCTGTCCTCTGGGTATTAGCTATACCTCCTATTGTAAGCATGGAGCTGATACTGGTTCCCATGCATGATGACTGTATTTGTTCTTCACTTTATTTTTTTTTCCCCTCAAAGAAAGATGCTCCCACCCATTCTTTTCCGAGTGCAGCTTCTCAAGAAACAGGTCTAAATAATAAATCAGAGCAGTAGAACAGAGATTAGGAGCAAGAGCTGGGAAGCAGGGACAGAGAAACGTTTTCAGCTGAGATTTGAGAAGAGATGTAGAGTCAATGAAGCAGAGAGAGATGTAGACTAAAATGAAGTATCTGGAAGGCTCTCACTAACAACATATGTCTGCTGCTTTTATACTGGGACCACTCAGGAAACTGTTCTGATTTTACCCTGAGAGCTTCTGTTTAGGTTTCAGAGCAAGCCCAGGCAACTGAATCACAAGCTATGGGAGCAACTGATAACACTCAGTGAAACAAGGGCAAAGCCTGAATTACAAGTTTCCACCTTTTTGTGCAAGTCCATGTTACTCAACAAGCTTATTTTATCTTATGATTGCTGTTTGTGTGGGGAAAAGCTGCTACCTGTGGGTGATTTTCTGCTTCTTTCACAGCAGGCAGAAGCACAGTGCTTTTGTCAAGGTAAGAGGGCAACTGTGATGGCACAACAGAGAGACCAGTCACATCTTCCTACAAGTCCTTATTCTAAACTCCTCTTCCTACTGTTGCATATAGGCACTTCTGCCTTCTCTGTTATTCACCCCTAATGTTGAAAATTCAATCAAACGTTTAGTCCCCCCCCCCCGTATGTGCTGCTTATCACAAAGAAGCCATTGTATCCTGGAGGAGAGAAGGGATATTCAGTTCTACAGATGAAATTGCAATATAACATATGTATGAGCAAGAGTCAGCACAACATATTGGTTTAATTGTTGAACTAGCACTCTCGGAGACCAAGATCTGAATCCCTGCTCAGCCATGGAAACTCACTGGGTGAACTGGGGCAAGTGACATTCTCTCAGCTTCAGAGGAAAGCAATGACAAACACCTCTCAGCAAATCTTTCTGAGGAAACGCCATTATAGTTTCCCCTTATAGTTAGCATAAATTAGAAACAACTCAAAGGCACACACAAAGAACAACAACAGGTATGAGCAGGCCTCTGTCCCTGACAATACAATTCTGCTGGTGTGAGTCACAGCCAACTGGGCTGTTCAGCTGACAGAACCAGGAAGAAGGCAATTCCTCTGCAACCTCATGTAGACTTTTAGTACCTGCTTGGAGGGCTGGGAAATTCTCCAGAGTCAGATTTTGCTCAGTGTAGATGGCTATAGGAGGAAGGGGAAGAAAAGAAACTCGCATTATGCTAGTGGATGCCCCCTAGGAGACACCATCCACTCACATACTTTCAAGTACATATTTGTGGCCATTAGCAATTAAAAATACGCTTTTGAAAAATGCAAACAAGCAAGCTGAGATGCTCAGGAGACTAAATACTATGCTCCATGCCCTACTCTGTACTTTTTCTGTGTTCCCACAAAATTGAAGCATACCAACAGCTTTTGTGATGCTTTTGTCTGTGTCAAAAGACATTTCATCTGCAGCATTTTTCACCCCATTCCTACTCCACTCATAGGTCTGGGCTTTGAACTGACAACCCTTACAATAGCAAGTAGAAAATGAATCCTCAAAGCCACCTGGATGCTAATAACGCATGACACAGGATAACACTCCATCCAAAGAAACAGCATGCTTAAGCTTGTTATGCACTTTCCCCCATTGATCTACTGAAAAGGAACTGGCAAGGGGCATGAATAAGGACTTTTTATAGTGCAGCTATTTATATAAGGAGTTGTGAAAGGAGGCGATGGCTAATTTAGTTTGCTGGTGTCTTTAAATTGTGTTGCCTCCAGGGCTCAGTGTTGCAGAATACTTCTGCACTGGAGTTTATAAATAATGAAAGTTATCTTATATATAAAATTGACATAATGAAAAAAAAAATAACAGGGTAACGTGCAAATCGGAAGTATGCTTCGATTTCTCACTGGCATTTTAAATAGCAATAGCATCCATAAGATGTGTCTTTAAAAAAAGAAGAACTTGGGGAAATGTCTCCATTAATCATATTCAGGAAATATTCAGGCAACATAATCTATTTCGCATGCAAACAGTTAAGAGCTGCTTGGTCTGGACCACAGATAAGAGGCATGAAATTAGACTCAGATTGAAGAACATGCAATCTGCAAATGTGGGGGTGTTTTGAAGGTGATATGCAGCTCTAAATGACAGCAGAAAAAGAATTATGAAAAAAGGGGAGAGCCTTTGGCTACATATGCTGCCTGTAGCAAGTATTTCAGCATTTTCCAAGGCTTTACAAACAACAGCTGACCTCCTGTCTTCTTCCCAGCTGAGGAAAGGAACAGATGAGTAGTGTGCAGGTATGTCCAAACTGATAACACAGACTCAGCAATGGAAAAGAGAAATTCAGTCCAACAGATGCACTTTTCATTTTCAGTCTTCAGTCACCTACATTGGTAGTGCTGAAAGGACAGCTCCTGTGGGATATCTTCAAGGTTACGTCCCAAATGTAGCTGAGTTTTTTAAAATCACCTCAGGAATTTGCAAGAGGAAATGCCTATTAATACAAGGGGGAAAGCTTCTAGGTTTTGTAGATTCCAGGGTTCTGAGCCTTTGTGTTTCCTGTACGAGCTATAGCGCTGAAAACAATGAGCTGAAAGTAATCCCAGGGATGGCAACTGTTTTAAAAGATATTTTGTGCACTTCATACAGCAAGCATAGTTGTTAAGTTCATATTAGTGATACACCAGTGTTCTCCACAGCAAATGTATCGCGTAAAAATTATGTATGCACATGTTCACCATCTCTGTTCTACATCAAGGAAACCAGGCAATTACAGAAAGGCTGAACCCCAATGGCAGAGTACAAATTTTGCATCCAAAACGTCCCAGATTCTGGTCCAAGAACACATCTACTCCACTAGCTAAGACGTACCTATATAAGACAATTTCCTAGGTATGTGCCACAGAAAGTTAGATACTTTCTAAGAGTTACAGCCACATATAAATATTTATCTATTTTAATATGGTCAAGATCTCACTGATGCTCCTACTTTCCACTAAAGAATCTACACATTCTTTTGCTGCTTCTCATGCAGTTGTTTGTACTACTCATTCCTTTATCCTTAAAAATTTTTTCTCTAGAATTCTTGCCCCCCCCCGTGATAATCTTACCTCCATTCCTATTATCTGATTTTTATTTCCCCTCCATACTTTCAGTCACATATAGAGAATATAACGCTTACTGCTTATTTTTTATTTTCCCTTCCCATCCAAGTCTTCATCATTTATTTTGAATGTACTTGTCAACTCTTCTTTTCCTACCGTCTTATGAATGATAGATCCCTTCCTCAAAAAAGCAATGTTGGCTCTATTATGAAACCAGCAAACCAGATATCTGTTTTCTATTTCCATTGTTCCCAGTTCTATTTCTTAACGGCTGCAAGAAGAAGACAAAATAGGTATAAGCAAAACTCCCTCTCAGTTCTTTGGCCTGGTCTCACATCTACTTCACATTATGGCAGCTATAAGGGGAAAAAAACAGTTCATAACAATGTTCATACACATTAAATCATGGCATTGCAAGTCTAAGAAACTGCTGGTATGCAAAGAACTTGACTTTGCCATTGCTAGACCTAACAGGTTTGGGTAATGGGGCAAAGCCAACTTTTGCATGATGCACAACTAGCTTACAAGGCCACAAGGAGTGTTTTTCCCCTTTGCCTACAGCTAACAAAAGCTACAACTGTGACCTAATAGGACTGCTGGCAGAGTATAAAACCCAGATGCAGGTAGAGTATAAATATCCACCGGCAGGGCTTCACCAGTGCTCAGAGAGGTTGTGATGGCTGCTTCCTCTCCTTCCTCAGCTGCACAAAGCAGCTAGAGGTTCCTGAGCACAGCTTTGCCTGTCAGACACAGGTGCATATGGGCGCCATTCGACTATTCTGCACATTTCAGAAGCAGCAGCTATCACCATCCCAGATAAAGGCAAAGGCTGCTGCTTTGTTCCCAGGTACACAGTGATAGCTGGATGGCTCCCATGTGCACCCTAGAGAGAATCAGTGGCTAGATGTGATGGAGCTGCCCTTGGAAGGCCCCAGATGCTCTTGTGCATCCAGGGGCAAAGAAGCTGCACAAGGAGCTACAGGATACCTCTTTAGCCAATGCCTAGAAAAGTACTTACACTGTTGTGACCTGGGGTTACACCAGCAGAAGTTACCAAGAGGAGTTTGGCCTAAGAGGGCAATGAGTAGAGCATAGCCTCACATGACATGTGTTTTCCTAAATCACAGCTTGGTACTAGTGGTATGCACCAATGTCACTGTGAGGGAATTAAACATCAGAGTGATGGACTTGTACATTACAGAGCATTATACATTATTAGACAATATGCACATTAACAGTAGAATGTAAATGCATTTCAGGTCAAAATTAGCCCCTTTTTTCCTATAGCTACTAATTGAAATTCCTGTCCCACAAAATATAGCATTCAAGCTTTGTCTGCAAACGTAGAAAGACTCCATGACTCAGAGCCAAGAAAAAAAAGTGTGAAATGGACTGAGAGCAACTGAAATAGTATCTGTGAAAGCTTTCTCCTAAGAGGTACCAGTTTTTCTATCCCACAAGCATGAAATTTAAGAATATGAATCAAGCCCCAAAGGAAGATGCACTGGGTCTAGCCCACGAGCTATTGGTTCCAAATTGACTTGGAGAACCCCAGGCTCATGGCATAGGAAGGGCATCTCTTTTTCTGGCCTGTGCATTCAACATCTGCTGTCCTTCAGGGCCACTTCCAGTACTGCATTTCAAAGATACAGGTGTACATGCCTATATCCTAACAATGAATGCAAATGTCTTCTGGGACAGTTAACACACTCAGTTCCTAGGGAGGAAGCGAGTTCTCTGGGTTACTTTCGAGAGCTTGGCTGCATGTCTATCGTTTCTGCTTTCTTTATTAAATTATGTTAACCTTTCTCCATTTGCATTACAGATGTTTGGAACTGCAGTTTCAAACAATAATATTGAAAACAGACTTCAGAAGAATCAGAATGGGGTAGACTTTGCAGATGCTAACAAATACACTTGCCAGTTATTCCATCCCCTGCTGCTATTTAAGGGACAGGCAAATACATTAAATAAAGTCATCTGGCTCTGATAGGGAAACCGGCCTGGTAAAATTGGTACCAGCAAGTGGTGGCATAGAATTAAGCATCTGGATCCAGACATAGCGATGCTCAGAGTTCACAATGTTATTTTTTGAAAAAAGGAAGTGGTTATGTTATCATTACTTGGATCATCTAAAAAGGATAATACATGTTACTCTTACTGCAATCCAAAAAGTAACTTACTCAATTACCCATTGCTAATATGTTACCATTACTGCTACTATTGTACCACTGAAAAATACAGGAAAATTCTCTCAAAGGCCCCTCCCTAAACTGCAAACCCCAGGATGCCATAGGATGTTGAAAGTGGAGTAATAGCACTGTAACAGCCCAGTGCAGAAATGGCCTCTCTCTCTTTCTGGCAGCACCAGAAGTATCTTTCATTTGGGCAGTGTGGAGGAAAGATGAAAAGACAAACTAACTTCTAAAAGTTTTTTTTAAATTCCAACTAACTTGAGTTATGCTCTTGTTTTCAATGTGTTTCCTCCTCCATCTTCCTTCTACATTCCCCCTTGTTGCTAGCTCCTCTCCTCCTCACTATCACATCACAAAGAGGCAGAACACCATCCATGTGACCCTTCCTCCTCCCTCTCCTATCACTATGACAGAATCAGAGTACACCTTGTAAAGATTAACAGAGAGAACTGCCATTATGCTACACTGAAAAGTTGTGAATTACAGTCCTGGCCATTGCAGACAAAAAAAGCAACACTATTCCACCTAATTACTGCAAAAAAATAACTAGCTACCACAGTAACTTGCTACAAGTAACTCTTTACTACACTGCTCTGATTTTGTTAGATGAGATTCCTTAAAGTCAGTTGGACAAGCTGGATATGTCTGTAATGGATCTACTGTAAGCCTGCCCAAATTTGAACCTAATCTCATAAAACAGTATGGGATACTCTTATCACCAGTAAAACACCAAGAAGATTCTCACCACCAATAATGAAACCCTAATCTGAAATATTAAAAGCATGCAATCCAAAGTTATCTATTTCATTTAAAGTAGACAGCCAGGCATTAAGGAGTCTTCTGCCCTAAAACGGTCCAGTTTCTTTGCTTTTAACAGCCTAAAACTAGATCAAGACTATGAATCTTCCTATAACAAGACTGTACAAAGCAAAAGAATCATTACTGGGGGAGATGAAAACACAAGTTCCTCCTCTTCAACCTTTCAAAGTGTTGACCACCTTTGTGAGTTAGTAGGAAGGTCCATTTCATAGCTTCAGCATTACAGATCTCTGGCTCGACATATTTACAAAAAGAGGGTACTCTGGAAATGACTGTCCTTGGGAAGTAATGAGAGGAAGCTTACTTTGTCTGTTCGGTAGACCAGTAGAAGCTGAAACACACTCTGCAATTCAGACTAAAGTAGGAAAATTCAGCTCAGATTCTCCACTGGCTCCAGCTAAAGCTTTTTATTAGCCCAGCTATACTGGTGTGCCTACAGAAGCTTCCAGGTCACACAGGACTCTTCTTCAGGCAAGTCCCCCTCCCAACTATGTAGGTTGAAATATTGCTTTCTAAAACATCTATTCCATTAAAGACACCTAATCTGAATAGTTGTGCATCTGCTCTGTATTTATTTGGGATCAGCACAGCATGAAAGAGAGAGGAAATTATTTTTATGTTGTGCCAATCTTCTGTAGTATTAAAAGCATCTGCAGGACAGAAGCAGCCTGTGCTGTCTTTGCATATCGAAAAGAACAAAAGAAATGCTATTTTTACATCCAGCATGCCAAGAAGCTGGACTGTGCACTACATTTAATAGAGTAATGGGACAGATTGCCTTTCACAAGTTGCTTTGCTAACTTCATATTGTTCCAAACTATGCTGTTAGGCCTTTGCATTGGTCCTGGCTATTGATGGTGGACAATGTGTACTAATGGGCAGCTGGCAGCTGTTCTAAGCACCTGCAGTTTGAGTCATCTCAGTCCAGAGAAGGTGAAACTGCTCAGCCCAAAAGGACACTAGCAGACTGTGTGCAACAAAAGCAGGAAGAGAGCTGTTGAATATTTGAGGGGGATACAGCGGTATGGAGGGACAGGAGAGGTGTCACTAGGGATCTAATATCACCTGTGTGCTTGCTTCTGCACTCCTGCAGTATCTGACCAGCTTATATTCATATCTGTAAATAGATACAATATGAGGAAAGCACTACAAACATCACAACCTTTTCCTGTTCAGAGGAAACCAGCTGCCCTGAATACTGAGGCTAGTTTGGAGTGTGGGAAGATACGGCCACAAACACCACCTCCAAACACATCAGCCACCTTATGACTGGAACACATATGGAAAAAAAACATTTCACTCCCTTTGATACCCCACTGAATTCAGGAACTCAGGCTAGCTCAGTTGTCCTTTGTCAAAGAAAAATACCTTGTGTGGTTGTTATCTATTAAAACCAATTGGCCTGCCTGCTAAAAAATAGAATTTCTGCTTTTTAATAAAGATTCTAGCATCACTAGAAGAACTGGAACTTTCTTAATAGCGTTAGCAAAAGCCCATGCAAGTTATGAGGCATTCCCAAAAGTGCTAAGTGTTATTGCCCTATGGCTTCATTCTGCATATTTTCTTACTGGTAAGCTTAGCAGCATTAGAAACGGTATTTGAAATTTTATGTTACATTTTTTATTTTAACTTTGCTATTTGATATTTGTATAACCTATTTGTTTTTATAAGGTGATGATTTATGGTTACAAGCCATTAAATCTGAACTAAGCTGAAGGAACTCATGCTAGTAGGATACTGAGATGTCTGCTCATACATTTGCAGACTGCTCTTTTCCTCATTATTTTAAAATCTCAGTTAAAAACTTTGTTTCCCAAAGCTTTTGGAATTTTAGTCTAATATTGTTTTATATCCTTGTATATTTTGATTACATGTATTTGTCAGTTTGTTTTACATCATACTGTATTTTTGCATTTTATCTAGATGATTTGTTTTACAATTGTATATATAGTTTTATATTTCATTATTCCTTCCTCTATATGTGTGCATATATATATATTCTAGATTGTATGCCTTTGGCAGGACTGACTGTCTTTGATTGTTTTTCTTGTAAAGTATCATGTACATTGATAGTGCTATATAAATAAATAAACAGATGATGATGATGGGTGCTAGAAGAAAGGGACATACATATACATTCCCCACCACTAGGACCACCACGCATACTTTCAACTTCAGACAGGAAGGAAAATGCACTCTTAGCATGCTCCAAACCAGCCTCCTCTAATGTACTACCTCCACATACACCCCAATATGTTGGATTGCAGCTCCTATTACCCTAGAAGCTGCAGAAGATTATAGTTGTAGCCTGACATGTCTAAAGGGTGTTTTCTAACTCTTCTCCCAAATGCTAGCCAAATTGATAATGCCCTTGCTGGCTCTCCAAGGAAGCAGAACATGCTGCTGTTCTTTGTAGGTCCTGCCTCTCTATTCAGCTACATCTTGTCAGCTGACCCTACTCTGACGAGACTCAGTTGCTGTAATAACTTACTCAATGAATTTGTTTCCCACACCTATATTCCGGCTTCTTGGGTTGGAGCTGGCATAGCTCTGTCTTCCTGTCATCTCCTCCACCCTGTGGTTTGTGGGACAGCTGTGATCAATTTATTTTCATTAGCACTCTGAAATCACTTCCTTTTTTAACAAGCTAATTGGAAGGGGACCAAGTGCAAGCAAAGGATGAAGGCAATTATCTAGGTCAAGCCTGCTCCCTGGTAGGCTTCGTGAACTAGCTTTCACTCTCCTAGAAAAGTATGACACAGCACTAATGGGGCTTTTGCACAGCAAGCCTGTGCTTCACTCACCTGCTAGAAATGTCATTTCTCTAATTGCATAGTCTGCATTACTGGTACACAGTTTGTGGGTAATGAACTAGAGCAAGACCACCGAGCGACAAAGCTCAAATGCTTCCCATCTAATGGTTACCCTATATAGTGCTGAGGTGGCCACTGTGGTGGGTGCAGGGGCCAATTTTCTGCTCCTAGAATGCTCAAGGGGCCACATGGCTACACAGAAACACCAGACAAAATAACCTAGTAAGTGGATTCTGATTTTGTAAACTGGGAGACAGGGAATATTAAACCAGGGGTGGCCCTCCAAATGTTCTTGAACTGCAAATTCTGATTGAGTATGCCAGGTAGGCCTGTGTGGTGTAGGGTTTCTCTATTTCAACAACATACAAGAAGACTTCAGGATGCCTACCCCTGTGTTAACCTGAAAGGGGGTTTCAGGAGAGGCAATTCTCCCATTTTTTGGGTTAGACTCCCACCCACAGGAAGTTTGGTTGGCTGCCTCTCTCTGCTGTCTTTCCATTGGCAAACAAAACCATTTTTATCTAGATAGGCTTTTGATTCTTAAACCAAGTAGCAGAAGGATGTTTTCAGTGTGGTATGCTGTACATTTATCTTTTTAATTATGTTTTAAAAGTGCTTGACATTATTTTAGCTGTGTTCTTTTTAATAGACCAGTTTGTTTAGTTGTTGTTGTTGTTGTTTTTTAACTTTTGTAAAGTAAGATTTCAGCTGAACTTTGTTTTAAACTGTTGTGAGCTGCTTTGGGTTCTCACCATAAGAAAGGTGGGAAATAAATAAATAAAGACAGTCCAGAGACTGCAAAAAAAGAGACACATTCAGCCTTGGGCTGCATCTCACACATCTCTGTTCTAGCATATGTAGGTGTCCCACGCATGTGTGTATCAACACATACAATGGCTACCACCTCTGGAATTAGTTTCTTTCTGAAACCAAGGCTTTGTTAAACTTCTTGGGAACATTTTTGAGTTTCTGTTATACAGCAAATAATGTGATTCAGTCTTTAGGCAGGTGATATTGTGTAGAAAATTGAGAAAAAGAGCTAGATAGATAGATAGATAGATCGATCTCAAGAAAAAAAATGAAAATTTGATTCTTGGAAGGCTTGCTTGAACAGTTACTATTACAGCTGCAGGTTACCATTGTCTGCAAATTATTTAATTTTTAATGATTTACAGCATATAAGATATCCTGTGGCTTTTTCTCAGATTGGTGAAGCCAGGAGTATCACCCAGAGGAAAGCTGATCAAAAATATATTAAGACAGCATTCTGTTCCTAAGAGGTATTATGTGTATGCCATTAACAGGTTGAACAAAATTCTAACTCCATAGAGCTAAGGTTGTGCCTCACATTGTTCAGGTTGCATCTGGCTGCTCATTCAGTTCAAAACAAGAAGGAAACTTCAGCATCTCTGACTCTACTCTAGAGCTATAAATTGCAGTCTGACCTTCAAAGATTTCAGAAAAATTGTCTTCATTTCCCCTCACTTTGCACCCAAAATAAAACCATCAGTTCAAATTTCATAGAGACAGGGGCTATATCTTAATCAAATCATCTACAAGCTCACTACACAAGTGCAGAATCATCTAGATTTTGATGCTGAATCTGCCTTTTGGAGGATGCCTCCAATACGTTTTTCACATTTCTCATCCTCCATAATGTTTATTCATCTATTTCCTTCTCTTGAACAGTTACCATTACAGCTGCAGGTTACCATTGTCTGCAAATTATTTAATTTAATATATAATTAAATTATTTAATATGGAATTAAATTATATAAATATTTAATACATAATTAAATTATTTAATTTAATATTTACACTAATCCAGGACTGTTATTTGGTCTGGCCTGCCTATAGTTCATCCCTTCCAGCAAAGTAGATTGATCCTGATCTATACCACTCTAGACTGTGATCTTCAGCACATTTATTTTTGAGGGATGTACTGAACTTTGCTCTGCTATTTCCCTGTCCATTCTGAAGGCTGAGATGGCAAGATGCAGATGGAATCATCAGGAAGCATTTCTTCCTTCCACATCAGTCCAGCCCAGAACTAGAAATGGTAATTGTGCCACCAGAAAATTCCACCATTGGCACCTGCAGGCATTTGGCCTCTTCTTTATGTCTCAAGGTTATCTCTTGCCAGTAGGAAACTGGACTGCTAGGCAACTTGGAATAAAGGCAATGGACAATCTCTGTTACCTGGGACAGGGGACTTTAACTTGATCAAGATACATGTGACAGAACCCCAGGACTTGGGAACAGTGACTTTTTTGGTACTACAGTGCTCAGAATCCTGTACAGCTGCCATATAATTCTGAATCTAAACCCAAACCAACCATTACACTCTACCAATACATCATCACAACAGGCATGTCTTATGAAGATCTTGAACATTACTTTTTGGACTACACCTCCCTGAATCCCCACAAACATCATGATCAGCCCCAAAACTGTTTTTTTTTAACTGCTGCAGAAACCTAACCTAAAGAAACAACTTGTTTATTGTTATTTGTGTAGATTTATGTGGGCCTGTAATGATTTTTTTTCTTTTTCATCATCTTTTGGTTTTATGAAGCATGAGTTTAATAAACCTTTTAATAAATAAATTCCTTTTCTCAGATGAATCACTTAGAAAATCATAGCAGCTGTTCCACACCTATGTTCAACTGTGGCATAATTGCCTCCCTCACAAGCTGAGGCATCTTAGTGTTTTCACAGCCACAAGGACATGCCCACTAAGCAGGTTTAATTTTTGATAGCAGAAGCAGTATTAATAAAATCTTTGTATCAAGTGTGAATGGGTGTGTTCATTTCCTTGGTTTGAGATGCAAAGTGCTGGGAGGGTTGTTTTCTCAAGTCCCTGCTCTATTTCTAGACAACCAGACAAATTTGGAGCATAAAAATCTGCTTGATACAAAGTCAGATCATTAGTCCACCTAGTTTATTATAAGCTATGCCAGCCTTCTCCAACCTTGTGTCCTCCAGCTATGTTGTACTACAAATTCCATTCATTGCTATGCTGGCTGGGAATGATAAGAGATGTAGTCCAACACACCTGAAGCGCAGCAGGTTGGACAATGTCGATCTACACTAACCTGCAGTCACTTTCCAGAGTGGCAGACAGGACTTTTTTTGAGCCTTGACTTAGGGATGCCAGATTAACTTAGGGCTTTTGTTACACAATGGATTTGTTCAACCATGATGTTACATCCCTTTTCAGTCTTCTCCAGCTTTAGCACTTAAGGAAGGACAGATGAGCATCTTATTCCTAAACTGGAGGTTGCCTAAAGCATAGCAAAAAAATCATGATTTGTGCATGTCTAATGATAAAAGCCAGCATGGTATAGTGGCTTGAGCATTGAACTATGATCATTGAGACTGGAGTTTGATTCTCTGCTTGGCCATGGAAACCCCTTGGGCATGTCACACACTCTCAACCCCAGAAAACCCTGTGATAGGTTCACCTTAGGGTTGCCATAAGTCAGAAATAACTTGAAGCCACATAACAACAACACACAACAATGATGTTATGAGAAGAGGTCTGCAACTGAATCAGCCAAATCTCAAATACCAATATAGATAGGTCCAGCTTCAGATGAAATCTCAATTGACAAATTCAGTTCCAGATTGGAACAGTACCATCTGAAGCAGCTGTTACCAGTCTGCAAATTCAGATCTCAAAAATAAATCGTAAAAAGCCAAACAGACCATACAGGAAAACATCAAGGTAGTATGATGTTGAAGGGGAGGAGGGGAGCTGGACTTTGCTCACTGTAAACTCTAACATGCAATCTAGGGCAAGAATCTCACTAGCACTGTTCAATCACAATGTTTAGGAGGTAGGGGTCAGATTACATAGTCTATTATCTTCTGCATTTCTTTGTTTGCTAGATTTACCTACTAGCATCAAATTGTTGAAAGAGCCAGGGCAAGGTTTGGAAGGTGGCTGATTGTCCTCTCAGCTCAGTCTCTGTTTATTAATTTCACAACCTTTTGTTGTGTTGAAAAGCATATCTTAATCCTCTATTGGCCTTTCTTGTTAATTTGTTAATCTCAATAGTAATCATGAGTTTCTGTGTGTTTTAAGTGCTGAAACGTATTTCCCTCACCCCAACTGCCCCTAGGTGTTGTTAAGCATCTAATCTGCTTTCTTAGTGTGACTTATCTTTTAAAATAATTTGGCAGAGTTGCATAGGAGATATCTTGTACCTCCTCATGCTGTGCCCCTTGCCCTAATTGTGCAACAGCAGTGGGAGATTCCTCACCACAGCAATTCATACTGGTTTTGTTCTGACAGTCAACCATTTTTAAAAATTGTTTTGTATGTTTTGAAGAACAGCAAGTTTTACAGATACCTAGCACGAAACCCCTGAAGCTACCTATCTGAAATTTGGTTAGATTAATCTTCTCCTTGAGATCTATCATATCTCCAAATTTTAGGCAAGGTGTGAAAAACAAACAAGTAAACATATATTCATTTTGGTTTCCCAATGCATGTTTATGAGACAGCACTAATGATTCAGGTTTCCAAACCCCAATTTGTATTTGCAGTATGGATTGGTTTGGTTCAGGTCCAAATAACTGGCAAAAATGGAAGTCCTAACTCCATTAGGGGCCTAGCTGGATTGAGGGTAAAATAACTTCTTGCAAACCCCTTTGCTTATGCTGCATCATTAAACATCAGTTGGACTACTTAGAATAAAACAAACGCAACTTCTCCTTAAGTAACTTTTGTTCCCATATTCTTATCCTTACTAACTTTGAATATTCATGAATTTTAAAAGTATTAGCTAACTGATGCTCTGTGCTTGCCAGCCTGATGCAATAAGCATCTGAAAACTGTCTCCTTCTGTCTCTTGTATCTGTGATATTATCTTTACCCTGAGTTCTCAGGCAACAACAATGTACAGAGCTAAATAAAATTAAATAAATGTCAGAAGGAAGTGGTTTCTGTGTTGTTGTTCTGTAGCTCTCTGCTTAGAACAGCTTTAGAGCTAAGTCAGCAGTAACTGCTGACTCCTTCCAGTCTCTCTCTCTCCCCTCTCTCTCTCTCTCTCTGTTTGTATGTATGTGTGTGTGTCATTCACCCACTCTACAACCCAAGTGGCTTCTGTGCTGTTCTTTTGTGGCTATGCTCTGAGCAGGCTTAGGCTTGCTAACTCAGCAATAACCTCTCTCTCGTTCTCTCTCTGAAACTGACAACTGTGCTGTGCTGGCTCTGGCCCACTTAGATACTCTGCCAATTAGGAGTTAGTCCGGCTTCAGGCCCCGCCAGATGGACAGGTGCCAAGGAGCTTGCGCTGCTTTCTAATCCCTTTCCCAAGGGGACTGCAAAGACCCAGAGTGGGATTCAGCTGCCGTCACCACAGCAACCATTAATTCTGTGAATGAAGCCGAAAGCCCTGCTGCTGAGGTACAGCGAACCGTAAACTAGCAAACCCACTGGAGCATATGGGGCCGTAGGAGCCAAGAGAGAAAGAGTTGCCCAAGGTGAAGCATGGCAGGACAGAGGGACAGGTCAAAGAAAAGGGACTCTGGGAGACTTTCACACAACACAGATGAGTGGGAGAGGAATCTAGGCAGGTAATCCAGAACTGGAAGGAGCTAGAAGAAGGACAACTGGAATGTAATCTAGAATGGGAAAAGGCAATCCAGAAAGGAAAGGGTTTAAGACAGGGGTGCAAACTGATGTAGTTGGACTACATCTTCCATCATTCTTCACTATTGGCTATGCTGCTAAAAACTGTTGGGAGTTGCAGTCCAACAACTTCTGGAGGGCCATATATAGAAGGATCTAGATCTAGAAGGAGGCTCTGATGTTCATGGAGATTCTGAGTGCAGTCCCAGGAGTGAGAAGTAATTACAGCATTGCATACACACAAACTTGGAATCAGAGGAATCCCCATCACCACACTAAGCATTTGTTTGAAATGGCAAGTGTATCAGAATTCTTAATTTAAAAGCCAGCCAACAAACCTTCCTGTACATCCTCCTGATTGAAGCTGCAAATCTGTGTTATATTTATCTTGTGATCAAGAAGTGAAAGTGTTAGATGAGCCCAAATTAGCTCTACACAAAGAGTGGCAAAGAGGCCTCTCTGTCCCAATTAAGATCATATCCTCTTCATAGAGATGAAACACAAAGGAAAATCAGTAGGGAAAAGACGTGTGATGGGAGAGTTCAAAAGCAGGAAGGAGCTGATCCCTGCCCTGAATCAAAACTAGGAAAAACTAGTTTTTTGAACTCCAGTCTCCCAGAATTTCCTAGCCTGCTTGGCCAATGTTCATGCTGGTGGGGGGATTTGGGGAATCATGGTCCAGAAAAATACCTTGTCCAGAATGTGGGAAAGACAGCCTAGGTTCCAAGCTAGGGTGCCTGCATGCTTTCACCAAACTGAGCACCATTGGCACTGTAATCACATATTCCACTCTTCTACCTACAACATTTCTGTGAAGCCTTTCAGGCTGAGAATGGTTTGACAAAGGCCACCCAGTGAGCTTTATGGCTAAGCAAGGCTTTCAACTTGATTTTCATCCCCCTCCAAATTTAACACTCTTTCCACAGCATTGGCTCACAAACCTGCATTTTAAAAAATCCATTTGGTCCAAGTTTTTTTGGCACAAGGGAGTGAACATGGCAGGATCTCTATTGTTAACCCTTGTCCAGCAAGGCATCTTTTCAGTGGAGGCAGAAAAGGCATTTCAGCCTAGAAAAGCAGCCTCAGGAGCGACCCCCATTTCCAAGCAAACCTGCAAGCTTTCCCAGGATTTCAGCCTGGCAAAAAAATTCAATAAAAAAAAAAGATTCCCTGAAGTTAAGAGCAAGTAAATAGCATTTACGAAAACCACACACATACAGAAGAGAAATGATGTGTCAAGGCTCTGCTCTCCCTTTCAGTCCCCAGCATATTAATATTACCTTCACATTCAGGCCAAGAGCCCAAATTTTGGCAAGGGATCAAATCCAGCTCTGATCCAAACCTTGGACAAAGTACAAATGGCCGGGAGTAACACCATGAGTGCTGATGCAATTTCCCTGGTGTAACCAGCTGAGAATCTGGCTGAGACTGGACTTGCTCAATATGAGCTATGTGTGTGAAACAACCTTCTTATTCCCTTATCACCACGCTCCCTCCTCTCCTGCCTTCTGAGCTTGTCCACGTCAGAAAGAACAAATAACCAAGAAGGAGTTGCTGTTCTGCAACTGACATAAAACCTTTCTTCTATAAATATGGACATAATCAACAGAGAAAGACCTCTGTACAGAAGAACATTCTTCCAACTGAACCACAGCCTTGGCAGTTAATGTAACAAGCAAGTTAACTGTCTGTATCACCCACGCTGTTGCCTCACCTTCAAGGCATTACTAGCGTCCAGGCATCAATATGGCAGGCACTCAGCAAGATTCACTATAAACCCAACTTTCAGTTTTAGTCTCCTCACTTGGCACTCTCAGATGCTGGCCAGGGCAGACAGTGACAAAAGTTTAGGAGCCAAACTCAGGATTTACTCAGCTCAAACTGCAGCTCTCAAAATTGCCCCCAGCCAACATAGCCAAGCTCACTGGAGGATCCTAACTGCTATTGTCTCCATACATTTCCAAATGCTGGGTTTGCAAATAACATTGCAAGTTCTGCAGCCTGGAAGAAAAGCAAGAGTCCTAAGAGATACCCTCAAGACTCAAAGAGATGCAACCCATCTTGTTTAGCCAGAAATAAATTCTATTATGTCTAATGGGGCTCACCCCATGGTAAGTCTTTGCAGTACTGCCATCTTATTACAGCATGAGCTTGCACTGAAAGCAAACTTCATGCAGAAGAGAGATACACTTGAGGCCCTCTGGATATTCTTGGACTCCAAATCAGCCTCTGACAGCATTCCAGTGATCAGAGATAGTAGAAGCTATAGTCTTAGAGCATCTGAAAGACCACAAATTCCCCAATATATGTGTGTGTATGTACATATGTGTGTGCGTGTGTGTGTGTATACATAGATATATATATATGGACATGTATAGAGGCAGAAGAATATCAGCTTGCACTTTATAGACTATAGCAAGGTCTTTGATTGCGTAGATCATGAAAAACTTTTAATTGCACTCTCAAACATGGCTGTGCCACTATCTTTGATTGTCGTGATATGTAACCTGTGCTCAGGACAAGAGGCTACTATCAGGACAGAATATGGAGAAATGAAGTTTTCCAATTGGCAAGAGAGTCAGACTAGACTGCATTTTATCACCCTGTCTGTTTCACTTGTGCATTGAACATATCATTTGTAAAAGAGGTTTAGAATCAGAGGAAAGAGGTGTGAAAACTGAAGTAAGGAACATCTACAATTTAAGATACGCAAATGACACCATACTGCTATCAGACTTGGAATGATTACTGAAAAAACTCAAGGAAGAAAGTGCAAAGGCAGGTTTGCAGTTGAACACGAAGAAAACAAAAATAATGACCACAGATGATCTGCATAACTTTAAAACACACTATGAAGACATCAAAACAGTTCAAGATTTTCCATACCTCAGCTCAGCCATTAATTAGAATGGAGACTGCAGTTAAGAAATCAGAAGACTAGACTTGGAAGGGCAGCTATGAAGAAACTAGACAAGATCCTGAAACTAGACAAGATCCTGAAATGTAAAAGTATATCACTGAATACCAAAGTTAAGATTGTCAGCAATTACATTTCCAATTTCTATATATAGCTGTGAAATCTGGACAGTGGAGAAAGCTAACAGGAGGAAAATCAACTCATTTGAAATGTGGTGCTGGAGAAGAATACTACAGATACTGTGAACTGTTAAAATGAGAAATAAGTGAGTCCTAGAGCAAACCAAGTCTGAACTCACCCTAGAAGCCAGGATGACTAACTTGAGACTGTCATACTTTGGACATATCAAGACATGACTCACTAGAAAAGACAATAGGCAGAATGCGGTAAGAGAAGAGGAAGACTGCATTACAGATGGATTGACTTAAGGAAGCCACGACCCTGAGTGTGCAAGACTTGAGCAGAGCTGTTGATGATAAAGTGCCTTAGTGACCTCTCATTCATCAAGTCACCATAAATCAAAGTCAACTTAACAACAATACAGGCAAAGATACAGATGTGGCAGAAGAGGAAATAGTTTTACAAAGTCCAACTCATGATCCAGAGAGCAGGAGTGCAATATGTGATCCTGTCAATTTGAGATATGAAGCTGCTTTGCTATTTAAGACCACCAATAAAAGAGAATTGATCAACTCCTTGCAGAATAACATCAGGCTGCAGCTCTCCAAAGTCTATGTAAAATGTCTTCTTCTGTCCTGATCTATCAGGAATCCTTAAACTATAGATGACAGGAATGGAATCTGTGTGCAGAACATATGGCCTTCCAGGTATCTATGGTGCCTCTCCACAGCCTAGAAACTTTTTTTAACTACAACTTCCAGAATCAATCAAGTTCAAGTTCAGTTCTGTCAGATTTGTGTGTTACATCATGTGTAAATAAGCAAAAGAGCTCAGTTTCACATGGTTTAGTCCACCACATATATTGGTGCTCTTTCCTTCCCAACCAACTGTTTACCTTCTTTCCACCTATCCACCCGCTGAAAGGTGGTCCTGTTCTCCAGTTCACTCACCACCTACCTTATTGTTCTTTCTCTCCCACACAAAGGGTCTGTCTTTCATCCTTCTGCACTCAGGTGCTCTTTCCCTTCCCCTACACTTGTAATCTTTCATCTACCCTATGTTTCTTCTTTCCTCCCTCCTTGCCCCAAATTGTTTTCTTTCTTGCTGGTCTTTCTCTCCCTCCCCCTTGGTTCTCATTCAGCTTATCATGCTCCTCCCTTCTCGTCAGGAGACAAGAAAATATCCCCTCAACTTTTGAAGCATCTGAGAGAAGCAGAAGTAACATCTGGCATGGAGCTGCCTAGAGGCCCTTTAGAAAAGAGAATATGTTATTCCTGACTGAAGCTTCCTCTTCAATGGTTAGAGAAATCTGCCACCGAGAGACTAAATGGCACTACAAACTTTAGACAGATTTAAATTTTTTAATCCATTTTTAAAATTTCACATAAGCCTGGAGTGCATATCTTTAGGATCACATTAATAGGCATACCAAGTTTCAGGTTTCTAGGTTTCATAGTCATTGAACTATTACACTCATATACACAGTGAGTACCGAGGACGTAGACAAGCTCCTTGGAAAGGTAAGGAGGACAACTTGCCCTCTTGATCCCTGCCCTTCATGGCTGGTTGTCCAGGGAGGAGTTGCGATTAAGACACACTTAAGATATGTTATTAATGCATCCTTCAGGGAGGGCAATTTTCCAGCTTGTTTAAAAGAAGCAATTATACGTCCGCTTCTAAAAAAGCAATTATACGTCCGCTTCTAAAAAAGCTCTCCCTAGATCCCCTGGATATGAATAATTACAGACCAGTTTCCCATCTTCCATTTTTAAGCAAGGTGATCGAGAGGGCTGTTGCCCTTCAACTCCAAGCTGTCTTGGATGAAACAGATTATCTAGATCCATTTCAAACTGGCTTCAGGGCAGGATATGGAGTCGAGACTGCCATGGTCGCCTTAGTGGATGATCTACGTCTGGGTATCGACAGGGGAAGTGTGACCCTGCTGGTACTCTTGGACCTCTCAGCGGCTTTCGATACCATAGACCATGGTATCCTTCTGGAACGCCTGAGAGGGCTGGGGATTGCGGGCACTGCACTTCAGTGGTTCCGGTCCTATCTCTCGGGTAGATACCAGATGGTGATGCTTGGGGACAGCTGCTCCTCGAAAAAAGAGCTTAAATCTGGTGTCCCTCAGGGCGCCGTCCTGTCCCCAATGCTATTTAACATCTACATGAGACCGCTGGGAGAGATCATCAGGAGGCATGGAGCAAGGTGCTATCAGTACGCTGATGACACCCAGATATATCTCTCCATGCCTCGGATAATAGCATCGACTAAGGGTGGCATCTCGCCTCTAAATGAATGCCTTGAAGCAGTAATGGACTGGATGAGGAAAAACAGACTGAAGCTGAATCCAGATAAGACGGAGGTACTTGCTGTCAAGGGCCCTAGCCCAGGTATGGAGGTTTGTCAACCAGTTCTAGACGGGGTCACACTTCCCCTGAAAGACTGTGTCCGCAGCTTGGGGGTGCTCCTGGACTCGCCGCTTCAGATGACAGCTCAAATTGATGCGGCAGCCGGGAGCGCCTGCTATCAGCTTCGGCTGATACACCACCTGCGCCCCTTCCTGGACTTGGAACACCTAAAAACAGTGGTACATGCGCTGGTAACTTCACGGCTTGACTTCTGCAATGCGCTCTACATAGGGCTACCCATGTGCTTAGTCCGGAAACTTCAATTAATTCAGAATATGGCAGCCAGGTTGGTCACCGGAAGATCTAAAACTGACCACATAACACCTATATTGAAGTCTTTACACTGGCTGCCTATTAGTTTCCGGGCACAGTACAAGGTGTTGGTTTTTACCTTTAAAGCCCTTCATGGCTTGGGGCCAGCCTACTTGCAGGATCGCCTTCTCCCATATAATCCGCCCCGCACATTAAGGTCCTCTGGGAGGAATCTACTGCAGCCAATCAGAACTAGGTTGGCTGCGGTTACCCAGAGGACCTTTTCTTCAGTCGCTCCCAGGTTATGGAATGGCCTGCCGGAGGAGACCCGGCACATTACCAGTCTTGACTGCTTTAAAAAAGCAGTCAAGACTGTTCTCTTCCGACAGGCCTTCCCAGACTAGTGTTCCACTGCCTCTCATCAATTGTCCCTTTGTTTTTAATTGTTTTTAATTGTTTGTTTTTAACTTTTAGTTTTAATTTTATTTTAATCTGTTTTAATAGTTGGTGTGTTGGGGGGATGGTAGGGTTGGTGAGTGGGGAGGGTGGGCTACATTTGATATTTTAATATTTATATGTTTTGTAATGCCGCCTCGATCCATTTGGGAGAGGCGGGATAGAAATAAATTTTATTATTATTATTATTATTATATATGTGTATAAGCATGCACACATATACACACATGGAAGTCTATTCATATAGATATCATAGGCCTGCCTAAAAATGCTAGTTGTATATTACATGGGGACTTCTTGCTCAGAGGAACCGAACCGGCAGTTTGCAAACCGGACAAGCTCAATCGAGAGGTCTGCTGTCTTCCTGGGGCCAGGATAAACCACGTAACAGAGAGGCTAGCCAGGCTGGTCAAGCCCACTGACCGTAAGCCCCTCGTTTTGGTTCACGTTGGAACCAATGACACGGTGAAGTGCAGCTTTCACCACATCACAAAGGACTACGAGCTTATGGGGAGAAAGCTTAAGGACCTTGGTGCGCAGGTGGTCATTTCATCAATCCTCCCTGTTCAAGGATATGGTGCACGAAGGGAAAGGACAATAGTAGAGGTCAACAGCTGGCTCCGCACATTTTGCCACCGCCAACAGTTTGGCTTTTTGGATCATGGCTTGAAATTCCAGGAACATGGGCTTCTGGCAAGGGATGGGCTGCACCTCACGAAACTTGGCAGGAACATTTTTGCAAACAGTCTCACAAGGAGGATTAGGAGGGCTTTAAACTAAGTACAACTGGGGAGGGAGAAAAGATTATTCGGGACAAGGACTTGGCAAGTGCAGGGGAAAAAGGCCCAAATGATATTGGCCAAGTAGGAATAGCATCCAATCGTGGGAGAGGTGGAAACAATGCTATGGGACTTGCAGGAAGGGCACGGGGACTTAAGTGTCTCTACACTAATGCACGGAGTATGGGAAACAAACAAGATGAATTTGAACTCCTAGTACAGCAAAATAAATATGATTTGATAGGCATCACTGAGACCTGGTGGGATGAGTCTCACGATTGGAATGTAGGAATAGAGGGGTATAGCCTATTTTGTAGAAATAGACCAAATAAGAAAGGAGGAGGAGTAGCCTTATATGTCAAGGATGTTTTCACCTGTGAAGAGATCCATGACTTGAACACCGGAAGCCAGGTCGAGAGCATCTGGGTAAGAATTAAGGGAGCGAGAAACAATAGGGATATTATAGTGGGGGTTTACTACAGACCTCCAACCAGACTGAGGACCTCGATGGCGCTTTCATAGACCAAATGACTGCACATTCAAAAAGGAGAGATACAGTAATAATGGGAGATTTCAACTACCCGGATATATGTTGGCAGTCAAACTCTGCAAGGGCGGCAAGGTCCAGCAAGTTTCTTGCTTGTCTTGCAGACAATTTCATGGTCCAGAAGGTGGAAGAGGCGACAAGGGGATCAAATATTCTGGATCTGATCCTGACCAACAGGGAAGACCTTGTTAATGACGTAGAACTGGTTGGATCTTTAGAGAGAGTGACCATGCCCTATTAGAATTTGGCATTCAGTGGGGAAGAGAAGGCAAGTGTAGCCAGGCAGTCGTCTTAGATTTTAAAAAAGCAGACTTCTGTAAACTGAAAGAGCTGCTGGCTGAAATCCCGTGGTCAAGAATAGTCAATGAGAAAGGAGTTCAGGATGCATGGGAGTTCTTTAAAAGGGAGGTACTGAAGGCACAGGCTAAAACTGTGCCATTAAGGAGGAAAAATGGAAGGCATCTGAACAAACCGGAATGGTTGACTAAAGAGCTCTCAGCTGAGCTAAGCATTAAGAAAAACATGTACAGGAAATGGAAGAAGGGGGAAATCACCAAAGAAGATTATAAGCAAGTAGCCAGGAGATGTAGGGAGAAGGTCAGAAAGGCTAAAGCACAGAACGAACTTAGGCTGGCCAGAGACATTAAAAACAATAAAAAGGGCTTTTTTAAATACGTCCGCAGCAAAAGGAAAAAGAAGGAAACGATAGGGTCACTGCGCAAGGAAGATGGTGAATTAATAACAGGAGGAAGAAAAAAGGCAGAACTCCTCAACACCTTCTTCGCCTCAGTTTTTTCCCAAAAGGATGAAAACACTCAACCTGGCGGTTGGGGAGCAGGTGAGGAAGTGGGGGAAATGCAGCACAGAATAGATAGAGAGGTAGTACAGGAATACCTGGCCACACTGGATGAATTCAAGTCTCCAGGGCCAGATGAATTGCATCCTAGGATTTTAAAAGAACTAGCAGAGGTCATTGCGGAACCTCTTGCTATAATCTTTGAAAACTCTTGGCGGACCGGAGAAGTTCCGGCAGACTGGAGGAGGGCAAATGTTGTCCCCATCTTCAAGAAGGGGAAAAAAAAGGACCCAAATAATTATCGCCCAGTCAGCCTGACATCAGTACCTGGAAAGATCCTGGAGCGGATCATCAAACAGTCAGTTTCTAATTACTTAGAAAACAATGCCGTAATTACGAAAAGTCAACATGGATTTCTCAAAAATAGGTCATGCCAGACTAATCTTATCTCTTTTTATGATAGAGTTACTTGCTTGATAGATGAAGGGAATGCTGTGGACATAGTATATCTTGATTTCAGTAAGGCCTTTGACAAAGTTCCCCATGACATTCTTGCAAAGAAGCTAGTAAGATGTGGACTGGACAGGGCTACTGTCAGGTGGATTTGTAACTGGTTGACTGACCGTACCCAAAGGGTGGTCACCAATGGCAGATTCTCATTCTGGAGAGAAGTGACTAGCGGGGTGCCACAGGGTTCTGTCCTGGGCCCGGTGCTGTTCAATATCTTCATTAACGACTTGGATGAAGGAATAGAGGGCATGCTGATCAAATTTGCAGATGACACCAAATTGGGAGGGGTTGCTAATACGCCTGATGACAGGATCAAAATTCAAAAGGACCTGGACAGATTGGAGAGCTGGGCCAAGGCTAACAAAATGAATTTCAACAGAGAGAAATGTAAAGTCCTACACTTAGGCAGAAAAAATAGTATGCAGAAATATAGGATGGGGGACACGTGGCTGGTTAACAGTACGTGTGAAAGGGATTTAGGAGTCTTCATAGACCACAAGCTGAACATGAGTCAGCAGTGTGATGCGGTAGCCAAGAAGGCCAACGCAATTCTTGGTTGCATCAATAGGAGTATGGTGTCTAGATCGAGGGAGATATTGGTACCACTTTATTCTGCATTGGTTAGACCTCATCTTGAATACTGTGTCCAGTTCTGGGCACCCCAATTCAAGAAGGATAAGGATAAGCTGGAGTAGGTCCAGAGGAGGGCAACCAAAATGGTGAGGGGCCTGGAAGCCATGCCCTATGAGGACAGACTTAGAGAGCTGGGTATGTTTAGTCTGCAGAAGAGAAGGTTGAGAGGGGACATGATAGCCATGTTTAAATATTTGAAGGGGTGTCATGTCGAGGAGGGAGTGGGCTTGTTTTCTCCTGCTCTTGAGACCAGGACAAGGAGCAATGGATGCAAGCTGCAGGAGGGGAGATTCCGCCTGAACCTCAGGAGGAATTTCCTGACAGTCGGGGCTGTCCGACAGTGGAATGTGCTGCCACAGAGTGTGGTGGAGTCTCCTCCTTTGGAGGTTTTTAAGCGGAGGCTGGATGGCCATCTGTCGGGAGTGCTTTGAGGGTGTTCCTGCATGGCAGGGGGTTGGACTGGATGGCCCTTGTGGTCTCTTCCAACTCTACATTTCTATGATTCTATGATTCTATGATTCTATTACAACAGTTTTACATTTGCACTTTTATGATTTCTATTTAATAAACCATTGTTTCTGTTAGATTGTAACACTGTTTCTATGAGCCCCAAAATTCCCTTGTGTTTACGCAGTACAATCTGTTGCTGACCATATCCATATGCACACTAACATTAGCACTGCAATGCATAATCTCATGGTTCATACAGATCTCTTCTCCATGAGATGATGAACAGAAATGTTAGCATAGGCAAATCCTTCAGCTGCGCATGACAAACAGAAATGACTGAGGCTACTTTGTTCACTTCTCATGCAACCTTGGAAAGAAAATCCCTAGAAAGTGGAGAGCTTGAAGAAGGATATTTGCGAAATGAAAAAAGAAGAACAATGATTTCATCCACCAGCTGGGCCTCTGAGTCATGCTCAGCTTACAAAAGTGGTTCCTGGACTAGTAATAATGCAAGCATCCAAAAATCATACATTTACCCTATCACTCAGTCCTGGATAATTTCAAACTAAATTCAGCTTTGTCCAGGTATATCCAGTTACAAATGATTTTCTAAACCACATTTATTTATATAATGACCTAGGTTCTTGTTCAGGCTCAAAGTATCTGAAGGGTTATATTCCTCCACTGCAGTCTGAACACTTGCTAAAACCTTCAGTGAAGGTTTTTCATCATGTTCCACCATTTGAAGAAATACAGTTAGTGGTAACATTAGGAAGGGACTTTTCAGTGGTGGCATCCAACTGATGAAATTCTTTCTCCTTAGAGGTTCCCAAGGCCATCATGGTTCCAACGGAAAGATGAAACCATCTTATTTGATTGAATCGTTGGCCCTAAATGGGCAGGGGGAGGTGTCTGGCTTGCCATGGTATTTTTTTTAATATGTGAGAAGATTGTGTTATATTTGTCTCGTGATCCAGAAGTGAAAGTGGTCAACAAGCCTGAGTGGGCCACATGATCCCTACACCTGTTGTGAATAAATAAATAAATTATCCTTTAAAAAAAAAGAATTGAAGGACTGTAAACAATAAAACAGTATTAAAACCAGTAACAGACAGCACAAAAACAGTACACTGATGGACTGAGAGGCCACTGAAGCAAAACATACATAAGTTGGGGTGGGGGGACTCTTTTAAAAAGAAAAAAAGCCGAATTGCATTTAAAGCCAAAAGGAAGAGAAGCAACTTAGGGTTGAATCTAAAACAAAATAACGAAGCCATGCTTACACTTACAAAGGGAAGTCTATCATTTGGGAACCACAGCTGAAAAGACTCTCTTTATGGCAGCAACCTGTCTAAACTCAGAAGGCAGAGTTATCAAAGGAAGAAACTCTTAAAGAAGCTCTTAAGCATCAAACAGAATCAAGTGGAGAAATACCATCCCTCCACATATTTTGGCTAGCCCAGGCTTTGTTAACACATCAAGCCAGAGACAAATGGTCACCATGAGCAGCTCTTTCACCAAATGAGAGGTATCCTACAGCCCTTCCTCTTCCCAGCTTTTAGGCTGCACATTTTCTAGAATTTACATAAACAATCTCACAACATGATTTGCCAGATTACTAACCTTCTTCTCCTTTCCTTTACACAGCCTGAGTTACAATACCACAGGACCTACTGTGATCATCTTTGCAATAGCCAACTGAAGTGAAGCAAAACAAAAGAAGGGGGGCAGGACCACAGAATTTAAAGAGTAGGATGCTTGGGGCAATGATGTGTTTTAAAAGAAGCCCTTCAATGGAGGAGGGAGTTGGTAGCTGTGCAACTGGCATTCCCACAAAGACAGCTAATTTTGAGCCCTGTGGGAAGATGTGTTGGATTAAAACAAAAGAGCTGCTGTCCCTGTAGTGTTCAAGCTTCAAAATAAAGGTACTTTTGTCATAAGTAATCAAATGTAGCTTCAGAAGCTGTGAAGATCCTCTGCAGATGCCACTGAAGCTGTCTGGCTATATATAAAATGGAAAATAAACATGAAAGTCCAAGTGGCAAGATACACCTGCTTTCTCAGCAAACACCCAACCACTCAATTTTGTTAAATGAGGGAATGGGTTCACCCCAGAAACTATCAAATGCATGTAAAGATCTAATGCTGGTGTAGAGATCTTCCACAGTGGAGCAGGAAGCAAGTCTGTTGCCTGGCAAGCCAACAGTGAAGGCTACCAACATGTCCCATTAGAACACTGATATTGGGCAATGTTCTCTGAACAGAATGAAGAACAGCTGGGTGAAAAGCGGGGGGGAAGATCAACCATTTAGGACAAGGAACAGTAAACGGAGACGATCGAAAATATCCAGCATAATGACATTAGAAGACCCCAGTAACAGTGCTGTCCTTGGTTAATTCAAGGAGCTATACAAGAGATTCCAAACTAGGGACACTGGAGGAACAGTCCTGCAAGAGGCCTGTTTATGTTTTAATTAGTTAAGTGAGTGGTTACATTTAGATACTATCTTTCATTGAGCTGAAGATAGTGAACACAGCTCTCTTCCTCCTCAAACTGAAACAGAATGACAAGTCCAGGAAGGAACCCTGTCAAGCTGAGAGACAATGACTGTGAGTTTCCATGCCTCATTGGGGATTTGAAACTGCACTGAGTACAAATCTGATTCCAACTTATTCACAGTATGTTTCTAAGAGGGTATTGAGTGGTGCGATAGGGCCTAGGCAGTTTGCCTGATGAGATCAAATCACTTGACTATCATAATGAACTCAAATGTGAGACTCCTGATCTTCTAATTAAAATAGACAACATGTCCCTAAGAACTGCCTCTATAACATCATTTTAAAGAAAGGGATCTGGGAGAATCAGGCAAATTTCAGGCTGGTTAGCTTAATGTCCGTTTGAGATAAACTGGTGAAAAGTAAAGATAAAATGATCAAGCCAGAGTCCTGCTGTGGAAAAAAAAGCTTCTGCAGTGGCAACTGCTGTCTCACCATAATTTTTGTTTTTTTTAAAAAAATGTGAATAAATATGTTGGCAGGTATGATCCAGAACACACTGAATTTGGAATTACTTAAAATTCCAAAAGTCTTTTGCTAATGTGCTTTGCCAAAGGTTCCTAAAAAACAGTGAAAGACCAGGAAGTTGGGAATAGGAATAAAAAGCCTTTGCCATGTAGAAATGCATACTCTCTTGTCTTTTCCCCAACAATCCAGATAAACCAACACCAAATCCCAGTTTATTTCTAGCCACAGTGCAAGCTTTGGATGTCATGACAAATAAACCTCAGGTGGTAGGTTCCTGGCTTGTTCAGCCAATCCTGCTTTCACTGGGGGCAGCCTTGGGTACCTTCTACCAACACAATGTCTCATGTTTAAAAAGCCAGAATTCTCAATAAACTAGTGTGCTATTTTGTTTCTATCATTTCTGCCCTTATCAAAATGCCAGTTTTTTTAAAAAAACTAAACAGTAAAGAACTGTTTAAAGCATTTAGTAAACAAATGCATACTTCTATTCTTTGCATA
Organism: Iguana delicatissima; assembly: GCA_948472985.1. Taxonomy (NCBI): domain Eukaryota; kingdom Metazoa; phylum Chordata; class Lepidosauria; order Squamata; family Iguanidae; genus Iguana; species Iguana delicatissima. The sequence continues at coordinate 186,296 of CAOKZL010002230.1, read as the reverse complement.
ATTTATCCAGAACACCAAGTTATTGTTGCTGTATGCCTTCAAGTCATTTCTGATGTATGGCAACCCTAAGGTGAATCTGTCACAGGGTTTTCTCAGCAAGATTTCTTCTGATGGGGTTTGCCATGGCCTTTCTCTGAGAGAGTATGATCTGCCTACAGTCACCTAGTGAGTTTCCAATACCAAGTTATAGGCACTCTAACAGGCATTGGAAACATTAAGATAGAACAATTTAACAGAGGGGAGGAATGTTGGTGAAAAGTCTGTGTGTGTGTGTGTGTGTGTGTGGTGCACGCACATGCACGTGTTCCTTCAAGTCACTTGTCAATTTAAAGTAACCTCATGAATTTCATAGAGTTTTCGTAGAGAAAAGGAATACTCAGAGCTGATTTGCCAGTCCCTTCCTCTGAAATACAGTTGGCTTTCCACATTCACTAGGGTTAGGAGCACAGGACTCCTTCAAAAGTGGGGGAATTGCAAATACCAAAATGAGTGTTTGTCTGTGGGAAGGGGACTGAGACATAGGCCATTTCTACACTAGACTGTTATCGCGCTATTATTCCACTTGCAACATCCTAGGGAATCCTGGGGTTTGCAATTTTGGGAGGGGCCAGCGAGCCCCTCCCGAAACTGCAAACCCCAGGATTCCACAGGATGTTGCAAGTGGAATAACAGCGCTATAACAGTCTAGTGCAGAAATGGCCATACTGGGGAAAGTGGGCACCTAGACTCCAAACCAGGTCAGGGAAAGGGGGTACGTCAGCATGGTGGGCCTGTACTTCTTCTCTCTCACCAATCTCCTTCCCTGGGTGTGGGTGGGCATTTTGAGAAGGTTTGTGGTGCTGAGAAATCAGAGTTCAGCCCATCTTTAGCTGGCCGGCAGCAATTAGTGGAGGAGGAGGAGAAAGAGGTTTTTAAAGGACTGTGTGGTCTGATGGGAGCCACCAAGAGGGAAGGTTCCCCCTGGGAAAAAAGGCACTTGAAATGAAGGAGGGAGGAGTTGGAGAAACTCGCACGTAATCAAATTTGTGAAAGTCAAATGTGGAGGGTCAATTGTATAGCCTACAGCACTTGGTATTCATTGGTGGTTTCCCATCCAAGTACTGACCAGGGCTGACCCTGCTTATCTTCCAAGATGAAACAGGAGCTGGTGCCTTTAGAGGAGCTTGAAATAACTAGAATTGTTTTCCAGCAGCTGTCATGGTATAAATCCAGTAAAACCTTGTTAACTACAATAGAATAACAATATGCATGTGACCTGGGTGCTCAAAGGAAAGGCTTTCATCCTTGGTGTCATCCCCTCACTATAATGTCAGTGTAAGTACTGATTTCATCCTTCTTAACCTCAGATCCTTTTTAATCCCTGCTCTGTGATTCAGCTCAACACCATCCAAATCCCTCAACATAGCAGCTATGGCAGGGCAACCAGCACCACACAGGCTTACACAGCCTCTCTGCTCCAAGTTTGTGCCGTTACTTGAAAAGAGAGAAGAGAAGAAAATTGGCAAGGCTAGGTAGAGTTATCACAAATCAGTAAACAAACACAGGCATTCTCAGAGATCGGAACTTAGCTATCCTCTTAAGTGACCTTAGCCACTCTCATCGGTGATCCCATTATCCAACTTAACCCTCTTGCCTAAAGCTTCACTTCATCTCCATTTATCTAGATTACACCTACAGATTCTCCATCTCTATTACTGTTGGGAGGCCTAGGTAAATAGGAAATGAAAGAGGAGAAACCGATAGCTAAATAGCAGGGCAGAAACAAGGTACCCTTTCTGAGAGGTATGAGTGACAGACTGACTGAAAGGAAAAGGAAACTGGTATAGCTGGGAGAAAGATGCAAGTTTTAGGTGGACCCAGTGGATGTCCTGAGCATGACCATAAAATAGTGATCATCTTTGAGCTTCAATTAAAAGAAGCAAAGAAAAAACAAGCATAGGTGGTAATTTCAGAGAACAGACTTTGGTTTCAGGCACAATTCAAAGTGCTGGTCATAACTTATAAAGCCCTATAAGGTTTCAGTCCAGACTACCTGAAAGACTGTATCTTCCTTGGTTCCATCACCTTCATGAGCACATTTGGTGAAGACATGGGAGAGAGTCTTCTTGGTGGCTGCTCCCAGGTTATGGAAATCTCTGTCACGGGAGACCAGGCTGGTTCCCTCCCTGTTCTCCTCCCTCCAGCTAGGAAGGACTTACTGCCAAGTGTTTACTTGCCACTGGATACGCTAGTGAAGCTATAAGCAAAAGACAGTGGCTCCTGCTGCTCATTCTACTAAAACTTCCAAGCCCTGCAGGAGAGCTGCCATTTGCGATGAAATATTGGCAAATGTCAGTTTATTCACTAGATTTAGAATAGTATGGCAGTACCCTCCAACAGAAACTTTCCATGCTTTTCTATCCAACCCCACAGTCCCTTTGTTCTGCAGTGCAGTGGTTAGAGCTGGGGAGAAAAGCATTCAAGATGCTCTTTCTCAGCCTGACCTACCTCACAGGGTTGTTGTGAAGATAAGCATGAGCAGGCACTTCTCATGTGCAGCCTCCTTGAGGAAAGGCAGGACATAAATGTAACAAAACAAATCAAATCAAATCAAATCAATAAATAATACCATGGTCACCTTCCCAAAGTAGCTCTCACATCTTTTAATCTTTAGATGCTAATAAGATCTGTGCTCTGCTGGCTTTCTCTAATCACCCCCAACCAAGCACACTTAAGATGCCTCATCTGCTAACTGGAACAGCTTCTTAACTGATGTTTTGATAATGGGTGGGACGGCCTCAGATTAGAACCCAAGTTCTTTCTCTGTTTCCTCCAGCCTCTTTGAGTCAATGCAAAGCTCTGTTCCAGTTCTTCCCCTAAGACAAAATCTGGAAAAGTTACTTTTTTTGACTTCAGTTTTCAGAACCCCTTACCCAGCATGGCCAGTGAGCACTATTGGAATGAGAATCCCATTTCCACGCTCTGGTAAGGCAGATTCAAATAACCCCACCTCATCACCACCACCGCTCAGCAGAGATCCGCGAAGGCGGGTGGCATTGCTCTAGTTTTCTCTCCAGAAAATTTTAGCTCTCCGGGTTCAGCAGAACCACTCCGTCTCACGTGGCTTTGGCGCCCACGGCTCCATTCTCCCTTCCTAAATGCCGCCTCAACGAAGGAGGCGGCGCAGGGGAACGCGGGAATCCTAAGCCGCCTGCAAAACTGGCCCGAGAGCGTCAGGATCGCCGCGCCCGCCAGCCTCACCTCCGCTTGTCGCTCGCGTTGCGGCAGCGCTGCTTGGGCGAGCCACGGTCGCCGTCCCGGCCACGCAAACCGACTCTGCGAGGCAGGAAAAGGGCAAGAGGGGAGACCAGCAGCCCGCTCCTTCCGGGGGTCGGCTGGGCGTCTCGGGAAGCAGCTCTTCCTTCCCCGGCTGCTGCTGCTGCTGCTGCTGCTGAGTGGCGGTTTCGCTCTGCCTCGCAGCCGGACCGGTGTTTTCCTCCTGCTGCCCCTCCCGCACCCCTCTTCTCTACTGAAGGTGCCCGTGGGGTTTCCGTAAGGGAGGGAACCGGCCCAGGCTGGGAGCTCTGAGTTAGCTCCCTCCCCACGGGAATGTTATCCCACCCCCATGGAAAACCCAGGCTGGAGAAAATCCGAATTGAAACCAGGACAGGAGGAAGGGAAGGACCGTGAAAAGCGCCCTGCCCCTGCAAAGCCAGCGTCAGATCCGGATTTGGCTGTCACTCCGTTTCCAGGCACGATTCAAAATGCCCTACACCACGCAGGGCCAGACTGGCTGAGGAGATCCTATTCTCACCTATGAGCCTCCCTGAGTTTCGAAGAAGGCTCTTTTCTACGTCCCACTCCCTTCACTGGCACATCCGGCGGGAATAGGGATGAGCAGGGCCTTTTCAGTGGCCGCTCCCAGGATCTGGAACTCCCTCCCTAGAGAGGCTGGACATCTGTAGGCTGGTTTGGCAAACTTTCAAGAATGTTTAAGAGGAAAGGACCTGGCACATAGTGTACTGTTTTCTTTTTAATGGTTGTGTTTTTAACTGGTTTTAATTTTATTGATAATTTGTTTCCCTTTAGTATGATGTGAATTTGAACCTGTATCTGTTTTAACTTTGTAAACCCCCATGAGAAGGCAGGATGACCTTGATGAGAATTGTGATATTTGTTTATTTATTTTACTTAACTGTTTGCAAAGTTGAAATCTTTCAGCCACAAGGGAAAGTTGAGGAGGGGAACAAAATGTCACCCTAGAATGAGCAAAAGACCTGCACACACTAAAGAAACCTGACACAAAGATACAATCATCCAGGAACCTTTCTTCTTCAGGGTCTTCACAGTTGCAGATTTTCCTCCACTTCCTAGATGTCTGGACTGCTTTAAGTTGTTTCAGAGTTATGGTGACCCCAAAGCGAACCTGTCATGGAGTTTTCTGGGAACTGAGAGTGTGTGCAACATCAAAGGTCACCCAGTGGGTTTCCATGGGCGAGCAGGACTAAACCTTGGTGGAGTGTGGTGCAGTCTCCTTCTCTGGAAGTTTTTAAACAGAGGCTGGATGGCCATCTGTTGAGAGTGCTTTGGTGGTGTATTCCTGCATGGCAGGGGATTGGACTTAATGGCCCTCATGATCTCTTCCAACTCTACGATTCTATGGTTGCATGATTCAAGGGTCATAGCCCAGCACCCAAACTGCTATAGCATGCTGGCTATCCTAGCAGTCTTGGCCTTTTTGGGAGGGGGGAGGAAGGAATTCAGTTTTCTGAATTCTTGTGGATTCAGAAACAAAGCAATAAAAAAAAACTGGTGAAAGTATGGGAGAAACTTAATGGTGAATAGCAGATTTCCATTTCCCCTGTATATTTTTTTAAAAAAAGCTGTGCTAATAATGCAGATTCTTGATCTGGTGGTTGATATTGGCAGCTGCACTCAGATCTGAGATTATGGGAGTGCCCAGCAGGAGTGAATAATCTTTTGCCCTAATCCCCTGTACAACAGACTCCTAAAATGATGACCAGGCACTGAATATACTCTTCTACCATCCAGCCACTCTACTATATTGTTGGAAGGAAGACTCAATTTAGTTCCTCCTGACATGACTTTGGAGAGGGGGGATTTCAGCAGGGTCAGATTCTCCTTTCCTTTGTGCTATGGTTCTGATCCATTCAAGGGCCTCCCCCTGTCTCCTGTTAGGGTTTCTCCAGCCAGCCAGCCACAAAAAAGGAGCATTCTAAACATGACATCCAAAGGTATCTATGACACCAAGTCTAATTTGACCTGAGTAGCATTTAATATGCACTCATAATCTCAAAGGGCATGGGAAAAATCCTATCCGTGAAGCATTAACTTTGATTATGAACTCAGAAGGATGGTTCAAGGGTGTTCGCCAGAATACTCTCAGTAGCAAAAACCACCACTTATATAGCACTTCTCATTTTAAAACTGCTGTCCTTTTCTCCCCCTTTTTCTGTTTTTGCCTTCTTTTACAAGACCACATTTGTAGTTCCTTGTTTGTAAGTCCTAGTTCCTAATAAATAGCTCTTACTTCCTCCTTCAAAGTACAGATGAGGATATAAACAAGCAAATGGAAAACAAGCAGATTAAGGATAAAAGCAAGGCTGAACTCAGTGGATTTGGGGGAGAGGGGGAGAAGTGTCTACAAAGATAGGGGTGATATCTTTCCCAACCAACCATCTTCCAGCTGTATTAGGCTACAGCTCCCATCATCTTCATCTGATTCAGCCATTATCTGTGCCAGGTAAGGATAATTAGAGTTGTAACCTGACACATTTGGCAAGCAGTTGCACATCAGGTTGGGGCGTAGTTGCATGTTAAAGTATGGAGATGTATGATGTTTGAAAAACAGGAAATGTGTGTGAAGAAGAGTGACAGAATGATGTATAGACAAGTTACATCCACAGTAAGTCTCCATTGATATATATACATTTTATTCTATATTAATATGCACAGACAACCCAAAGCAGCACTGAGGCCTCTTCCCACTACTAGCAACTGGTCATCTGTAAGAACATAACTATACTACTGAGATGTTGACTATGGAGTCAAATTGACATGAAAAGGAACAAGCCCCTCCACACACATACACACTGATTCCCACTACAGACAAGAAACACCTGCTTTCCTGGAGTTGGATACCATTTTTCAGGAAGCTCTAGTGTTGGACAGCTCTCTGGTGAAAAAAGCTTGTCTTCTGTAGCTGCCAACAAGGGCCTTGCAGCATCATTTAAAAAGTGCTCCCAGCATGAAAGGTGCAATCTGGGGGGCATACCATAGCTGTGCTTCTTTCTGCTTTAAAGTTTGGCCTGTTACCTTCTTCTCTGTCCTGCCTTTTATGTAATATTCACATTTTATTAATTTTCTCTATTTGTCTCATTGAGGAATGCCAATGTACAACAAAATGCAGGAGACAAATGACTGAATGTACTTTCATGACAATGTTGGGTTTATATTCACATTAGAGGTTGATTTAAAGACCAGTTAAATTATAGTGACTAGCATGTTCAAAACCTTCACAGACATTGACTCAACAACCCCCACAGATATGTAGCAAGGTAAGCCAATATTAGTTTCTTAAACTGTCAGTGGGCAACTGGCTTGCCTAAGGTCAGAGTCTGGAAATGTTAGTGTTTTGGGCCACAGTACCCAGAATCCCCCCAGCCAGCATGGACAGTTCTACCTAAAGCCAGAAAGTTCATGACTGAAATGAGTTCTGATCTCAGATCTTTCTCATTCACAGACTCTGAGCCACTGTGGTATGAGAACACTGTGCCATGGCACAGTAGGATAGCCTGCTCAGATGCCTACTATGTTATACTGCTGATCGGGTGGAAACTACCAGTTGATTTCTCCTCTCCCAGGACCTTCTCCACTTCTAAACATTCCACCTGGATGCATCAGCTGGAGAGATGAGACAGAGAGGCATCCTCCACCAGTCTAGACCAGTAGTTCCCAAACCAGTAGTTTTCCAGGCTTTTGAACTTCATCTCCTAGAAGCTACAGCCAGCATGGCCAACAGTCGGGAATTCAAGGAGCTGAAGTCCAAAACAGCTGAAGGACCAGAGTTTGGACCAAATTGAACCAATTGCCAATGGGCTTCTATTCTTCTAAAATTCTCTCTGGCACTGACCAGTCTACTTGGTCTCTGTAATTTTACTTATGTAAGATTATGCAAGGCAGGAACAAGGAACCTTGGTCCCTCCAACTGTTTGGGACTTCAGCTCCCATCAGCTTTTCTCAGTATGGCCAATGCCAAGGGACTATGGGATGAAGTAAAAAATACAGTCATCCCTCCACATTCACTAGGGTTAGGGGCACAGGACCCCGTGAAAGTGAAAAAAACATGAATAATTCTAGGCCCTCCCAAATCATATTTAACACATAAAAAAGTATGGTCACCATATTCAACCCACCATGGATTCCTCTGAGGCATCAGGGATCCTTCACAAGACAGAACTGGGTGGCTGGTGGGGCTTACTGGCACCTCCAGTGCCACCCCAGACCATTTTTAATAGGGACTTACAAGCCTTGTTCACAGTTTCTCAGTCTCACGAGGCTTGCAGTCCTATTAAAAATGGCATAGGGAGGCAGCAGAGGTGACAGCAAATAATCCATGAATAATCAAATCCACAAAAGTGAAACCCGCAAATGTGGAGGGCTGACTGCATACGGAAGAGCAAAGGTTGCCATCTGACATAAGAGATGGTGTCCAAGTTTGTCTTTCCCTGACCGATGTTGTTTTCTATTTTGTCTGTTAGACTGTACAGTAAGCCATTTATATTCTTATATGATTACATAGCAAAAACATCTTGAGTATGCTGGTAGAAATACAATATTTAAAGATAGCAAAGAAACAAAGCAATATCTTATCCACATATAATAAATGGAGGATTGATTACCTTTCTGTTTCTCACAACTGTTATTTTAAAAGCGGATTTAGGTAAGCACTGCTGGTTTTACACAATCAGGATAGTGTTCAGCCAGCCAAGAAATTCTAAAATATGAAACATTCTTGAAATCACTGAGAAATGCAGGAGGAGTGCAGTGCTTTGTTTTGTGTCATTTTTCTAGATAGTCATGGATGATATTAGGGAAGAATTGCATTTCCTGAGAAATACAAATTGTGTACAAGCGGTGCTGGAAAATATCACTTTATCAAAATACCATCAAAAGCACAATCTTACATAAAGACAGCTGAAAATGTGCAACTAATAGTTGAGCATTATATATAAAAAAGCAAACTGAATCCATCATTTAAACCTCCTGATCCCATTGCTAGAGTCAATTCAAATGTACAGGTAAATATATGACACAGCCATCCATGGATCTTTGCCAAACCACTATGCATGAGGATGGGAGATGTTTTGCTTAAAATTATTTGTCAAACCCTCCCTCCACATGTAAAATTCATATATCAGCCAATATTCAAAACGCTTAACAAAGAATATCATAAACCATCTGTATTCCTATCTAGAGTCAATGATAGAATTTTTTTGTGCTTTTCATGAACATATAACCTCTCTGCTGCAGGTCTGCTGTAAGAACTGGTGTTTATCACACAGGCTTGTTTTCACGAACTAGTGCCAAAACTTAGATACACATTTTTTAAAAAGTCTGTAACTCTCAGAATCCTCCATCCAGCACGGGCAGAATTTTTAGGAAAATATTCTAAAATCAAAAAGTGAATAAACAGATTATGGCAGAACCCAATGAAATCAGAGGTTGGAAAAGTTAATGTTTGGGATGATACCTCTTAGGCTGCCCCAGTGGCATGGTCATATTGACTGGGGAATTCTGAGAGCTGTAGTTCAAAAAGTGACTTTTCCAAAAGCATATTATAAGAGGGGTCCTTCTGCATCAGATTAAAACTCATGTATATTCCAATGTACTGTTTTCCATAGTGTTCAGCTAATGGCTTCTGGGAAATCTACACTTGGGCAGAAAAAAATGAAATGTACTGGTATAAGATGGGTGATACCTGGCTTGACCACAGTACATGTGAAAAGCATCTAGGAATCTTAGTAGACCACAAGCTGAACATGACTCAGCAGTGTGATGTGGCAGCTTAAAAAGCCAATGCAATTTTGGGCTGCATCAAAAGGAATACAATGTCTACATCAAGGGAAATTATGATACCACTTTATTCTGCTTTGGTCAGACCCCACATGGAATACTGTGTCCAGTTCTGGGCACCACAGTTCAGGAAGGATATTGACAAGCTGGAACATGTCCAGAGGAACACAACCAAATGGCAGAAGGCCTGGAAACCATGCCCTATAAGGAGAGGCTTAGGGAGCTGAGTATGTTTAGTCTGGGAAAAGAAGGTTAAGAGGCAACACGATAACTATGCTTAAATACTTGAAGGGATATCATATGAAGGATGGAGCCAGCCTGTTTTCTGCTGCTCTGGAGATTAGGACACAGAGCAACAGTTTCAAACTTCAAGAAAAGAGATTCCATCTAAACATTAGGAAGAACTTCCTAACAGTAACAGCAGTTCAACAGCTGCCTGGGAGTGTGGTGAAGCATCCGTTTTTAAACAGAGGTTGATGGCCATCTGTCAGGAATGCTTTAATGGTGTATTCCTGCATGGCAGGGCTTGGATCAATGGCCCTTGCGGTGTCTTCCAGGTCTATGATTCCATGGTCATTTCCACACTAGCCTGTTATAGTGCTATTATTCCACTTTCAACATCCTCTGCTGAAACCCCAGGATTCCATAGGATGTTGAAAGTGGAATAATAGCACTATAACAGGCTAGTGTAGAAATGACCTAAGATTCTAAGTCCATAAGCAGGAGAGGAACATAGTGGCACCTTCTTGTTCGTATTTCTCAGCAAGTAGTATTCAGTGGCGCGGTGCCTCTGAATCTTGAGGTGTCGTCACTATAATAACTGGTACCTTTGCTTTACATTAATCTATCTAAACCTTATACTGACTAACATATTTTGTGGAAGCAAATTCTATGACTTAACCATGTGTTTTGTGAAGAAATAACTCACTTTGTCTATTCTAAACCTCCCACCAAGACTTCTATACTTTCAAAGACCTCACAAGCAGCAGATAACACAGCTTGGATAAACTATTATGACAAAGGATAGCTGATAATAATTTGGCAAGGAAAACTCTCCATCATTATCTGCCACTGAGTCATTTGCTTACTCCTGCACAGCTGCCATAATGGTTAAAACACAGCATCTGGCCCATATGAGGTTTCTCAATGCCAGTAAAGGGAGCATAAACAGTTTAAAAGTAGCAGGTGCTGTCTTAGTGTGTTGGACTTAGCTCCATGGACTCAGCAATGAGAGAATGGAAAGTGAACTCCTCGTTTCACATATTCAGACTTTGGAAATGGGAATGGCCCATTAGTCATTGGCAAATAAACGGCATGGAGAAACAGATGTAGGTTTTTTTGAGACCTGTTAAGAGCATTTGTTCATGATGCGGGTGTGTGCATACGTGCATTGAAAATGTCATAGGTTATGTTATAATGTGCCTTTGAACATGCTTTGTTATTGCCATGCTTGCACATTAATATACATATATGTGCCAGAATCCTCTCAGAGTACAAGAATATAGAATTTTCAGTGTGCTGATTTCAGCAGAACAGTATTGAGTAAGTGAGCTATAGCCCCTATGCTTTCTATGCAACGCAGGAATAACACAAGGACCAGTGGCAGAGCATTTTAACATTCCTGGATATATATCATCTAGCTAACAAGGAGAAATTATTGAACAAACAAATTTTAAAGAAACACTGAAAAGAAAAACAGTTGAATTTGATTATATACACAAATTCCAATCCAATAGCAGAGGTATGAACAGAGATGGTGGTTTCTTGGCAGACTACATACATATATTAATACATACATCCTCACAACCAAGCATGTAACCGAACAATTCTCTCCATGTTAAAAAGTATCTAACTTCAAGGGAGCTGAGTCTCATTAAACGGATTTATTGCTTGTATACATCAGAACTACAGACCAGCCTGACAGACCTAAATCATCTTACACAACTTTTTGAACATTTATGGCCAGTGTCATAAACTGCATCTTTCTGGATCCTATTACACTCAGATTCTACCCCAACAACTATTCAACTGCCAGTATAAAGTTGTGGTTAGATATTAACTCCGTCAGTACATATGAAGAGGCAGAAATCCACAAAAACTCATGTTAAAATAAACCAGTCTTAATGGTGCTGCTAGATTCCTCTTTCCCCTTTTTCCCTTTTTATGCAGCAACAACACCATAATAGTTCCTGATTTATTAGCAGTAGTATTTTCTGCTAATATTTGTACACATGGGTTTCCAGTTAACTAACAGTCATTTTAAAATTAATTTTATAGGCCATGACATATTAACAACAAAGGATATTAGTTTTTTAAAAAAAAAAACTCACAAAATAATCATTATGCAAAATAAGTCCACACAGCAATTAGAATCAGTGAAGTGTTTGGGGTGTACAACAGCAGGAGAACTTGGAGCAGCTGTGGGAGGAATGACAGTAAAACATAGAGTGATTTCCCACCCCCATGGTAGCATATCCATTGATCACTCCCGCACAGGACTGTCCTGGTCTGTGTTCCTCCTTCTTCTCCAGAAAAGTTGTCCTTGAGGCCATGAGTCAGCCCTACCATTAGGCAGAGTGAGACAGTTGCCTAAAGTGGCAGTTGTTGGGGTGAAAGTGGGTTGGCGGTATCAGCCTTCCTGGCCATTCCTCCTGAGGATCCTCTACCAGCCGTTCTCACTGAGTGAGGATGGAGTTGTGTCTGCCCTATGCCCTCTAAGCTAGGCTCTTGCTCCAGGTACAGTAGAAGATGCTGTCCCACTGTCAGTGTTGAAATCAGATTCAACTGCCATATCACCTTTACATGTACTCTGTGGAGATGTCTTTTGCCTTGGCTAATACAAAGTTGTGGGTGAATGCTGGAAACTGTAATCCCAAACACACTTGCATCCCACTAACCCTGCCATCTGGAAAGGCTGTTGTTTGTCAAGATAAATCCAAAGTTGAAGAAGGGGCCCACATCCTTCAGAAATTAGATGGCTGTGATTTCTAAGTAGGTCTTCCTTTGAAGAAAACCCAGAGATTTCACTTCATTGGCAGCTGGTGCCCCTTATGATGGATGGGGCAGAGGGCAGGGTCACCAAAAGGACAGCCAAGGGATCACAAATAAAACCAAGATAGAAGTTCTGTATTACTCAGCAGTGAGCACAACAGACAAATTCTGAGAACATCCCAAAACCCTTTGTAACAGTTAATAATCAATTAATAACAAAATTCACAGCCACATCAAAGTACGCCTTTAGGGCCACGTTTCTCATGCCAGCAACCCATACCACATAGAAAAGGAAACTGAATCAGGCAATTTTTTGCCTCAGTCTTTCACCAGGATCACCTATAGGACAAAGCAGGGGTGAACAAGTACCTCAGGGCCTAACAACAATCTTGCATGGTAGGACTGCCATCATCCTTTTATTGTACATTCAGCCTGGGTCACAATGAGCCCAGATCTCCACAGGATACTTGTTAGTTTCTAGGAGCCAAGGAGCCACCACCTGCTGCTCTCAACTCAATAAATCATACACTAACAGTAGCCAAAATATAAGGAATGGATTTAGTCCTTGACAAAGGCCATATCTTTGAACGTAGTCCTTAACCAAGGCAACATGACCAAACTTAGAAGATCCTGCATTTAGTATAAGAATGATAGGGAGTTGTAGTCCTATGTATATGGTTGTGTATGTGTATGTGTGCGTGCGTGCGTGTGTATCTTTTTCTAGCTTGGAAGGATACAGAATTCATGCAATCACATATCTCCCTTGTTTACCTCTTTCTCCATTTCTCTATTATCAAATTTTAAAATGTAACTGGCAGGGAAGGATCCTGTTTTCTTGTATTCCATTAACAAGCACAATACTCCCTCCACCAACCCCCACATATAAACAAACTCTCCAAATTAGGCAGGAATTGCAGCGTGATAAATAGTATTCTCCATTTAATGTATTTTCAAATGATACATAATACAAATGACATCCTGAAGTAATCAAGTGAGATTTTCTTATCCACATGTGCAGCTCATCATGGTTGCTATAATTCTGAATCTGACTGTATGAATTCTGTGGTTGGGATAGTAGATGGGTTGTGTGCGCAACTCTCTTCTGAAGTTCCCATTATTTTTAATGAACAACAGCAACACCTAAGCAATTGTAGGGTTCTCTTTTGTGGCTTTCACACATGGTTGTAATTACTGGAATCACATGTGACAGAATAGGTATCAATTGTTCCAGCATTTTAGAAGCCTTCCATGCCTCATGTCATGTGAATGGAGCCCAAGAAAGAAGATTTTATGACTGTTGCAGAGAGTAGAGATGGGATTAAAACTTGCAAATAAGAAATATCATCTAACACATTTGAACCCTTGACCAATTTGTAGTCTATGTGGCATTTGCTGAACAAGATTTTGCTCATTTAACATTTTGCTGTGTTGGCAGAGCTGGAAATGTTACTTTTGGGATTGTAGCTTCCAGAATCCTCCAAACTGCATGGCCACTGACTGGTGGATTCTGGGATTTGTAGTCCCCCAAAAATAACTCTTCTGCGCTCTGGCTGTTCTTCATTCCAGTATTTACCAGTTCAGCTAGTGATTTGTTACTTTGCTTTCATTCAGTGTTATTTGCTAAACTAATCAATGAGTTATCTAAAATCAAAGGGAGGCAACACAGAATGTACAAAGAAGTGGATGAATAATGAATAACAAAGAGAAAGGCTACACAGATGAATCAGCAGCATACAGCTGAATGCTAAACATCTGTTTTTATAAAGCTGAGTAGATTTTATGAACTGGACCACAGATGCTTTTTAATCTGTCTGTTCAAACCCTAAAGATCTGATGAATGCAAAGCACTCATTGAATACATGTTAAGTTCTCCCTATACTCTAGAAGTGGAACTTCCTTCATCTAACTAGGCTGTGGGGACATCCAAAACTATTCAGGCAATGAGTATTACATGTAAACCAGCATTCTGCTTACTGTGGATTGTGATAACAAACTGATACCAGAAGGATTAGAAGAAAATTTATTTTTTTTTTATTTTGTTGGTGACTTCATGAAACATGGGAGGACCAGCATGGTATGGTGGTTTGAGTACTGGAATATGACTCTCAAGACCAGGATTCAAGTCCCCACTCAGACATGGAAACCCACATGATGACACTGGGCAAGTCACACCCTCTCAGCCTCAGAGGAAGGCAAAGACAATTGCTCTCTAAACAAATCTTTCCAAGAAAATCCAGGAGGAGTTCGCCTTAGGGTTATTTAAGTCAGAAATGACTTGAAGATTTGAAGGCACACCGTAAGAATGGCAATCGTGAAACACAGGATGTGTACCGTTAGCCTTCTGGCATTTACTATATAAATCTGTCTGCCACAACCACTCTTTACTTTGGCCTTTCTTTCTCCTGTCCTCTCAAGCCTCATGCCTTCACATAAACCAGGAATAGGAACCTTTGGTCCTCCAGATAGTCTGGACTTTTCCCTTCTCAAACCCCTAGTCAGCTTAGCCATTCCAAAGGAAGCTGTAGTTCAAAGTGTCTGGAAAGCAGAAAATTTCTGACATAAAACAAGAGAACACGATGGAGATGCAACAGCTATGACTCACCTCTAGTTGGTAAATGTCCCAGTTGCAGATTCATAATGTACGTTGGGGCAAGAATCAGGTGGACCTTTAGATGCTACTCAACTGTAACTCCCAGCACTCCTTACCATCCACTATGTGGACTAGGAGTGCTGGGAGCTGCCAGCCAGCAACATCCAGAGGGCTTCATGATTGCTACCCCTCCTGTACATCCTGCAGAACAATTGTGTTATCATAAATTTGAATTTGTATGAACGATTAAAATTTGTATTTTACAAACTGGAAACTTATCTCTCCAGCTATCATAACCTGGCCAGATAAAAAGCCTTTCTCCTAAATTTTCGAGTAATAACATGGTGTTCTTAGCGGTGACAAATGCAATGCTTTTATTGTCATCCCAGAGTTAAATGCTACACACTTGAGAACGGAATCCTTGCCTCCAGAATTGTCTCTAGATAAATGTATGCTAATACCCTTTCCAGATCTGTAGCATTCATTTATTGTATAACAAGTGAGGTTTTCCCAGTGGGCGACTTCATAAACACAGCTGCAAAATTGTGTCTGCAAAGCCACATTTGTCTGTTTAGATTGAAATGATCATATCATTGGAACAGGAGAAGAGCTTCTTGATTAGTATATGCAAATGACAATGCAGGTGGCTGCATCAGGAGGAATAACACTGTTTCTAAACCTCCAGGAGAGATAAATTCCAAACTAATAGAATCCTCCCTCCTTCCCTTAACTATATGTGTATGTGTCTTCAAGTTGCCTTCTCACTTATGGAAATTCCATGAATTTCATACAGTTTTCTCAAGCAAGGAATACTCAGAGGTTATTTTGCCACTTCTTTCATCTGAAATACAGCCTACAGCACCTGCAGTCTCCCAGAGCTGACCCTGCTTATCCCAAAGGAGTCT
This sequence comes from Iguana delicatissima, assembly GCA_948472985.1. NCBI lineage: Eukaryota > Metazoa > Chordata > Lepidosauria > Squamata > Iguanidae > Iguana > Iguana delicatissima. The sequence continues at coordinate 170,735 of CAOKZL010002230.1, read as the reverse complement.
AAGGCAGATGTCCAATTTAATAAAAATACACCATTTTTACATAAATCTTTAAAACATCAATCATAAAGTCAAAAACAATACAAGCATCTGAAGTTGAAAGGTTCCCACATCAGATTACAGTTCCAAAACTTAGATGAACAAAGACATTTTTAGTTGTTGTCTAAACATAAATAGCATGGAGTCAAGTGCCCAGTTCCCTGAGATAGGTCTTTTAACAGTCAGGGTGTACTGCCTAGAAGGTCCTACCCTTAATTATCATCCTCAGACAGTTTAGAAACATGATGTACTACTAGCAAGTCAAATTATTGGAGAAGTGTTCAACGGTGGTCTAGATTACTGTAATGCACTGTGTATGAAGCTACCCCTGAAGGCAGCCTGCAAGCTACAGAATTCTAAAATGCATCTCCTACCTGTAGCAGAACACAGATAACATCATACTAATTCATACTATCTGAAAGCTTATATCTGCTTATATCAGCCTGTCCAAGGCCATTTCTGCACCAGACTGTCATAGTGCTTTTATTACACTTTCAACATCCCAAGGAATCCTGGGGTTTGCAGTTTAGGGAGGGGCATTACAACTGTCTAGCGCAAAAATAGTCCAACTTTTTAAGCTTTATAGGGGACGGTTTTTTCCAGGTCCTGCCACCATGACAGGAATATCTGTTGAGGACACACAAGACAACCTGGCTACTTGTAAACTGCTGTTTGTCCTATGCAAGGAGAAGAGTAAGATAATAAGTAAGTAAGTAAGTAATCTTGGTTCTTCTGTTTTCCTTCCAGACAAAATTTTTGGTCCTTTTTATAATATTAAAACCACACATATTGTGAGACATATATATTTTAAGAAGACTCTGTTCATATATATTTTCCCCTATTCCTTGGGGTCTTCTGAAGCTTTGGGCTTCATATTCTCTGCATGCCCTATATCCTTTTTTTTTCTTTTTTTTCTGTCTTTCAAACAAACAGTAGCTCAATGCAGGGCTTTTTCGTAGTAGCATGCACTTTGTGGAATGCCATCCCAAGAAGGTTCATTGTCCTTCCCAATCTGACCCAAGTTTATAGTATATTTATCTAGAAATACAATCCCAGTTAGGGTTATATTCCTAACTGTTGTAACTTCTTTGTGGTGGATTGTACAATAATTTTATGCTGATTGTAGTTGCTTATTTATGTAGCTTTAATGACAGGATTTTTTTTTTTAAAAAAAATGCCCGCTATTTCGTTGCAATAGTCTTATTTTGGCAATCATTTTTAAACTTACTTTGAGAATTTTGTTACAGAAAAAAATGACTAAAGTGAGGCTGTAATCCTTTGTATGCTTTCTTAGAAGTAAGCTCTACCTAATAATACGGGATTGATTTCTGTCTAAGCATGCATCTTGTATCAGGGTTCTACTGTAGACTGAGACCCTCTCTGCATGACGACTGTGTCCTGGCAAGGGGACACGAGAGGAGAGGAGTGGGACGATAACAATGCATCTGCATGACGTCATTGTGGTCCTGCCCTTCTCCCGTCACCAGCTGTGATTGTGGGGTAAATCATTGACAGAGTTTCTCCATCAATGACCCCCAATCACACAACACTCCCATCCTTCTTGGCCATGCAGAAGGGCAGGAAGTGCGATGGAGGCGCTTCCTGCTCCAGTGCAGCATGGGAAAGACCCCAGCTAACAAAATGAAATTCAACAGAGAGAAGTGTAAGGTCCTACACTTAGGTAGAAAAAATGGAATACAGAAATATAGGATGGGGGACACGTGGCTGGATAGCAGTACATGTGAAAGGGATCTAGGAGTCTTAATAGACCACAAACTGAACATGAGTCGGCAGTGTGATGCAGCAGCCAAGAAAGCCAATGCAATTCTCAGCTGCATCAATAGGAATATGGTGTCTAGATCGAGGGAGGTACTGGTACCACTCTAATCTGCTTTGGTTAGACCTCATCGTGAATACTGTGTCCAGTTCTGGGCACCCCAATTCAAGAAGGACATGGTCAAGCTGGAGCAAGTCCAGAGGAGGGCGGCCAAAAGGGTGAGAGGCCTGGAAGCCATGCCCTATGAGGGTAGACTTAGAGAGCTGGGTATGTTTAGTCTGCAGAAGAGAAGGTTAAGAGGGGACATGATAGCCATGTTTAAATATTTGAAGGGATGCCATGTAGAGGAAGGAGAAGGCTTGTTTTCTGCTGCTCCAGAGACCAGGACAAGGAGCAATGGATTCAAGCTGCAGGAAAGGAGATTCCACCTGAACCTCAGGAAGAACTTCCTGACAGTCAGGGCTGTCCGGCAGTGGAATCTGCTGCCTCGGAGTGTAGTGGAGTCTCCTTCCTTGGAGGTTTTTAAGCAGAGGCTAGATGGCCATCTGTCGGGAATGCTTTGAGGGTGTTCCTGCATGGCAGGGAGTGGACTGCATGGCCCATGTGGTCTCTTCCAACTCTACATTTCTGATTCTATGATTCTAGCTGTACTAAAGAAGGCAAGCACGTGTCAATCACACTTCCTTCTGCAGGGAGTTGTTCAGGTGCAGCGGGGAGCATTCCCATTGCACTTCCTTCCTGCCAAAGGCGCTGCCAGGATCGCAACCAGAGGACAATGGGATCAGGTAATGTGCAGAAATCGCCTTAGTCTACGAAAGTTTAGCTACCAATTTCTTTCTCTCAATTAGGCTCAAAGCTACTGTAAGATCACTTTTCAGACTGATCCAAACTAACATGGCTGTATCTTTGAGTAAGCATGCATAAGATTGGTAAATATGGAAGTAAATAAATACATCAGTACATAGGAATCCATCCCAGCTGCAACACAACCAGGAGCAGCTAATGGCTTTTCCTTGATTAAATCAGAACACAAGCTGACAACCTAAAGAAATACCTTTTCAGAGCTTCATGACCAGAAAAACAAAACTTCTCTGTGTGTGCTTAAGGGAAACAAAAGTGCTATACAATAATATCTGCCTCTCTCTAAAGATCTCATCTGTTATTATCTAGCTGTATCCATGTTCCTGGCTTATAAGAAGGGTTTGTTTAACATCAGTTTAGAGGTGGGATATTTGTGACCCTGTTTGGATTGCAACTCCCATCTTCCATAGGCAGCATGGCTAATAATGAAAAGATGCTGGGAGTTGCAGCTCAGCAACATCTAGAGGGCCACAAGTGTCCAACTTTGTTCTAGTTGAGTCTCTGACATACATACACACAGAGGTAAATTTGGTAAAGCTTAAGATGAGTATTGCAGCCAAATGTATGTGATGGAAAATGATAACTAAGTGCAGACAGCTCTGCACAGTCTCTGAAGAAGAACAAAACTAGACACCAGAAGTTACTGAATCAGATCAGCACTTTGTGGTTAACACCCAACTGCAGCAAACAACTCTTATGAAAAAGAGAAACTAACAGACCATGACAAGCTCCACTTTATAGTATATATGGAAGTATAATGGAAGACAGTTAAATGGAAGTTTTTGAAAAATAAAATGTCACCAATATTTATAAACACAAGGCAGATGCAGACATACAGAGATCAAGAAATCTGGATAAACGCCTTTGTAATATGTATATACAGAACGAGTGAGTAATGACCTCAAGTCCACAGGCCATGAAGTTTACAAGTCAGAAGGTACAGTTATCAAACAGATCTACAAGTTCACTTCTTTTAGAAACTGAGAACTAAATGCAAGTCCTTCAGAACCACTAGAAGTCAACAGCCTGTAAGAAGACTACACTTGAAGCCGTGACGAGCAAGGCATCCATTTGGAATCTCACATTTCAAAGCAGTCTTGGACCTCTGTGCCTGCCTGGGAGGAAATGAAATTGATGGAAACTGAGTCAATATTCCCTTTCTCCTGTATTTTTAGCAGGTGTCCTTCAATATAACCTTTAGTCCTACTCCAGAGTGATTGAAGGTTTTCAGAGAGAAGATTGGAAGATTGATCAATATCTCATCTCTACCACCTTGCTCTAAGAGTTCACTCATACTTGCTTATTTTTATACTTTGTGTCAAATCACTTAGGCTGCAGTCATGGACATGATTTCTAAGGAATCATCCCCACTGAAAACAACAGGAATGGCTTAAGAACAGACATGTACAGAGTTGTGCTATTAATGACTCATGACTAAATGTGAGAACTACATCTACAGTGAAAAGCTTTATATTTGAAGCAATGAAAGATTGGACAAAAACTCTGCCTGAGGTATAGGCAACTCTTTAGGACATTGCGTTCATTGATAAATGAGAGTAGATATAAGACATGTTGCAAGGCTGTTTCCTGTATTTTTTTTTCCTCCATATGAATTCTGAGTCCTCCATGCTCTTTGGATCTCACCCAACCAGCTGTAACACAGTGGGGGGAACTGGAGAATACATAGAGAAACATCCTGGGAGAAGGTTGCTGGCTGCTGGCATACAACCAAGAGATTTTTATTAGGCCCTGATGCAGATGTGATTCTTCTGTCTGCCTCTCTCTCTCTTTCTCTCTCTCTTTTCCCTTGCAAAGTTTCAAGCATTTTCTCTCTGCTGGCTGAGATTGCAAGAATTTTTGAATATTTTTTTCAATGGTTTGTCACATTTTGAGACCTTTGCAAAATCATTTGTAAAGAAAAACATCTGGGTTTTGTCATTTAAAAAAAAAACTGTGTTGCTTAGTAAATATTTTATATTTTGTGTAACATGCACTGCTTTCTACTTAAACCCAGCTACATAAACCAGCACACCAAGGAGAGGATGCACCACAACCACTCCTCCACAGAAGAGATGTTTGTAGCTGTTCCCATCATCCCCTTGTAGGGACCTCTCTTCTTGAAGAACTGCTTCCTACCTGTCTGGCTGATGTCTACTGAGAAGACCAACTGCATACCTGCAGGAGCAGGCTCCAGGTTCCACAGATACTGAGCCAGCAGCATTGTCATCACTTGTTCCCCTTCCTGACAGGTGATATAAAGGGCTGTCTGAATGGTGGACCTGCCACTGGTGGGTTCACCACTAAAGGGGCAACATCAAAAAGGGGTTGTCTCTTAAGGGGAGCCACCTTGAGGGTGGAGTGATGGTGAAGGCCAGTTATACTGTTGGGAACTGGAGAGGAAGGTTTTCTCCATTTCAAAATAAGTCTTGTTCTTTAAACTGCCCTGCTGGCAACTAAGCATGGAATTTTTAGAGAGCGTGGGTGGAGGAGCAGCCAAGGGAGCAGCCACAACATTAATGGGTAGAAAGAGACATGGAATGGGGGAGACAGAGCTAGAGTAATCAGGTCCCAACCCCATAAATAGAAGTTGGAAGGCATGTACGCACAGAGTGTTGGTTGTACCCCTAGGAAAACTGCTCCCCCCACTGGCACGCCAAATAGTTTGGATAGTTCCTGGTACCAGTCACCTTTCTTTCCTTGGCTAAAAATTGTGCGTTTAATGCCAGGTCAGTAAACAGAAAAGGATCCTTCAAAGAAAGACCTGATCTTGGATGGATGACATGCCACCTGAGTTTTAGTCTATGGAAATTGGCTCTAATGAAGCTGGAGGAAGATGAAAATTCTCCCAGCTTTGTTCACCTGGGTTTTCGGTGAGCACAGGCAACCAAAATCTTATTTGCTAGCTCCCCTGCCACCAGCCACCTTTCTTCTCCTTGTTAAATAGCACTTCTATCCACTGCTAAAGAAAAGGATTTTTCAAAAGAAAGGCATTTCACAATTTAATTTCTGCAGTTTATAAGCAGAGGTATAGTCGTAAATCGAATTGTAGCTCTACTGATGATAGTTTCCAAAAAGAGCCCAAAATTCAGCCAAGGGTTAGTGCAGGGCTTTTCAAACGGTGTGCCGTGACATGTTAGTGTGTCACCTGAAGTGTGTAGGTGTGTTGCCTACAATCCTGTAAATGTATGTTATTACTTATAAATGGTATATTTTTAAAAATATATGAAAGATTTTTATGAATTGTTGTGTTCCCATACATTTTGTTATTACATTTTGTTATTAACATTTTGTTGTGTTCCCATACATTTTGTTAATAACATTTTGTTATTATTATGTATGTGCCTGCATCTCTTATAAGGGGTTAGTTTAACCTCCAGTTTTTTAGTAAAACTGAAATTACTGTGTCGTGAAATGATGCATGTCTAAAAAGTATGTCACCAACATGAAAAGTTTGGAAAGCTCTGGCTTAATGTATGTGTATACACAAGTCATTTCCCCTTCCTCCAAACCCTCAGGACTACCAAAGTGACAGCTAAACTCCTGGTCTTGTTCCCTCTTCTCTCCTGCATTTCTAAAGCAGCAATTCATCATTTTAGAAGCCATTAATTCCAGTTCCTCTTCACTCCCTAAGGCAAAAACCCAGCATTCTCAGCTAGAATGAACCTGGTGGCCTTGTGTCTGTGTTGATGCTCTGCTCTGTGTCTATGAATGAAAAAGATGAGCTGCTGTCAGAACCATATGGTACAGTGAATATGATGAAAGAAGCATCCTGATGTTTAGACAGCGGAGATGAAGGAAGCAGTGGGAAAATTTACTTTTTTACACCACAATGACAGGGGGTGGGATCTGGGGGTGGTAGTCCAAAAAGTAGGTTTTCCAGCCTCTGGAAGAAGGTTAGAGAAATAGCAAATGCAAGTGAGCATTAGCCATTTCTATGGATTGATGATATCTTGGCAATAAAAAAGATTAGAGATTTAAAGTGTCATAGGCTTTCATCAAACCAAAAATGTGCCCTTTGAAAACATCCACTGAGGAAACAAGTAGGAATTGGGTAGAGAAAGGGAAACAAACATAAGTTCTTGGTTCTTTTTGAGCACAGGAGGAGATCCTGGCTTTACCCCATCATTCTTTTTAATCCAAAACAACACATCTTGGCAGGCTTGATGTAGATCTCACAAAGCCCCACAGAAGGAGAATCACAGGAGAATCAGGCATGGGAGGATGGCTCTATCCCCAGCGGCAAAGGAAAGGAGTCAAGAGGAGGTCAACATGGATGCTGAAATGAAGGGAGCTGGAAAACACAGCAGCAGATAATGCTTTCCCAGTTCCACTGTGTAAAATGAAAGGACTTTAAAGTAAAGTGAGACAACACTGCCTCATATTGTAGAGGCTGTCATTTCCCTGACACGTGATCTGTACAAAACACAGCCCAATGATCTGTATTATCTCTTTTCCTCTGTGCTTAAACTTTCTTGAAACCAATACTCACTACGCAAATGAAACACTTGGGCAGGGACACAGAACTGTTTTTAAGGTAGTGGAACTCAACATTGTCAGGCAGGTTGTTATTAGTTTAGCCTACTTGGAGGTACTTGTAGGGGGGAGATAGATTGTTTTTTCCACCCATTATCATACAAACATCCTTAAATACGAAGATTCTTACAAGCACAATGTGAACTTAGAAGTGCCCTCCGTGTGTTCCGTGTAACTTAACTTCCAAGTAAGTTTGCACAAGAGAGACTAAAGGCAGCCTTTATTACTATTAGAGGGCTCAACAACAACAGTTGTCCTGGTATTTCTTAGAACTTGATTATATGCTACACTTGTGATTGATAATTCCTGGAAAGGCTAAATAGAAAGAGCAATAAGGAACACTTTTATCATGCCAGGGCCCAGTGGCTGCTGAGAACTGCTTCTTTCAGCTTTCCAACTACCACCACTGTAGCTACCAAGCAAGAACAAGAGCAGCTAAGCATGTCTGCATCCTGTCAGGACACTGCTGCTGCTGTTGTGTATGTATGTGACTTCAAGTTGCCTGTGTTCTTATGGGTGAACCCATGAATTTTGTATGGTTTTCTTAGATAAGGAATACTCAGAAGTGGTTTGCCACTGCCTTCCTCAGAAATATAGTCTTTAGCATGTTGCATTCAGCAGTCTCCCATCCAAGTACTAAACAGAGCTGATCCTGCTTAGCTTTGACGCTCAAAAAGGATCTACTACCTCTAAGGAATTTAACTTTTCCTCTTCCCTAGCCTTTCTCTTTGTGTTCTTGCTGATACTGTAACCCTCAGGGCAGAGAGTAAACTATTTGCAAGCAGTTCTGGGCTAAAAGTTTAAATACCCTAAATGCACAAGATCCCCATATGATCTTGGAAGCTAAGCAGGATCAGCTCTATTTAGTACTTGGATGGGAAACTGCCAACAAATACCAGGTGCTGTAGACTATAGTTCAGAGGAAAGAACTGGCAAAATCACCTCTGAATATTCCTTGCCTAAGAAAACCACATGAAGTTCATGAGATCACCATAAGTTGACAGGCACCTTGCTGGCACATCCACATCCACACACATGCAGACACACTGCTTTGGGAGCCTTTTTTGAATAAAAGGAAGAGTATACATGCTTCAAATAAAAGCCTATCACAGATGGCATTGGTGCCTGGTAAAATTAGCCAAAGTTATCAAAGAAATACCACAACAAAGGATGAGAGGCCCAAGGTAAGCTGCTATACCTGTCAGCGGATTGCCCCCAAAGTACAAGAATTCTGGAAATCAGTAATTGTATGGCTTTCTGAAACAATTAATCAACATATAACATACAGTAAAACTTTGATAATGTTGTGAATATTTGTTGAAGAAAATATGCAGTTATGGCATTATGACAGCAATGGTAACATCACCACACTAGAAATATTAAAATTGAAAACTAAGCATTGATAGCTGGCTATTTGGTGCAGGGAATACAGCCCTAATGGAGAAACTAAGGTACAGTCCAAAAGCTTGAAAGGAAAAACAGAAGACAACTATTTTTTTGACTGCTGATATCCATTGGGGTAGTTTAAAGAACAAAAGCCATTTCTCTCCACTAAACAGCTATGCCTATAATGGGAGGAATACTTTCTAAGTGATGCAGTAGTGAACATTCCAAACACCTAAATCCACAAATCAAAATAAGGACAACATTACCTGTTTGAAATTTGGAATAAATCTTTATTAAAGCAATAGAGCAATTAAAATGGATATTATATATGTCCTTGAAATTATACCTGCCTTTAAAATAATCTGTTATGTTCTTCTTTTATATTTGAAAATATCATAAGTTTCAGATAGATAGAAAGAAAGAACGAACACATGCTGCAATTCTAGGCCCGCTGATCTGGGAGAAAGCCCCACTGAACTCTTAGTAGAGATGTGTATGCTTTCAGATGCCTTTATTTTATGGAACAGAAAAATAAAGTTGATTTATTCAGGGGCTGTACAGATATGTTTGGGAAGTGAGAATCCTGTGTTTCAAAGCCACAGTGGATTAACTGCACTTCCACACCAAGAACAGAGTTTATCTGACACATCATGGTCTTGTGACCTTGCAGGCAGTAGCTAAACAAGAGGCAACAGTAGGAAGTGGACATCAACATTCAGAAAAGAAAGTTCACTTTCAGTTATTGATGACATTTGAACATTGAAATGACCCATCAGATAACTGAGGAATTTGGAACTGTCTAAATATTGTCATTTCGTTCTTTCTTTTTTAAAAAATTGTGAAATAATTTTTTACCTTAATCTTTTTAAAATTATTGTAAGTTGCTTTGAAGCTCATCTTGGGAGAGTGGAAGGATATAAATCCAATCAATCAATCAATCAATCAATCAGATGCATACCACAGTGCTTTTGTTTTGTTTTCAGTACATATAATTCCTCTCAAGTTTAGGACATTTGTTCACTCCTATATAAAGACTTCCTGAGGCAATTCAAAGGAAAAGTTTATATTGGTCTACCAGCCGCCTCCAATCTTCTGCTCTCTAGATGTATTGGGCTATAACAACCATCATTTTCAGGCAGCACGTTTGGGATGATTCAGTTGTAGTCCAACACATCTGGAAGACAGCCCATAGGCAAAGGCTTAGCATGGTTATGGTTGAAAGTATTCATCATCCCCAGCAGAAAGAAACGACCTGTTGGCTTTATTATATCTAGGCTATTGTGACAGTGTACTCTCTTTGCCAGTTGCTGTGCTACAGTAACATTCAACACCCCTCACACCCCACTGCAAGGTCGCTTCTGGTCTAGATGCATGGTTCTAGAGATTCAGGGTTCAAAGTTCGAAATGACTTAGGGCCACAATACTTGAAGGAACACCTCTCCCTATATAAACCTGCCTGAGAACTGAAAGCAGCTGGTGGGACCCTGATCCATAATCCACAAGTGGGAACAATACATCACTCAGGGACATGGAAAGGGCCTTTTCTGCAGCACTGGTGCATTTATGGAATGCTCTCCACTTGGGATGCCCAGCTGACACCATCAGTCTCTTTTAGGTGTTAAGTTAAAGCCTTTGAGACTTGATTTTAATACTTCTATACACGGTTTTAACACTTTTAGCTTTTTCTGTTGTTTTAACCAGGTGGTTTATTTAATATGCTTCTATTTAAATTATTCCATTGTTTTTATCTGCCACTGTTCTAAATTGTTATATTGTTTTAAATGTATGCCTCCTTGAGATCTCATGATAGGGGACAGGATAGAAATTTTAAAATGAGATGAAATGAAATTATATCTCTCCATGAGATTGCTGCATTTTTCAAAGACCTGTTGCATGATGGAGTGGGACCACAACTAGTGGAAATGGGAGGGAAATATTTGAACAAACACCCAAGTTTAGGTCCTGGCATCTTCAGTGAACAAAGAAAGAAGTGATGGAAAAGACCCCGGCCCAAGACTCTGAATCACTATAGTTGGTCAGAGGAGAAAGGACTGAGTCAGATGGATAGTCTGAGCTTCAGCGATCCTAACTGAAACAGGTGCTCTTTTCTCAAGCGTGGAAATTCAGGTATTGGTAAATCCTTCACCTGATTAGTTATTTTGTAATATAAGAGCCTTCAAGGAATAATGTGGCACCCAAAATGTTGCTATACATAGTTGTTGTTGTGTACCTTCAGGTCATTTCCAACTTATGGCAACCCTAAGGTGGACCTATGACACGGTTTTGTGGGGTTGAGAGTGTTGGACATACTCAAGGTCACCCAGTGACTTTTCATGGCCAAGTAGGTAAACGAACCCTGATCTCCAAGGTCACAGTTTAATGTTCAAACCACTACACCACACTAGGGCCCCTTCCACAAGTCATCTTTTTGCGGAGCTGGGGTGCAAGGATCACGTAAGCAGCCTCTTCTGAGAGGCTCTCACATCCCTGTTGCTTCACCTCTGCAGCTGCTGCCCACTCGCGTGAGAGCCCCTCCTCTTCCCTCTGCAGTGCAGCCTGGGACAGGAAGTGTGAGCACTGCAGCTCCGGAGCTCTGCACACACAGCAAGTGCACGCGGGGCCCCGGAGCAATGTGCGATTGCGCACCATTTTCGGCTCAAAGCAGAAAATGAAATAGTACACAATCGGCACCTGCCAGCCTCTGGAACGTTGTGCGATCGCGAGTGCGTTGTGTGGACTGCTCCTCGCAGTCGCGTGACACTCCGGGGCCTTTCGCATGGCAAATGCCATGCAAAAAGGGCCTAGCTCTCACCATTATCTTGCTATAAATACCAAATATACATGGACAGGCCTCTGTAAGTGTATGTACTCCACATGCAATGAGCGGAATGTACTAGCACCTCCCACTTCTTTTGTTCTTTTACTCATGCAAAAACAGTTTGTCTAAAAAGCAGCACCAATTTTATTTGTGGAGGCTCTTTGTATGAGACAGAAGTCCATTTTTTCCATGTTCTGGCCCACATGGAATGCCCTCTCCTTCCATATACAACAAGCTCTCTCACTCACTCTCTCACTCAGATACTTGTGTGAAGAAAGTGACAATGAAGTGGGTTGAGCTAGTATTCCTCTCCTCATATGTGGAGTACATATGCTCAAAAACACTTGAGTAGGGATAATTAGTGCATGTAGAGTGGGGAAGCAGCCTGTTTTTAACTAGGGTAACCTGTTTTGTACAGCCTCCTCAATTATATATCCCATGAACTGTGACCTTGACCAAGATGCTATTAGCCTTATGTATCTTACAGGGTTAAAAATGGGATGTGGGAAAGACAATGCATAATGTTCCAGGCTCTTCAAAATAGGGAAGAGTATAGAGATCAGATGGCTGTACTGTATCTTTTCAGGATTCTTCAGAACTCTAGGGGGCCACAATATGCCATTATAGCCACCATTTTGGGGTGACTGGAAGTGGTATTGTGTCAATCCTGATCATTTTGTCAGAGCATTTGTTGTTTCTTTTCTGTTTTTACTGTTCTGTGGTAGCCTCCAACAGCATTCTTTAGCCTAATTTAGCCTAATTTATTAAATTTATTAAAATCTTTTTCAACTGAACTTTTTGGGCATGAGGGTGTTTGGAATGTGCTGAGCCACACTGCAATCCCTATAGGGCTGTACATCACCCACAAGTCACATGATTCCTAGCTTAGGCCATTTCTTCACTAGCCTGTTATAGCGCGATAATTCCACTTTCAACATTCTCTAGAATCCTGGTGTTTGCTGTTTCGGGAGGGGCCGCAAGGGACCATCGCGCTATAACAGGCTAGTGCGGAAATGGCCTTAGACGAATGGAGTATGGACACAAAAAGTCCCTACAGGCAACTATTTTACCCTCCATGTGCAGTGAATGAATAATGAAAGTCCTCCCTGGCAAGATTACCAAGAAGGACAAGAAAGTTTCCTCCAGCAATTTGGTCTGCTTGGGTTTAGAGTAAGGTTGCAGCATAAAATGGCTCTTAACACTCTTTCCTTAAAACAACCCGCAGATGCCGTAATGCAGCCCATGCATGCAGAAAATCATGTTGGGCATTTTATGAGAACATATGAATTATTAAAGGATCAGAAATAGATCAAGCACAATTTACCAGCTACGAGTTAGCACAGTGACATTTACAACCACTTCTATCAATATTTTGCCTTCTGTTGCATGCTGTTTTATGACCAACTGTTTTTAACCAAGCTGGTATTTGCTTTTGTTTTGAACTGAGAGTGGCCAAGTAGCTTACAGACATTTTTCAAAAATCAAATCAAATAAGCAATCTTAGAACAGCTTTGCAACAACACCTCTGTCAAATCAGTTTAATCAGCAGCTTCAGGAAATGTAGCATTTACTCTGCAAAACCAAATAGATTACATGTGTAAATTTTCATGCAACCAATTGCATTTAAATCCTACATTTCACTGAACCAGCAAGGCAACTGAATAGTACTTTTAGCTTTTTGAAAAGTTTTCCTTGTGTGTGTAATGAGCATCAAAAGAAATCAAACCACGAAACTCCTGAAGTTGCTTCCACCAATGATATGAAACTATTGCTTTAGCCTGGCAATTTTGGTGATCAACTGGTCCTCAAGTCAGATTTGTTGTACAAAGATGCTGCCACCTGCTGGAGCACTACAGGTTTGACAAACAAAACCAGAAAAATTCACAAACACATTATTCTTCTCACATCTACCATTTTTAAAAAAACTGTTTTATGATCAACTCATGCATGAGTTGTCTACAGACGTATGAAAGCAGGTATAACCAGTAACAAAAATATTAAAGTTATCTTCCTACTGTTCCCACCCACTGGGATAGGTGCCCCCCCCTTCATGGTCATCTTCAAATTGCTGGCCTCCAGACATTATGGACTACAAACTCCATTATTCACAGCCAACCGGCCATGGCACATAAGAATCACGGTCATCTGGTCTAGCCAGAAATCACCAAGATAGGGAAAGGGATGACACTAGCTACATAACTCAGAGACGTCAAGAAGTAAATTATTTTCTAGGAAGGTGGTAGCATGATGGGAAAAGCATCACCTCATGAGTAGATGCAGAAGAGCTCTCTGCTGAGGTAAAGGCTGGTAAGCTTAAGTGCAGTCAATTCCTTGCAAATCTGGTAGTGGGTGCACATGTTGACATTTCCATGTCCCCCTGCTTTTTCTTTTCAAGATATCAGATTGGAGAAGGCTGATATAGATGACAGATAAGGTTTTTTAAAAATGAACATACTTTTTTTTGCCACTATGGTGGTTCAACATGAGGACAGCAAGGCTTGTTGTGTGGCTTGGACTAACTGAGGGTACCATACCAAAGCATTTGACGTATACTTGCCATCATGAAGCCACGCAAGTGATCCAAAACGAGAGCTGTTGTCAGCCAGTTTAACTCATTTTCTGATTTTGTGCCTGCAGTCTGTTCTTCCAAGTGATACTCCCTTTCATCTGGCTGCCACTGCTCGAGTTGCTGTAGCAAAGCCGAACTCCAGATGTGGTGGTACATCAGGAGGTGGGACAGGTGGAATGGGAGCACAATGGGTGATTGAAAGCCAAAGGTGCTACGTTTCCTGCTCCAATATGAAGTTCAAACAGAGAGTCAATATTGCACAATTGGAATGCTGGTTAGTTAGAATGATGGATGGGGACTTTCAAGATTCAGGATCTAATCTTGAAACTCATTGTATGGCCTTGGGCCTGTTATATATATACTGCATCTCACCTTGACCTACTTCATTAGCTTGTTGTGAGGAGGAGAGCCATATATGCCACCTTTAACTCCTTGATTAAATATGAAATAGATGGGAACACTGTCAGGTGGCTCCATAATTGGTCGATAAACTGTATTCAAATAGCCATCATCAATGGCATCAAACTGGAGAGAAGTCTGTCCTGGGGTCAATACTCTTCAATACTTTTATCAATGACTTAGATGATGGGTTAGAAGGCATCATTTATCAGGTTTGTGGATTACAAATTGGGAGGAGTAGCTATCACATTGAAAGATAGGAACAGAATTCAAAAGGTGGTAGGGTTTCTTTCTCTGGGTATCTTCAAAAAGAGACTGGACATGCTTTATCTGGAGAAATGCACTGAGCAGGGGATTGGACTCACTGGTTCACAAAGTCCCTTCTACCTCTGTGGAGGCAGGATAGAAATGTGACCGCCATGGCTCCAGAGGCTCCGCACGCCAGGTAAATGCGCGTGGGGCCCGGGAGCAATGCGTGATCGTGCACCATTTTTGGCTTCTAGCTAAAAATGAAAAGGTGTACGATCAGTGCCTGCCCTACCCTGGAGTGTTGAGCAATTGTGAGTGCGTCATGCAGATCGCTCCTCACAATCGCACGACGCTCCAGGCGCCCTTTTGCATGGAAAGTGCCATGCGAAAAGGGCCCAAGATGAAGTAAGTTTGCATTGGGTTCAGTGATATTATATGAGTTAGGTTCAGTGATGTTGGGTTCAGTGACATTATATGGATCAGTTCCAGAATTACTCATACTTAGAGCCAACCCTCTGAACCTAACTTTAGTCCAGTGGATTGCACTTGCATGCAGTTTAAATATGATGGAATCTGGTTTTGTCATGCTAATCTGGGAAGGGTACCCTGTCTGAAACCTGGGACAGTTTTGCAGATTAGTTTGAGAACAGCACAGTGATGTGTTCAGAGCCTGGACCAGGACAATCTAAATTCAACTCTGTATTTATCCATGAAAACTCACTAGGTGGCCTTGGGCCAATCACTTTCACCCATCCTAACCTACCATATAGGTTGTTTAGAGGATGGGGGCAGCCATGGAGCAAATAATAAATAATAATAAATAACCTTCAGTTTTCTTTCCCCACATTCAGCATAAGTGAGAGAGCAGAGTACTTTGCCCACTCACCCCACTCTCAATAGCCTGCTTCCTTTTTGTGTATGTTGCATTATAAAAAGCACATCCATTTGGAGAATTTGCTTACAAGCACCACCTACTTCTCAACAAACCAGCCTAGATCATACTCAATATGCAATCTTTCTACCTCTAAGTGAAGAAAAGAATGTTTCAATTTCCTGGTTGCCTGCCTGCCTGTTTTCCTCTCTATTTTTAAAATGCTGCTGCTTAAGCAGAGCTTGTTGGCAAAGCCATCCCTAAGATGAAATACTCAAACAAGAGCCACTGCATTAAGGCTGAGGTTTTCATTGTGTACTGCACGGAAGTCATTCATTTTAACACATGAGAACTGAAAAAATCTTAGCCTACCCCATTAATATATGTACAAAATCCTTCCATGATGAAGTAGCCTTAAATGTTAGGCCATTTCCGCCCTACGCTCTTATAGCACAATTATTCCACTTTCAACATCCTATGGAATCCTAGTTTCGCAGTTTAGGGAGGGGCTGGCAGGTCCCTCCCTAAACTGCAAACCCCAGGATTCCACAGGATGTTGAAAGTGGCATAATCTCGCCATAAGAGTGTAGAGTGGAAATGACCTCAGACATTCTGCCAGACACCTGTTCTAGCACTTGAAATACAAGAGTTTCTGCTGCTACACCTGCCATTCACATGCTGACAGACATTTCCCCAAAGAATTACATAGAAAGTTTTCTGAAAGGCTCTCTGGGCACAATCCAGAGTCAGTGATTTTGCTGTAAATGCCAGATATGCACAGACATGCACAGATATGCACAGACAAGAAGTATGGTACAAGGGGGGAAATGCCAAATAACATTCAAAATCCTATATAGCCATGTATCTCATTAGGTAAACTTGATCTAATCTCTACCAGCATAATTTATTTCACAGGCTTGAGCTGGGTGGTGGGAGACCATGCATGCTGCTGTAAGCACATTGAAATAAGAGTGGAACAAAGACAGTTCATGCAGACAAACAGAGGTATGCACCTAATACACAACTTGGTTCAGAATCAGATCTTGATTTGGTTATTTCAGAAACAGCCTGACTATCATGGAAATCAACAAATGGGGACAGATTTTTTTTTCTGCTTGTTATATTTGGGTGACCTTTACAGGCATAGAACAGAGATGTTTGTGTTACACACCTTCACATTTTGAAAGGGAACTACCAATAACATTTTTGGCTACAGGCAGAATTTGTTAATTCTTTTGCTTGTTTTTTTGACAGAGATCTGTTGCAATTGTCAAGGGATCAAACACAACAAGATTTATAAAAACAGATGCAGAACATTTTGTAAGAACAGCATAATTTTAGTGTTTCAGACAGAGGATGTTCTTATCTCCCTAGGGTTCTTGCAAGAAAATGTTATACAAAATAGCATGTAGCATAGATATGTTTGTCCAGGGGTAGCTGTGTTGGCAATGGAGCAAAATATATCAATTTTTTTTTTAGAAGTTTGCTGTATATGGCATAGAGGTGACCTAGTTAATAAATCTGCAAAATTTTGGGAAGCGGGTCAAAAAATTGTTTAACAGAAGAGATATTCCAATAAGGGAGCAATCATTTCCCCTTATTTTTCTCCACCATATTTTTTGGGGGTGGGTGGGAGTTCAACTGGAATATCATAGAGTTGGTGCTACTCAAAAAACCCTCACACTTTCCAGAAAGATTCAGGGGTGATGGAGCTATGGTGAATAAACAACACTTTCACACATTTTTTGTTCTCTGCTCATCTGACACCAAAGTCACAAAAAGTACAATAGGAAATAGGTGTGAATGATGCACGTGAAACATGCAATGGCAGAAACAGAAGGTTGTAGAACATCCAGTATTTTCCAAGCAAATGCCCAATGTTTCCCAACACCCTTCCACACTCCAGAGACTCCACCAAAACACTGTTAATATTGTGAGATAGCAGTGATGAACAGTTGCACCCGCAATGGTTTACTTCAACATCCCTTTCCCCAAATCAATGGGAATGGAAAGTCCAGGTTTAAAACCATTCACTGTGATTAGAGAGAAGCTAGCACTGCCAGTTTCAGACCTCAGACAGCCCTCTCCCTCCTTTCTCTTGCTACCCTAATGTTTTCCTTATTTCAAAATCTTAGGGTAAAACTGATCAGTATTTAAAGAGACAAAATCTGTGTCTCTGTTTTCCTACCAAATTCAAATTTGTGATGAACCTGCACAGGAATATTTAAATTTGGTTTATACCAGTCAGAAGAAGCCCTTGCTTTGATTTAGACCTTTACAGGTGTGAGTCAGTGCCCTTCTTGATCTGGGATCCACCCAAAACATATTCCTGCAGCCAACAATTTACCCCCACACACCCACTTCAGCAGACGACAGCCTTTTCTGCAAGACAACGCTCTTGCACATCGTCTGGTTACAGTCCTGGCAGTACTTCTGCTGGGATGGCAGTTTGTTCCCAATGCTTCTCTCTGCACGCCACCAGTTGCCTGTGGAAGAAAGCGCGAGGGATACACTCCGTCCTTCCAGACTGCAGCTGGCCTTCTTCCCATGCTGCAATAGGGGAGGAAGCACATAGATTGTGCTTCCAGCCCTTCTGCATGACTGGCTGCAATGGGAGGCTTGCATGATCGGGGATCATTGAGGGAGTTTCTCCATCAATGATGTAGCCTGCAATTGTGCCAGCTGGTGACACGAGAAAGGCAGGACCGCAACATCATGCGGAAATGTCATTGTGGTCCCACTCCTCTCACATCCCCATGCTGGGATGCTGTCGTCATGTGGAAAGGGCCTAAGGTACAACGTAACATGTAGGATTTTCTATCATCATCAGATATTTGGGCTGAAATAAGCCACTACAACATAGTAACTATGTGAATATGACTGAGTCAAGAGCCCGTTGCTTAGTTACTCAGCTGCTCCCACCCCTGCATAGCTGGTCCAGAGAATATCTACATTGCTTTTCAAATAACATACGTGATTATGCTGGCATCACTGCATCAATCATTGATCCATCTCACTTCTCGCATCCCAGGAGACTCTGTAACACTTTTCTATTCCCTCCCAAAGTCATCATCTGACTGCATTTAATCCGTTAATTGCTCGGGGAGGAGCCTGATTTCACAATGAACGGCTGCAGGGGGTGCTAGGTGAATTGTAACTTATGGGAAGAAGAAAGGCAAGGGCCAGATTTAGGTTTAAGGTGAAACTCTTGCTCCCCCTGCTGTCTCTTCTGGGGAACCTCAAGGAACATGCGGACAAAGGGTTTGCCTTTCCCACATTCTCTCTTTGAGTGAAGTGTGGAATAATGAATGTATATAAATAAAGGAGGCCGCCATTTAAGAATAATTTTGTGAGATAATATTTTCAGATAGATTAGAGCAGTTTTCTTCAGCTGCTAAGCTGCTACTGCCCGATAAACAGCAAAAGGACATACTGCATTGCATCTCCAGACCAGGAGATTAGGTCAGAGTTCCCCTTAATATCTGGGTTTGGCATCAATCTTAGGCCAGATTTCTCAGCTCACATTAATTCAGGTTCCCATCTCAAAAGGGCATTGTTAGACAGATGTCCTACTTTGCTGCTCCCCTAGAAATGATATCCTATCCATTCACTCAGAAAAAACTTTGACACTGTGAGAAGCCTCACCTCTTTTTGCTTTAGCAGCCCTCTGTTCTACCAAATCATAGTTTTGGCACATGATTCACATGAAACCTGGAGAGCAGAAGCAAAGAGAATGCTTGTAGACTAACCTTCCCAGCAGGAAATACAGCTATTCACTCAAATCCTCCACTTTGGTTTATTTTAGGTTGTTTTGATCATGATTCTAATATAAACTATAATAATCACAAAAACAAAAAATATTAATGATTTTTATATTTATTATGTTTTGTAATAAATATAATAATAAAAATATAATATAATAAATATAAAAAATAATAAAGAACCCAAGGCAGCTAGCATAGTTCCTTTCCCATTCCTCCTAATCTGAACACAACAATCCTGTAAGGGAGGTTAGGCTACGAGTGATTGGCCCAAAGATCTGCACTTGGTTCTCCTGATAATGACTTTCCCTGTGTCCCATCTGCATATGAAAAAAAATCCACATGGGCCAATCACATGTAATTCTATTTCATGCCACTGTATAAGTAGCCATGATTATTTTAGCTTCTTCTGTCGGGAATGCTTTGATGGTGTATTCCTGCTTGGCAGAGGGTTGGACTCGGTGGCCTTTGTGGTCTCTTCCAGCTCTATGATTCTATATTCATGAGAACACAGGATTGTTGTCATTGCTGCTGCTGCTGCTGTTGTGTGTCTCCAAATCATTTCTGACTTATAGTGACCCTAAGGCGAACCTATCATGGGTTTTTTGGGAGGTTGAAAGTATGTAATACACCCAAGGTCATCCAGTGGGTTTCCACAGTCAAGCCATGAATCAAACCCTGGTCTCCAGGCTTGCAGTCCAATGCTCAAACTACTATATCACATAGGTATGATGCCTAAATACCCTAAAGGCGCCAGATCCTATCTGATCTTGGAAGCTAAACAGGGTCATCTGTGGTTAGTACTTGGATGAGAGACCATCAACAAATACCAGGTGCTGTTGGCTGTATTTCAGAGGCGGGAACTGGCAAAACCATCTCTGAGTATTCCTTGCCTAAGAAAACCCTATGAAATTCATGGGGTTGTCATAAGTAGAAAAGCAATGTGAAAGTGCATGCATGTACACACACACACACAGAGTAACATAGGTATATACATGTTTCAACATATATATCTGTATGTGGGAAATCTTTATAAGAAATATACTGTGACACCACAAGAAAATGATACATGTGCTGCAACATTAAAAAAAAATCTAATGCTGACATGCACATTCATAAGGCCTTTCAGAAGCTGTTGGTCTACAGGTCCCAGCAGCCCTAACTAATATAGCCAATGGTAAGAACTGCTGAAAATTGCAGTCCAGCAAGATCTGGAGGGCCACATGATTCCCACTTATATTCTAATGTACTGAATTTAATTTTCAAGTTTTATTATAAGTTTATTGTGCCAGCTAGTCCAAGTTATCCATGACAAATACATTTAAGTTGCTTCTTATATACCTCATGAACATTCTGAAATAAAATATAGATTACAGGCTGAGGTAGTAGACATGTTTCTCTCTTTGTGTGATAGCTGTTTAGGAAAGTTTCATTGCTGGACCTGATCACTATTCCACACTCTGCTCCTAGTGTCAGTCTAGATCTGCTGTTGTTGTTGTGTGCCTTTAAGTTGTTTCTAACTTTCTGAGGCTGAGAGTGTGTGATGCATCCAGGGTCACCCACTGAGCTTCCCTGGCTGAGTGGGGAACTGACCCCTGGTCTACAGAGTTGTAGTTCAATGCTCAAGCCACTACACTATGTTGGCTCTCCTAGATCTGCTACAGAAGGGCTATGTTTTTCTCATATGCCCTGCTACGCAAGCCTATAAACAGGTTACTCAGATGTAAATTTCATTGAGTACAATGGAACCTGCTGTCAGGGAAGTGGCTATAGCATTCCTGCCTAATTCTGTTAAAAGCAAAATTAATCCTCAAGAGGAACACAGCACTACAAATGGAACAGACTTGATGAACTACCCAGAGAATGAGTCTAATCAAGACATTACTGTAGGATTATGATTGCTTAATGGACTAATCAATTTGTTTGGAGGAAGTCCGCCAACTGTGACAGGCTAGAAAAGGAGGACATTGTCTAGAGAACGGATTGCAAAGTGACGTCTCAGTTCTAAAGCCAGTCACATGGTTTCAAAGCGGGGAGGGTTGTCTAGAATGACTTGGAGGGGTCACACATTTATGCCATGATATCATCCCCTGCTCCTTTCTGCCTTGCAAGTTTCTCTGCCTACTACCATACAAAGGGGAAAAAAATATACAAATGGAACAAAGGTGAGCTTGAATGTCCCATTTAAAGCAGACTTGAATCTTAACCTATTAACTTCTATGTTTATTTTTGATGTATACCCTGCCTTTCTCCTCAGACTGGCATTCAAGGTGGTTCACAAAGAGATGAAAAAACAAATAAATCCACAATACATTACAACAATTAAATAAATTATAATGTGAAAGCACAACTAAATGAAAAGAAATTCTAAAAACACATCAGTTCTAAAAAGGACTGGCTACCCCTTGCATTAAAAGCCTCTTTCACAGTTGCCAGGCAGCTGCAAAAAGGTTACCTGAATGAAAAAGTCTTGGCATAGTGGTGGAAGGAAGACAGCCTAATTTCCTTTAGGGGAAAAAAAAACTCTTACACCTGGGAGTCACCACTGAAAAGGCCCTCTCTCATGTCCTCACTAAATGTGCCTTCAAGGGTTGTGGGACAAAAAAAAGGACTGTCCTCAAAGACCTTAAAGCGCTGACAGGCTTGTTTATGAGAATATGGGTGCTTACATAGCCTGGGCCCAAGTCATATGGGGCTTTATGGTTCATAACCAGCACTCTGAATTGTCCCCAGAAACTGAAAAATAGTTATGAAGTTGTCCTAACAAGGAAGTTATGTACTCCCTGTAACTGGCCCCAGTCACAAGTCTGGCTGCATCCTTTTGAATTAGCTGTGGTTTCCAAACATTTATAGAAGTCATCCCTACACAGAGCATGTTACAAAAATCCAAAGAGGATGTAACTAAGGCACATTTTATATGATCAGCCATTTCTCAGCTATCATAAGAAAGAATTTCATGCCATCATGAACTGATTTCTCAGATTTCCTTTTCCGGTGTTTGTTACAGAATCAAATATTTGATTTCATTCATTACAGCAGGGCTGCAGAACCCTCAACCCTCCAGATGTTTTGAACTATAATTCCCATGACCCCTTACCATTGGTTGTACTGAGTGAAACACATGGGAGTTATAGGTCAGGACATCTAATGACCCAAAGGTTCCCCATCTCTGACTTACAGCTTCTAGAGAAGGCAGGAAGGGAGAATTCTTCAATAATTTCTTGCATATGAAAAGGTTGGACAAAATATCCTTGAAAAACACCAAATAATGTGTACATGTCTAAGATGCAATTGGACTCCCTGACAGGTAACCTGGGCTCAAATTACTGGTATACAAAGTATGCAGGTTATATTGCTATTGGTCATCCTAACTAAAGTAGACTTATTGGACCAATAGGATTTATCTATGGGTTGATTCACAATTGATTCTAAAGGTCTACTTTAGTTGGGACTAGCCAGTGAGATTCAGGAAGTCATTTGTCCAGCCCACAAAGCATGTCTGTGAAGGCTTTGCAGCTTCAAGGGCAGCTGGTTAACTAAGCAGAACCAGCCTGGATGATCACTGGGGGAAAAAACTTCACCATGTATCCATATCCACATTTTTCATGGAGCACTTTCCAGTCTGAAAATGTGGACAAAATAATGAAATAAGGTTTCATCTCAACAGGGGTCAGTGTAAGTGAACAGTACTCCCTATTAACAGCAAAGGGAGGAGACCACTGGGAAAAGTCACTGAATCCATGCCCACTTTGAAAAAGCACGAGGAAATGTGCTACAATTAATTCAAAACACTCATCTATACACACAGGGCTTCTGCTTTCTCCAGTAGAGGCACTAAAAGGTTGGATTTTAGAAGGCATCTTAGCAAACACTCAACAAGAGACTCCAGGGGCCCATTTACATTAGACAATTATAGCCCTGTTATTCTACTTTAACTGCCATGGTTCCATCCTATGGAATCCTGAGATTTAAAGTTTAGAGGGGGCTAGTTACAACTCTTGTTCAGAACACCCTACTGACTCACCAAGTTGCAAACCCCAGGTCTCCATAAGATGGAACCATGGCAATTCAACTCGAATTATAGTGCTATAAGTGTGTAGTGTGAATGAGACTGTGCTAAACTTTTTTTGTTTTTATATTGTGTCATAAGCTTTACAGGTTTACTGTGCAAGCTGCCTTGTGAACGTTACGTCCTTAAAGGGAACAAACAAATAACATAATAAAATATTTTAGACTTCAGTTCCCACAACCCCTTGAGACATTTATTTATTTGTTTAAATACTTATATCCTGCATGGCAGGAGGTTGGACTGAATGGTCCTTGTAGTCTCTTCCAACACTACGGCCCTTTTCACATGGCATTTGCCAAGCAAAAGGGTCTCCGGAGCATTGTGCAATTGTGAGGAGTGTTCCAGACAACGTCCTCGCAATTGCATGATGCTGCCCGGGCCAGCAGGCACCGATCGCGCACTATTTCATTTTCAGCTTGTAGCCAAAAATGGTGCGTGATCGCGCATCACTCCAGGGCCCCATGCACACTTACTGTGTGTGCACAGCCTCCGGAGCCGCGGCGCTCGTGCTTCCTCCCACAGAGCAGCCTGGTAAAATGCCCAGCTGTGCTGCTGAAGAAAGAGGTGGAGCCCTCATGTTGCCTGCTGGCTGGCGGGCAACAGCTGTGGAGCCAAAGCAGCGGGGACACGAGCACCTCTCGTAAAAGGCTGCTTGCCTGATTGCTGCACCCCAGTGCGGAGAAAAGGTAAGTTGCGGAAAGAGCCCTTGATTCTATGATTCTATATCCAAAGATCTCAGGGCAGCTTACAGTACAAACAATTTTAAACAAGAAATAATATTAACAATTTTAAAAGATTAAAAATATATTAAACAGTTTATCAATTAAATCAGACAATTTAAAACTGGTTAAAACATTTCTAGATAGACAGACAGACAGATATGCTGGCTGAGGGATTCTGGGAGCTGTAGTCCAAAAGTAACTCTTTCCAAACACTGCTCTTTGATTTATGTATCAGAGGATTAGCAACATCAAGCAGCTGTCAAAGTGAAGAGGAGGTCAGGACAGCATCCTTGCACATCTCACCAATGTATTTATACCAGGAATCCAATTCGGAGCTTTCCTTCAACAGCCCTTAGGCTGATCATCAAGGCAGATGCGGGGCCATCTGGGATGGGAAAGCCTTGTTTGGCCCAAGGGCTGAAAGAAGATATCTGGTCTCCACCATTCCTTTCTTGGGGGCATGAATGGCTCTGTCTGTTTCATAGACATCAGTGACAAACTGTTGGAGGCCAAAGCAGATGCTTTCAAGTTGGCTGCTGAAACAGCATCCCCCTGCGTCCCTTCTCTGGTCCCATCTGGCACCCAGAGGCCCAGTCACACTGCAGGCCTTACCAAAAGGAAACACCTTTTTCCTGCCTGCTTGATCGCAGTAGGGACAGCTGTGGTTCAACAGGAAAAATATGGGATCTCAGTAGTCTATTTATATACCCATGTCCTGCCCCAAGAGCCATTGAAGCTGAACAACACTCTGGGCAACTGGTGTTGGTTTTGCTACGGGCCAGCCCCAGGATTTCCTGAATCACATCTATGGAAGTGATTCCTGACAAAGACTGTCTGTGTCAGCTGTTCAGGGACCAAGTAAACCAAGGTCCCACCCAGGCACCTGGCTTCTTCTATGAGACACATTTCAAATAGCAGAGGTTGGAAAAATTACTTTGTACACCTCACTGAATCCCCCAGCCAGCAAGGCGACTGTCACAAAAAAGTAAATTGGGAGTTATTGTCTAAAAGTAAATATTCCCGGCTTTGTCAAAAGAATAACAAACAAGATTCTTTGCTTTCATGGGCTTCCCAGGGAGGAAGGCAAGAGTGAAGTGTGGGGGAAATTCCCAGTGGGGGGAAAGACTTAGGGAGGATCAAGCTCCATGTCCTTTAGGAGCCAGATTCCAGCCATCAGTGTGCCAGATTAGGCTTACAACCCAGAGTTTCTCTTCCCTTCGGTCTAGGGCAGGGATGGACCACTGCAGAGGTTGCAATATCATTTTCCACCCCCAGATTCTTCCAGGGGGCTGCACCAGCACACACAATATGATGAGAAGTAACATCATGCCATTTCTGAATTCAACTACAATTTTTTACTTTTTAAAAAATTCCTTTCATAGATATGCAGGGTTCTTGTAAGAGCCAAGCCATTATGTTCTGTAACATTTTAAAGCAATTTTGACGGCAAAATTTGGATGTTTGGGGGCTTTGGAGCCACAACATAGTAGACTGCATATTCCTCATCACTAGTCTACGGGATATTGCAGAAGGCCAGGCTTCAGGTTTCCTCCCTGCTCTTACTTCTCTTCCTGCAGGTTAATCCTCCATACCAGGGAAGGAGTACCATTTGGGGGAAGCTACAAAAGGGTAAAGATGGAAGCAGGGCCACAGCAGGCTGAAGGCTCACCTTTCTTCCAACAACAGTGTACTGCTGCCCTAACAAAACACCCACTATAAGAAGCACACATTTTTATCTATATCATGGGATCAAGGGACCATCACTGACAGTCCTTTTTCCTGGGTCTGGCCTTGGGAAGCAGAAATAGGACAGCAAATCAATAGGAAGTCCTTACAGACAAGCTGTGTTGTTCTGCAACTGAAATTCTCAGTTCATCACTCTGTAGGAAATTACTGTTCCCATTACAAACAAGATTTTTCACTGTGCTGAGACCCACCTGACAGTCATTCTCAACCTGCTCCCCCCCCCCGAAAGCATCTTTTTCTATCACTAGTAGCCCATCATCTTCCATCTTCTTGACCAAATCAACGTCACTTCCTACAACCTCCCAATGGATCCCAACTCCCTCTTTGGGGATTAGGGCTCCAAACTTAAAATGAGGAAAGATGGAGAAGGTTTGCCCAGTGATCTAATATGCAACAGTATCCTTGGACTGCTGATTAAGCCTTCTCAGGGTTATCCTCTTCCAGGAATCCATTCCTGATTCTTGCCAGCTTAAAACACAAAACCTATTTCCAAGTTGCATATTTAAGCAGGCCAAATGAACTTGCTTACCTTTCCAGTCTTTCAGTGCTGGAAAATCAATAGTAGATGCAATCATGATTTTGTAGTATCATTGCAGTTGCAGCGGCTGGTTTTTCTTTCCTCTGAACTGAGTCAGCAAGTTTCTCATCTCCTGCTCCATCTCCTCCCCACCCACTCTGACTGCCACACTTTGCATGGGGAAAAGGCTTCTGCAGCATCTGTCATCCATCAGGTCTAGCCTTAATCTCAGTGATCACTACAACTCCCAGAATCCCCAGGGACCATGCTGGCTGGAAGATTTGGAAAGTTGTAGTCCCCAAAGGTAACCGCTTTCAACTCTGCACATGCCATATATCCCACTTTTTAGTCAGCGCTGAGTGTGTGTGAAATTTTGCCAAAGGTCAGAAGACCTACAGATTCTCTAGGGTAAGATAGCAGAATGAATCACGTTTTTCCTAGGTCCAGCATGTTTCTATATATTTATATGTTTTAAAACTTTAGGATCAGAAAGCAGTGCAGGAGTTCTACAACAATTAGACAATCATAGGTTTTTAGAGATGGAAAGTGGTATCTGTAGATAGAATCATAGAATCATAGAAATGTAGAGTTGGAAGAGACCACAAGGGCCATCCAGTCCAACCCCCTGCCATGCAGGAAAACCCTCAAAGCCCTCCCGACAAGTGGCCATCCAGCCTCCGCTTAAAAACCTCCAAAGAAGGAGACTCCACCACACTCTGTGGCAGCACATTCCACTGCCAGACAGCCCTGACTGTCAGGAAATTCCTCCTGAGGTTCAGGCGGAATCTCCCCTCCTGCAGCTTGCATCCATTGCTCCTTGTCCTGGTCTCAAGAGCAGGAGAAAACAAGCCCACTCCCTCCTCGACATGACATCCCTTCAAATATTTAAACATGGCTATCATGTCCCCTCTCAACCTTCTCTTCTCTTCTCTATATTTTGAAATATTGAAATCCAGGTGCACATTGTCATGATAATCACCAGAGGGTGAGGAAAGTCCCAAAATGTAACCACCTGATGTACACCAATACCATTCTAGCACATTTCATCCCTGACAGAAACTGGGCTTGTACAAAACTAATTTATTTTAGCTGGCCATTCAAGACCAAGTAATCTGAAAATACTTGATAGAACTGCAAAGATAGCTCACAACACATTTGTTATTGCTGCTTTGTGCCTTCAAGTTGTTTCCAAGTTATGGTGACCCTAGGGTAAGCCTATCACAGAGTTTTCTTGGCAAGATTTTTTCAGAGGAGGTTTGCCTTTGCCTTTGAGGCTGAGAGAGTGTGACTTGCCTAAGGTGAACTTCCATGACCAAGAAGAGATTTGAACTCTTGTCTCCAAAGTCCTAGTCCTATGATCAAAGCACTACATCATGTTAGTTTCTACAATATATACAGATTCTGTATCCATAGAGTCAACCAACTGTGAAAATATTTTTTTAAAAAACCCAAAAAACAAACTTTGATTTTGCCATTGTATATAAAGGATGCCATTTTACTACTCCCTTGTACATATCCACAAGTTTTGATATCCACAGAGAGCCCTCAAACCAAACCTTAGCAGATAACAGCAAGTGCATGTTCTTGAGAGTGAATTGTCCTGGTAAAAGAAGACCCTTCCTAGGAATACCTATCAAGCATCTATTCTTCTACCTTTGGGGTGTCCAGTTTGAGAAAGTCTATTGCTTCTTGGTGAGAAACAATGCAATCTCTGGCACTATTTTAATGCTATTGCTAATTCTGTTAGTGTATTTTTAGTGGGGGATTTTCTTTCCACTCATGTGTGTTTTATTGTAAATTGTTCTATGTGAAGTAATAAACCCACTTTAATACCCTTGGTTGATAGAAGGACAAGGAGTGTTTTCAATTAATCTCAGAGAGTAGGAACGTCCCCCTCCAAAAAAATACCCCCCTCCAAAATACTGAAAAACATATTTTTCACAGTTCAGGATAAAATTTGTATGTTGGGATTTTTGCAAAGAAAACAATATTTTCTGTTCAGGAAACCACATTTTCTGCACAGGAAAGAGTATCTATGTAGGAAAACCTTAGAGCCAGGATATTGACAGCTAATGGCTTTGATATCAGCAAGCTGGTGAACCCATTCTGAGTTTTAGTTGGAACTTTGAAAGAGCTATCCAAGGTGCTGAATATATAGACAAGGTTCACTCCCTTGCACAGTTCCATTCAAATTCAGATTAAAATGTGGAGCACATTCACCATCCTGCTGTTATCAGAACTACCAGCCACCACTGCTAACAGAGCGTTTAATATGGTCCATTCATACGTTGCAACTGATCTTGGCTGGCAGCTTGTATTACAATTATGTATTCATAATTTAGAGTTATGAATCCCAAGTTCTCCAAGTTTAGTAATGTTATGCAATCACAATTGTGGGACTGCTACGACAATCCTAAATGACCTCAAAACTTGCCTTAACAGCCAGAGATCTCTTTGAGCAACAGAGATCTGTTCTGTTGGTGACTGGGCTATAGCAGGATGACATTTCCATCCTCTCCTACCAGTGAGTGAGGCTGCAACAATCAGAAGCAGGACCCCCTCATCACATCATAGATGGCTGGTGAAAGGCGGCTGGAGTCAGCATCCTTCTGTGTCACACTTGCCAACACATTCACTGGCAGAAAGGACCTTCATTGCTCAGAGTAGCAGCTGACTGCTATGGTAAGTTTGAGGCCAGGCCAGGGGATGACACCTAGTTACACATTTGTGACTAAGTCAGTGATGTAGGCTCTCAGACCTTGTGGTCTTGTAGAATGAATGCATCAATATCACCGGAAATTGCAATTGTGATCGCAATATGTAAGAAACATGGGTTTTGCTCCTAAAAAGTGGTATAGGAAGATGGAACCAACAGAAAAACACGATGGCAAATGGGGGAAAAATTCATAGCAATGCAGCATAATATTTGGGAAATGATCTCAATGCATTCCAAGCCTTCACTCTTCCTCCTTCAGGGAAAAAAATAAGCATATAAGGACAGATTTGCCTACATTCCCAAGAAAGAATTAAGTTTTGAAAAGTCTAGAGATGCTTACATTCATAAAAATAATGGAGCACACAATTTTGGACTTTCCCTTTTTGATCTTGGTACAAGTTCATGTGATCTGCAATGCTAGGGTGTGAGTTCAGTGAAATTGCATTGTATTTCCATCACAGGCTCAGCTAACCTTGCAACTGCAGCTCTTTCAGAACTGATGCAACAGAAGTCCAAAAACCCATCTCTTAAGATGCTGCTTTGCCCTGAGTGAGTGGCCCTTAAGATGTGCCACTGGGATGGAAACTGTGGCAAGCAGCCTTGCTAAGAAACAATCTTTAGAGAAGCCAAGCCTGGTAGCAATGATATTTGCTGAACAGCCATGGCAGCAGGAAGAGGGAACTCCCTTAAGGGACCTGTGCCAAGCTGTTGCCACTTTTAAGCCTGCCTCTCAGTAAGCAAGGGAACTGCGCCTTGCTCCTGCTGTGCTTTCTGAGACTTCACCCTTCTCAATAGATATGAGCAAACAAATCTCCTGTCCCCCTTCTTAAAAGATCACATCGTCCTTCATTTATGTCTTTGCCCTACTCTCCAAGCTAAGGACAAATTACAGCAACGCCACCAGCAAAGAGCAGATGAAGCACTGACCCCAGAAGATTCACCATCTAAGCAGAAATGCAGCAAGCCTGGAGAAAGAAGAGAATACCTGTTTAATAACCATTCATTCAGCTCTTCTCATTTATGATACTCAGAAGATGTGGCTTCTGGTCTTCAGCGTACAAGTGGGGATGCCAAGGTTTATGCCAACTTGGCAAAGATCCTGGTACTCCTCTGGGCATCACCGCTGCCTTCCTCCCTGCTGTTTTACTTCTCTTTGTCTGTGCTTTCCTATGTGTCGATTCTGGATTTCCGAAGCAGAGCCCGCCTCTCGTTCAGCAAGGCTGTATAACAGCTTGCTATCACAAGCATGGCATACATCTATTATGTACCTAACAACCACCACAACAGCAAAACACTCAACATTTTGGGCTGAAGCAACTGAATGCAGCTCAAAGCAAATTAGCAGTAAAGCAGACACACCACAATGAAACAGAAAAACAAATCAGGAAGACAGATTTTCCGAAGGGAAGAACAACCAGCATTCATTGTTAGCTATGCTTGTTCCTTATGATTTATCAGCTTCCGCAGGAATTGGAATGCTGTTTGATGATTACACACACTCTCCATCCTCCCTCCTTCCCTTTTAATGCCCACAACTCTTGGTCGACTTGGCCTATGTCCCAGTAGACTATTCCCAGAAATGACTTATCCCCTGTGACATGCTCAGGAGCCCTAACATTACACAGAGATGGGAACTGGCCAAACTTGACTTATGCTCATATTCTTTTGGCCCTGAAAAGCCAGTGATGAAAAAGGAAGGTTGCAAAGCTGTCCTTTCAGTGGTTTCGCAGGCTGCATATACACTTAGGATAAGAGGCAGTGAGGAGATGAAGCCAAAAAGCAGGCACCATTGCTTTCTGACCGAGTCTTATTATTTGGAGAAGCTCTGGATGTTTGCAAATAAGCAGGAACAAACCTTTTTTGTGTGTTTGCTTGTTTGTTTTAATTGATAAATGGAAGGGATCTGTGGATGTGGTGAGATTATCAGTTGCAGAGCTTCTGAACTCCTCCAGCATCCATATGGGGGAGAAATCTTGAACGCTGTTTCCTGCAAGACATGAGGATTTATGCAGGCAATCCCTCTGTTTCTGGATGAGCCTTGTGAGCACAATTTGTACCTCTTTGCTGCTGTTTTAAAAGATGCACCTGTAGAACAGCCCTCAAAGGAGAGGAGCATCATCACTTGTGTCTCCTCTGTTATAGTTGGTCCAAATACTCCCAGTCATCTTTCCTGTATTGCTGTGTGGAGCAGGGGGAGGCAGGCATAATTGGTGAGTCTTATGTCCTTCTGCTTCCAGCCAGCATGGTGTAGTGGTTTGAGCAGTGGGCTATGACTCAGGACACCAGCGTTCAAATCTCTACTCCGCCATGGAAACCCACTAGGTGACTTGCACAAGTCACACTCCCTTGGGCTCAGAGGGAGGCAAAGGCAAACCCCCTCTGAACAAATTTTGCCAAGAAGAATCTGTGATAGATTCTCCTGAGGGTAGCCATAAGTCAGAAATGCTATTAAGAAACTCAACAACAACGTCTTTTCCTAACTCCCTCCCTTCCAAACAATAGTAACTTCCCCCATCGCAGTGCACGTGTTATTGGAGAACAGGGTGGGTGGGGAGGTCCTGAAGTCATGCCTCTTCCCGAGCTGAGCCAGAGTGTTTTCTTCGGCTCCCTCTTCTTTCCTTTCCACCTATAGTATCTCCCTTTCTCTATTGCGGTTCAAGTGCAAAGGAAACCGAAAGAAAACGTTTGGGTGGAAATAGTTTCTCTCATTCTCTCTCTGGCCATTTCCGCACTAGACTGTTGTAGCGCTATTATTCCACTTTGAACATCCTATGGAATCCTGGGGTTTGCAGTTTAGCGGGGGGTCTGGATGTTGAAAGTGGGATAATAGCACTATAACAGTCTAGTGCGGAAATGGCACCGCTCTCCTTTTAAGGCTGGCAACAGACGTCAAAACGTAGAACTGGAGAAATGTTATATCTACAACTTTCCTTTCCTCCGCCTCCCTTTTTCTTTCTTTCTCTTACAAAGTCAGACGAGGCAACGCCAGTGTCAGAAACGCATCCAGCGGGAAACGGGGGCAGCCTTTAAAGACAGCGTGCCTGCTTTCGAGAGGGCTTGTTCGGGAGTGCCGTCGAGCGGGCTACTGACGCCGGAGCTTTCTATCAAAACCAGACGCGCCGCTTCGGTTTGGACTGGGAAGGGAAGGAGGTCCTCCTCCTCTGGTTGTTCTCCTTCGGTCCCCGCTCCCCCCGCCCCCCGGCTGACCTTAGTCTGAGTCACGGTCTTTTCCGAAGACAGTCAGACACACACACACACACACACACACACACGCCGCCTGCCCTCCCCTTGGCAGCGGACTTCGGGGCGGCTCAGCTGGCCAGCCCGCCCGCCCGGCGTCTCTCTGCCTTACTGCTTGGCGAGCGCCGTCGAACAGAACGTGCCAGATGGCCTCCCAAGCCCACCGCCTTCCCCGGCTTCTCCAGGGAGCTCCGAAGGTCGACGCGGCGAGTTGCCTGGGCTGAAAAAGAGCAAACGTCTCTTTCTCCCTCCCTCCTCCCCGTCTCTCTCCTCTCACCCCCTGCAAGGGGCTCTTCCCCCAGCGTGCGCTCCCCCCTCCCCTGCCGGTCGGAGGGCAGACGCGCCAAGGTCCGCGCTCCCGCTCTCTTCCGCCGGCCCCGAAGCCGCGCTCGGCAGCCAGGACCGGCGTCGGCGGGCGCAGCCTCGGTCCGAAACGGGACTTACCTTGCTGCTAGGCGGTCCGCCACACTCCCCTCATCGTCTCGCCCTGCTCGCCCTCTGCCGAGTCCTTCGTGCCGGGCGGGCGCAGCTGAAGATCCAGCGTCGTCGGCTATCCCCGGCCCGGCCGGCCGCCCCACCCCGCCCCTGCGCTCTCACTTCCCCTTAAGTTCCGCTCTGAGGCTGAGTCCAGTCAGGAGCTGAGCCGCCGCAGCCCGGACGACGAGGGATCCCCCTTCTGCCCCCTCCCCGACAGCAAGCCGCACGCTCCTCCTCCTCCTCCCCGCCGGGAAAGCGCCTTTTTCCTCTTCCTCCTTCCAGCTGGTGGTCGTAAGTGGCGGCGTTGCGCCGCAGGAGGCTGCTGCTGGTTCACAATGGGAACAACGACGGCGGCAGCGGCGATATCCTGAACAAAGTGCCGATCCCCGGAGGGGAGGGGGGTGACGACTGGGAGGGGCTGTCACGTGGGCACTCCGGCCCCCACCTTCGCCAGCCCTTTATGCCGCCGCCGCCGCCGCCGCCGCCGCCGCCGGAAAGGAGGGTGCCACGCGCCGGTGACGTGACCCGCGCGCGTGTCCCTATACACACAGGCAGCCGCCCGGCCGCGGGTTCTGCTTCCCTCGGCTCGGTCTCTCGCCTGATGCTTTCCCCAGAAACTCTGAAGCCCGCCACGGGCGGAGGCGGCAGCCGAATCTGTCTATTCCCGCCTCAGATTTGCTCGCTGAGGAAGGAGGGTCCACGGCCGAGAGGAGAAGAGGGGGAGAAGCGGGGGGAGAAACGGCTTAACCCTTTCGTCCCCAGCGGTCTTCCTTCTGACAGCTCCCTGGCTCTCTCGGGTCTGCAGAGATCTGCCGGACACGGTCCGACTTGGAGCCGCCGCCGCCGCCGCCTTCCCGAGGCCTGGCCGAAGGTGGGAGGGCGAGGCAGGAACTCTCTCATCCAGCTGTCGGCTTCCTTCAGGGACTGACAACAATGGCTTTGGGAGGGGACGGCCGGGGGGGCGCGGCGGGGAGGTGAGGTTCCGAGCTCGGCGGGACTATAAGGCCATTTCCGCACTAGACTGCTATAGTGCTATTATTCCACTTTCAACAGCCTATGGAATCTTGGGGTTTGCAGTTTAGGGAGCGGCCAAAGGGCCAAACCCCAGGATTCCATAGGATGTTGAAAGTGGAATAACAGCGCTATAGCAGTCTAGCGCGAGAATGGCTAAGGGACACGCGCGCGCACAGCCAGCCCCCCCGGTAGGCCGGCTGGGGGCTTCTCTTTCCCTGCCGTCTCGCGCACGGAGAGGCGCCCGTCGCCCCCCGCGCGCGCTTCCTCCTTCTCCCACCAACCCACATCATTTCCTTTGCCCGACCCGCCCGCGGCGAGCCCTTCGCAAGGGAGCGCCGCTGTATCCGCGCCGCCGCAGGGAGGAAGGGAAACGGGCGGCTAGGAGGGCGGGGAGGCGGGGAGACCCAGCGCCGAGGGAAATAGCTTTGTTTCAAAGAGGCAGCCGCGCGCACCTGGTCCCCTGCTGCTTTTTTACATATACAGTACATCTAATCTGTACACTCCTCCATCAGCCTTCAGACAGAGAGAGTGTGTATGAAAAAAATCACACCTCTCTCATTTCTCTGCCCCTTTTCTGCTTTGTTCCTTGCGTTCCTGTTCTCCCAAGCCCAGGAATGAAATTGACAAGGGCTTCCCTGGGGCTCCCCACCCCCTGCTTCAACCTGGGCGTTTGCCTGGACTCGGCTTCCCTAAGTGGAACTTCCTCCTAGGAAGAGAAGTCATTTGCTAGCTCAAACTGCCAAGGATTTTGGATCTCTCCAGAATAATTTCATCGGGATGCGTTAGCAGGGGTCTTGCGGATCGCCCTACTTCCGTTTACTGCACAATTGAAAGGAGCAAACTGAAGAGCCAGTTCTCTCCAAAGTTAGACTAGAAACGAAGCTACCCATCATGGCAAAATTTGAAGTCATTTGACCATCTTTTTGCTTTGGGACTCTCCAGCTGTGTGTGTCATGGGCTTCCAGGACCTAGACTCAGATTCAGAGTTTGAGGCAGCAGAACCTGCTCCGGGCCCTGACACAGAGACTGCTGCAGCAGAACCTGCAGAGCAGGCAGTACCATCACCCACCCAGGGACAGAAGTGTCAGTGTCAGCGGGGAGACCTGCCCATTTGGATGCAATGATCTAGCTGTACCTACCTTCACCCAGCATAAGCACCAAAAGGGTCTCCTGTGTCACTCCCAGCGAAAAAGCACCAATTAATCAGGCACCAGCTGCACTGACCCTGGGGCCTATAAGGACTGAGCCTTTCTGCTCTAGCCTTTGTCAGCAATCAACTGACCATTTCTCCTGTGCATGCTTCTGTTTGCTTCCCTTGCCTGTGTTTCTGCCTTTGACATGTGTTTGTTTTTGCCTGTCTCTGATTTATGGACATTGTTGGGACCCTTATTGCTTCGCATTTGCAAAGCTGTTTCCTTGCTTCAGTAAACTGACCTCTTAAGTTACTGCTGAGTTTCTGACCTGTGTTTGTTATCAGCTTCACTTAGCTGCCAGCCCAGACCAAGCTCGGACAGAGTGGAGAAAGGGCCCTGGCGTGCATGGTATAAAATAATAGAGACAGAAAACACAAAATAAAAAGGGGCCTGGTAGGTTATCGCTATCAAGCATCAAGGATGTATTTTTAACACTGTCATATAGGAATCATTGTAGTGTAGAGGTTTGAGTGTTAGACTAGAACTCTAGCAGATCAAGGTCTGAATTGCTGCTCAGCTATGGTAACCCACTGGGTGACCTCTAACAAGTCACATTCTCTCAGCCTCAGAGCAAGGCAAAGGCAAACCTCCTCTAAATAAATCTTGCTAAGAAAAGCTTATGATAGGGTTTCCATATATCAGAGTTAACTTGAAGGCACATAACAACAACACAACACTGCCAGGTAAACTACTAACTGTTTGCTACATGCTCAAAGGGAGGGGACATTTGCTGGCAGGATAGCACACCTGTGTGTTTTTGAATTACAAGTGACCCCATACATTCCATAAACAAAGACAGACTTCAACAAAGCTATTGCCCATCCCTGCTGAGTCACAAAAGGAGCGGGGAGGCAGAATAAAAGAATTCTGGAAACAATACAGAAAACTGCTGAGGTGGTTAAGCAGTCCTTGGCACAATCAGACAGGGACAACAGTATAGGGATCAAAAACTAAGGCAAACCTATCACAAAGTTTTCTTGGCAAGATTTGTTCAGAGGGGGGTTGCCTTTGCTGAAGCTGAGAGGAGGTTTGCCTCTCCGAGGCTGAGAGAGAGTAACTTGCCCAAGGTCACCCAGTAAGTTACTGTGGTTGAGCAGGGCATTCAAGTTCTTTCCAGAGTGGCAGTCGAATGTTCAAACCACTATACCACACTGGCTTTCTTCATTGATCCATTAATCTGGTATTATTCACAGGGAAAAGGCCCCATTACTGAGGTTTCTGAGTTTTAAACATTTATAAACCATGGCTCCTTTCAAAAAGTGTGTGCTATAGGCAAATACTTGAAGCCTACAATGCAAATAAAATCAACATAAGAAGCAATGGGTGAATAGCACAAATGGTAAAAATGCAACAGTTCAAAATGCTTGGGTACACAAAAATAGTTTCCATCTGTTGCTGAAAAGAATACCATGTCAGCACCAGGCGCATCTCCCACAGAAGGGCACTGCAAAGTCAGCTTAGTGCCATGATAGAGAATACCTTTTCTTCTGCGTATGCATAATGCATCCATTTCTCTTGAAGATGGATCACAGAGAAAGGCCCCATCTGAGGTTTTTTAATGCATGGGCAAGCTGGTATGTGAAGAAGCAGGAAGCCTGCAGGAAACTCGTTGGTAAAATTCTTTAGTGCGGCCAGCAGGGATTGGGAAAGTTTCTGTATTTATTTAAAAAGTTGCCTTTGCCTATCCATTGCAGTAATTGGGCCTATGTGATTTTATCGAAGTTCAGAAAGGAAAGTTCTGTGTGTTCTCAGTGGTGGATTCTGAAGACTGATCTGGCTTTTGTTCTGTTCTTGTTTTGAAGAAGCAAAGATACATAGAGGTTGAAGAAGCAAACAAACAAACATAGAGGTTGAAAAGTGAGCACTTAGTCAGCTGTGTTTGTAGAGTACCTTGTTCCACTACACCAAGCATCCTGCAGTTTGCTGGAGGAATGGCCATTGGCCATGCTGGTCAGGGACAATGGAAGTTGTAGTCCCCCACATTTGGAAACACCAGGTTGTGGGGAGGGTGAACTTAAGTTCCTGATTAAACAGTTCAGATACATGGCAGTTTAATAAACAGCAACTCTGTTGGGACAATAGAAAGTTTTCCCTGCATTTTTATCTCCTGATGTTCCCATGAAGAAAGAAATTAGGCCTTGTGACACATGCCTCCCTGAAACAAAGCTTCCACTTGAATGAAAAGGGCCATGTAACGCCTCTCATAAGGAGCCTGTCTCATCTCAGATGACATGAACATATCACAAGATGTGCAGTGGCTCTTGGAGAAACTCTGCTCTTCACATTCCCACATCAGATATTCAACATCACCCGTTCACCCACCACACAAGCGAACACAAAGGTTTTATTGTGTTAGAGAAGTTCAACCTACTGGCTCCCAAATGACTTAGTGACCTGCCAACAATGTCCCACCACAGAACCCTGTATGTGTACTGGGATATGTGCGCTACACGTATGGTTAATCTTTCAGCTGAATCATGTAGGCCTCATTCCACTTCTATTTAAAAGGAAAAGACCCCCCCACCTCCCAAAAAGGATATTTTCCTTATAATAAGGGACACCAGCCTGCTCTATAAAGGACAAGCTTTCTGGCCCTCAAATAAGGGACATCTCTCACAATAAGGGACACTTGGCAACTCTAATTGTTATTCCCATCTTCATCCTACTTGCCTCCTCAGGAAATTCAAGTGTTGAAAGTGTGGGAAATATACATTCATTGCACTAATAAATATAAATAAATATAAATTCATTTGCTAGTTAGTCCCAGCTAGAGAAAATCTACAGACTCAATTGCTGAAGTCAACACTTATCTAAATCCTTCTGATTCAGTGGGTTTACTCTAGTTGAAACAAGCTACTGGATTTTGCCCAGTGAATACACAAGTGCCTAAATGATTCAGTATACGTAACGCTGATAATTTGCACACAAACTGTAGGGAACATCAAATTCTTTCCAGGCAGGGAAACTTGTGCAGGCTGAACCTGTTCCAGCCATCCTGAGCATTCTTGCTGGATTAAAAGCCAGGGTGTAGTCATTTTTTTTAAATAAATACAATCCTGTTTCTTTCTTGACTGCAGTTCTAGCATACGCCTTCTGGACTGCAGCCTTCTTCTCAAAGGGATCCTGACAGTCAACAAAAGGGAATAATTCTGATTTTAAAGAGTAAGCAAGCAGAACAATCAGAAGAGAAAATGCTTCCCTCCTTTCCTATCTTTGGTACCAAAGACTGAAGTCCAGTCAACAACTTTTAATAGAAGAGAAAGTACATAGAAGTCCACAAGTGAGATGGGGCTGGGTGATATCTAAACCAGATGCACCTCATTCTTTGGGATGGTTTGGTCCCTGCCAAAGAAATACCAGAAATGGAATGACATCTCTCTTCTGGACTAGCTGTAATAAAATGTGTAGTTATAGTGACACCTGCTGGCAGTTTGTGGTCTTTACAGTAGTTAGAGGAAAGGGAACTGAAGATGCGTAGCAACATGTTAAAACAGGCATGTTGAAACTCTGCTGTTCCAGGTGTTGTTAGCTACAATCAGTCCTAGAGAACTTGGTCAATGGACAAGGATAATGGGAGCAGAAGTCCAACAACATGTGAAGGACTCCAGGTTCTCCATCTCTACTTTGATGTAAGGAATACTCTGATAATGAGATGGAAACAGACATCGGCATACTTCGAGCCAATACCCATTGAAATCAACAACTAAAAGTTCCATTGATTTCAATCTTTCAAAAGTCTGCACCCAATCCTGAGACCATGTGCGAATCATATTGAGTTCATCAAGCACTATATAAATAAATATTTAAATAATGTTTGTTATATCAGTTGTACGCAAAGTAGTGGTCTAGAGACTGTTGCCAGACCACAATCTATTGACTGCAGTCCATGGCCACCAGTACTCATGCCCAGAAATCATGGACAATAATCAAGGATAATGGGGCTTGTAGTCCAATTGATTCTTCAGGGCCACAACTTCTGCACTCCACCCTAAAGTCTAATACTACAGTCCTATCTGTGTTTACCTAGAAGGGAACCCCACTGAATTCAAGGAAACCAAATTCTGAGTTGACATGTATAGGATAGTTGTTGTTGTCACTTTGTGCCTTCAATTTGTTTCTGACTTACAGCAACCTTAACAGCCTTTCTTTGCAAGATTTGTTCAGAGGAGGCTCACTATTGCCTTCATCTGAGGTTGCGGGAGTATGACTTGCCCAAGGTCACCCAATGGGATTCTATGGCTGAGTAGAGATCCGAATCCTGGTCTACCAGACTTCTAGTCCAGTGTTCAAACCACTTCATCACACTGGCTGTCACAGTATTGCACTGCTGCTCACTTATTCTGACCCTTTCTATTGAAGATTAAAATTTATTTCCTCAGGTGGTGTCAAGATCCATGTTACTACTGGAAGAGCATCAGAACTGGATAAAAACAAAATCTGTGCAACAAAAATAGCTAACCAACTGTTTCACACAGAGAAATTAGTAAATACAGTCAGGCCTCCACATTTGCTAAGGTTAAAGGCACAGAAAACATGCAAATATCAAAATGTCTATGGGAAGGTTGCCAAGGCATGGTAGGGAGAATAGGCACCCAGAGTCCAAACCAGGGCCATTCCGCACTACACTTCTATAGCACGATTATTCCACTTTCAACATCCTATGGAATCCTGGGGTTTGCAATTTTGGGAGGGCCAGTCGGCCCTCCCAAAATTGTAAACCCCAGGATTCCATAGGATGTTGAAAGTGGAATAATCGCGCTATAGGAGTGTAGTGTGGAAATGGCCCTAGGTCAGGGAAAGGAGAGGGAAAGGAGGTGGTGGTTCAGCATGGTGGCTCTGTATTTCTCTCTCTCACTAATCTCCTTCCTTGAGCGTGGGGAGTCATCAAAAGAAGGTTTGTGGTGCTGAGAAATTGGGCTGCAAGCTGTCCTTAGGTGGCCAGGCAGCAGCTGGTGGAGGAAGAGGATGAGCACCAGAGGCAGGTTTTTAAAGAGCTGCACAGCCTGGTTGGAGCCACTAAGAGGGACAATTCCCCCAGAAAAGAAACACTTGTGATAGGGGGCAGGGGCTGGAGAAACTCACAAATAATCTAATTTGTGAAAGTGAAACCCGCAAATGTGGAGGGCCAACTGTACTGTGAACTCACCGCCCTGAGGCAAGCTTGAGCCAAGACCTCTCAGTGCATGCAGGATGATGGTTTGTGAACTAATCGGTAATGCTTTTTCTGAGAGAGGAGTATTTTAGGCTCTGATGGCCACACATTGAGTGAGCTGAGTGTCTAGTGGCCACTTCCATGCACATATGTGTACTTACATGCATGCACACATATTCTGTTGCACATACACATTTCTGCACATACACAGTCTTCTCAACACATTACACAGACCTCTCTCAGCATATTTCATACCAAGCAAACTTCAGTGAGATAACAGTTTAGGAGCTGCAGCTTCAAATGAATAAACAGCAGTCTCAGAATCTGGAGAATGGTATGATTTTCTCTGCAACCAGATAATCAGTTAGGCTGTGAGAAAAGGCTAGCAGGATCCTTCCAGCATTGGGCATGTACAGGAAGAAGCCCAACTCCACATAGAGACCTATAGTTGCAGGCTTGTTACGTCTGTGTTTAGAGTATCAAAAAGATTTTCATGCTGTCCAACATTTCACAGATAAAAACTGGGATCTGTATGACCAAGTAACATCAGAGGGTAGTCAAGATGGCAAAAGTTATTAAAGAAAAAGAACACAAAAGCAAGGACAGCCTTTTGCATGAGCCTGCTGGGAAGAGCATGATTCTGTCTCTTCCACTTCTCTCCCCTGCTGCTGAGTTAATTCAGTGCAAATTATTTTTTCACTTTGAACTCAGTTTGCAGCAACTGAAGTATGCTGAGGATAAAGGAGGAAAGTGGTAGGAGGAGAGAAAAAACAGGATATTTTAAAAGTAGCTGGAAAAGTGGAAGGACAAAGATTAATTGTGCCTGTCCCTGCCAAACCAAGATAGTTGGATGGTATGGATTTTATTGCTGTCCATTCAAAACTCTTAGCAGTGTTTGCATGGAAGAGGCATTATTCATTTTGCAGATGAAAAATGACTGAAACACATTCTGACTTGAGCTTCATTTGTTCATGGACAATATCAGCAGCACAATGCCAAAGCATAATTTTTTCTGGGCTTCACCAAAACTGGAAGATTTATGGGTGTACTATTCATTCAAGCAATCATTTTAGTTGTTATTATAATATCCTGCAATCATATTCCTAGGGTGGTTTACAAAAGGAATAAAACATTTTTCTACAAATAGATAGATAGATAGATAGATAGATAGATAGATAGATAGATAACCATCAAGTTATAACAAACATCACAAAGACAATCAAACAGATCAGTTTCTTTTGGTTCCTTTGTTTGGTCTTTTTATTTTTTCTAGCTGCTTGATTTTACAGCTAAAGGCAGACATGTCAGTGTGGCATATGTGTGCTTGGTTATGTGTATCTTGACTGCAAGTGACAAATGCTCTTTTGCCACTGCTCCCTGTCACTGGGGCTCCGTGTCAGATTTTCTGTCTGCCAAGGCCAAACTCACATCTATTCTCATATCTATTCTGTAAATCACATTAACACCTTTGACTTCCACTTGCCTTAGGATTTTAATGCCCCAAATTATACACCCTCCAAGTCTCCCAATTTGGCAGGGATAGTCGCAGTTATTCCTTTGCTGTCTCTTTTTTTCAGCTGCTTTCAAAATGTCCAGTATCTCCTTCCTTTGCCCACTTTCCCCACTTGTCCTCAGCATACTTCAGTTGCTACAAACTGAGTTCAAAGTGCAAAAGGAGTTTGCATTCAATGAATTCAGAAGGTGAGAGAGAAAAGAAAAGAAGGGGACAGACTCATGATCTTCCTAGTAGGCTCAGGGAAATGCAACCTGCTATTGTTTCACCTACCTTCTGTGTTCTTCATTAATAATTTTTGACATCTTGACCACACTCTGATATTGCCTGGCATACAGGTCCCAGTTTTCATCTGTGAAATGTTGGAAGGTATGTAATTATTTAAAAGGTCCTTCCTACCACACCCCAAAGCAAAGGTGGGCAACTGAAGTCCTTTTAATGTTTCCCACTTAAACTCCCATAATTATGTCAACATTGGGAATGCTAGCTGAGGCTTGTAAGAGCTGTAGGCTAAAAACATCTGGAGGGGGCACAGTTGTCCACTCCTGTCCTAAGAAGTCATGTCTAGTTAGGCAGTGCAGAATACTATAAGATGAGCATTATCTTAGGGGTATGGGGTCTACTTCTGACAGAAAGAAACAGGACTGCTAGTGCTTTACATCCAAAAGG
This sequence comes from Iguana delicatissima, assembly GCA_948472985.1. Taxonomy (NCBI): domain Eukaryota; kingdom Metazoa; phylum Chordata; class Lepidosauria; order Squamata; family Iguanidae; genus Iguana; species Iguana delicatissima. The sequence goes on along the minus strand of CAOKZL010002230.1, from coordinate 128,447 downwards.
CGAGCAGCTTTTAAAATAACCCCAAGGGAACTCTGAAAGGAACTGGAAGCTCCCAGTTCAGCAAAACTAATCTGTAAGATATCAGTGAGACCATATTTTTTATTGTTCTGGGGAAGATAGGGTAGAAATAGACTAGAAGCATACAGGAAAACAATATAACTGGTTAAAGAGGCCAAAGGACCAAGGGAGAATGCATACAACAGAGCCATTTGGAGCAGCAAACCATGCTCACATGTATCAGTATTAATCATAAAACCTCAGAGCCATGTTTGAGGAATTGGAGTGCTTGGTTTTATAATTGTGTATAGATATAGTGAGGACAATTAAAATAAAAAAAATTGGGCGAATGGAAAGAATCAATGTTGTACAATCAAGTTTAGCTAGCAGCTCTTCAAGAAGGACAATGAAGGAAACATAGAGGGTATGATTACTGAGTCTAAGAGAGCATAGCGCTGAGCAAAGCAGAATCCTCAATAGGAGTAAATATTAGCATAAAATTGTGTGGATGACAAATCATATGGCTGCAAACAAGCTTGATAGATGAAGGGAATGCTGTGGATATAGCATATCTTGATTTCAGTAAGGCCTTTGACAAGATTCCCCATGACATTCTTGCAAAGAAACTAGTAAAATGCAGGCTGGACAGGGCTACTGTTGGGTGGATTTGTTATTGGTTTACTGACTGAACCCGAAGGGTGCTCACCAATGGCTGCTTTTCATCCTGGAGAGAAGTAACTAGTGGGGTGCCACAGGGTTCTGTCCTCGGCCCAGTGCTATTCAACATCTTCATCAATGACTTGCATGAAGGAGTAGAGGGCATGCTGATCAAATTTGCAGATCACACCAAATTGGGAGGGGTTGCTAATACCTCAGAAGACAGGATCAAAATTCAAGATGACCTTGACAGATTGGGAATGCTGGGCCAAAGCTAACAAAATGAATTTCAACAGACAGAAATGTAAGGTCCTACATTCAGCAGAAAAAATGGAATGCACAAATACAGGATGGGGGACGCATGGCTGGAAAGCAGTATGTGTGAAAGGGATCTAGGAGTCTTGGTAGATCTCAAATTGAACATGAGTCAGCAGTGTGATGCGGCAGCTAAGAAAACCAATGCAATTCTTGGTTGCATCAATAGGAGTATGGTGTCTAGATCAAGGGAGGTAATGGTAACACTCTATTCTGCATTGGTCAGACCTCATCTGGAACACTGTGTCCAGTTCTGGGCACCTCAATTCAAGAAGGATATTGACAAGCTGGAACATGTCCAGAGGAGGGCAACCAAAATGGTGAAGGATCTGGAAGCCATGCTCAATGAGGAACAGCTTAGGGAGCTGGGGATGTTTATTCTGCAGAAGAGATGGTAAGAGGAGAGATGATAGCCATGTTTAAATATTTGAAGGGATGTCATGTCGAGGAGGGACCAAGCTTGTTTTCCGCTGCCCCAGAGACTAGGACACGAGTGGATTCAAGCTGCAGGAAAGGAGATTCTACCTGAACCTCAGGAAGAACTTCCTGATGGTCAGAGCTGTCCAGCAGTGGAATATGCTGCCTCAGAGTGTGGTTGAGTCTCCTTCTTTGGAGGTTTTTAAGCAGAGGCTAGATAGCCATCTGTTCGGAATGCTTTAATGTGTGTTCCTGCATGGCAGGATTGGATGGCCCCTATAGTCTCTTCCAACTCTATGATTCTATGAAACTAATTTTGGACTTAGATGTACTGTCCCCCTCCTGATTTAAATGCAGGGTGATCTTTAAATGGAGAATGAATACAAGAAAGTACCCAAGGGAGAGCATTATAAAAATGGATGACTTCAGTTTACACTCACATGGACTTCATAAATGCATGTTTGGGTTATGACAAAAGAATAATATTTCTAGATACCTTAAATGATTGTGTTCATGTAGGTCAGTGGTTCTCAACCTGTGGGTCCCCAGATGTTTTTGGACTTCAGCTCCCAGAAGCCCTGAGCATTGACCATAGTGGCTGGGGCTTCTGGGAGCTGAAGTCCACAAACATCTGGGGACCCACAGGTTGAGAACCACTGATGTAGGTGAAGAGGGAAGGGTTGATCCTGGATTTAATTATAGGTAGCATCAATGACCTACTGTAAGATCAAGTCTAACTGCTGTTTAATTGGCAGTAGCCTCAGGGATACCAAAATTATGTTGTTACCCTGTGAACTGGGGGTCCCGGGAGGGGCGCCCAAATAACCAAAACCAACACAAACAAGATGCGGAAATTAGCTGGAGCACTGTCTTGGCTAATGAGAGGCAGGGCAACACAGCAGGATCTTTTACCCTGTGTCTACAGCGTCAGGTCAGTGAGCAGGCAAATGGTTCAAATAACAATTAGATTTATTAAACAGTTATTAAAGAAAGGCACAAACACACTCCTAACTAGAAAAAGAAAAGAGAGTTTCAAGGGGAATGGGTGATACGCCACCTGTCCTGCAGTCCTGGAGAAGCCAATTGTAGCAGAGGAAACCCGGCGTGGCGGCCGAGGGGAATCTGCTGAACCGAGCGGCAGCAAGGCAGAATGAAGTCCAAGCGATCCAGCGAGAGTGCCGAAGAGCTCTCAGAGCGGGGGATTTTTATAGGGGAAAGAACGACCGCAGGCTAGTCTGGTCTTGGGCAAAAACAATAAGTTTTGGGTTGGAGACAAAGCCTCCAAAAGGTCAGAATTTGCATGATTGAGTTAGAGTCCGAATTGACAACGGTATGGCCGGTATGTAGATGCGGCTAGCTTGGCAGTTAAGCACCTAGCTCGGCAGGGTGTCCTCTCAGGGCAGAGGATCTCCTTATGGTAGCATGCATTTGTAATGAGGGTGTTTGTTTCAGGAGGTCCCCTAAAGCAGATCTGGCAATATCTGGCTTGGTTTGGTGAGAGCAGCAAGTAGTAGCCATGCCTAGCTTTGCGCTTGTTCGGCGGGCCTCACAAACACTTGGCTGGTGGCAGAGTAGGCCCGAATTATGATATTAAAATGATATCTTTGGTTCACCAAAGGCCAGGCCAGAACACGGTGGTAACAATGTATCAAAGGAAAAAGTGGCAAGGACTAGTGACATAATCATACTTGACTTCAAAATGAAACTTCTAATAAATGATGAGACTGATTTAAAATGGAAATTGAAAGGGGATGCCAAAAGGATGACATCTTGAGGGAAGTATATGAAATAGAAATATTTTCATAGAAGTGTGCAAAATAATATTTGGTTTGGAGAAAAGATATAGGGATTTTGATTCCCCTCACATGTAATAATAACAAGCCAGGTTTATCCAGTGAAGATTCATGGTAGAAGATTCAGGACCAATCAAGGATGATTTGCTACAACTGATGCAGATGGATGCCAACTTGGGAGAAAAATTAGACCCATTCGTTCAGGATACGGCTAGCAGTGCCCACCAGTCATAAAGACTATGTTGGACTTCCACTGTCACAAGCAATATATCACAAGCTGCTAGAAATACAAGCAGGAGGGTACTAACACACTCATGTCCTCATGTAGGCATCTGGTTGGCCCTGGTGGGGGGAGAATGCTGGTCTAATCCTGGCAGGGCTTATTTTATGTTCTTTTCTATATGCATCATAACTGGATTATGTCCTACAGTTAAAATTTGCCTAAGATACAAATTTTATACATACAACACATGTATATCTGGAATATGGGAGGGAAAAATTGAGCAGGCTTTTTTCCCTTCCTACCACAAGGCAAAGTTTACAGGGGATTTTTAATAAACAAACAAACCTACATTTTTCCAAATAAGATGCGAGTCTCAGGGAGTACTGCATTTTTAAAAAACCACATTTATAGCCTCTTTTCCCCCCAGAGGGACATATGTGGATTTCTTCCCTTTTTTCTTCATCCCTGTGAGATGAGGTAGACTAGGAGAGTGACCACTGAGTGAATGGCCTAATTTGAACCAATCCCCAGTCCAAAACTCTAAGCCGTAGTTTTTAGGAAGGAGGATTTTCTTACTGCCAAATCAGAAACTATCAAAGGGCCAACCAGCAACAGCAAGGCAACTATCTCAAGCAGCAAATACTGGATACTAGGCTTGCTACTTCATGACCATCCCAGCCCTTGCAGTTATTGGGCCAAAACCTGAGACCCAGAGATGGCCACCGGTGGTGTCATTAGGCAACAGCTTGTCATTCAAATACACTGAAAGGGAATGTATTTTCCCGGCTGTTACCAGAGTAAAATGAAACGTGCGTAGTCTTTCTCACTTTACTTGGGAAGATAGGATGGGGAACACTTAATCCAGCTTACTTGCTTCTATCCACAAGGTGAATGCCAAGCAAAATGGAAGGTGAACTCTGGCACCACAAAAGCTGTGTGGGAAGGAAGTGGCTTGCTTAATATATACAGAGACCCTCTGGAGAGTCTTTGCATGTTGCAACAAACAAATCAATGAAGCAATGAAAATTTTATAGCTGAGCTGGAGATCTTCAGCTGAGCCAGCAAAACTGGAGAATTTGCACCCTTGTCTTCCCACCTAGAGGTGCCACTGGAGACTCAGGGGCAGTTGCTGAGATCTGGCAACTCCAAGGGCAACTCTCCACCCTCTCTACTATTACCCTTAGGAGCAACAGAAGACAGTAGCCATCAAGCAAGGTTCGATTTATGCTGACCATGTCAATGGGAGAACTCCAAGGCATCTTCTCATCAGCAGCTCTGCCCAGATCCTGCGAACTCAACAGCTGTGGCTTCCTGGAGTCTATTCACCTCTTTTCTTACTGCATCCCACTTTTGTTGCTGTGTGCGGTCAAGTCATTTTTGACTTACGAAAACCCGAAGGTAAACCTATCATGAGGTTTTCTGCGAGTGTGTGACATGCCCAAAGTCACCCAGTGGGCGTCCATGGTTGAGCAGGGAATCAAGCCCCCGTCTCCAGAGTCATAGCCCAACACTCAAACTGTACACCCTGCTGGTCCCCACCTCCCACTTTACTAAGCCTTACTGTCTTTTCTAAGGAGCCACTGCCATCTCATAAGACGGACAAAGTATACTAGCCTCAGCTGGGTTCTTTTCTTACAAAACTACAAATCCCAGGACTCTTGGCTTTTAAGAGGTATCGAAATGTTAGTGACTCTGTATGGAGAACGAGGCTAGTCTTGAAGACCTCTCCAATTTGCAGAAGCCCGGCTCCTGGCGGAGATGAAGGAAACTGCCTTCCTTTTTGGCCTCCCTTTGGTGTTGTTTGGTGTTATTACCGCGTGAGTCACGATGCAGGCCTGCAGACAATTTACCGCTATACCAGCGGCTGGAGAAGGTTTCGCGAGGTTTTGCTCCGCGTGTAACAATCAGGCCATTTCCGCACCAGCCTGTTCTAGCGCGATGATTCCACTTTCAACATCCTCTGGAATCCTGGGGTTTGCAGTTTCGGGAGGGGCCGGCCGGACCCTCCGAAACTGCAAACCCCAGGATTCCAGAGGATGTTGAAAGTGGAATCATCGCGCTGAACAAGCTGGTGCGGAAATGGCCAAAGCTGGCGTTTGGCGATATGCCCCTGGGAGAGCCGGGGAACGCCGCTTGCTTTCGTGCCGCCTCCGGCAGCACCAGGCGAGCCGATCCCGCCTCCGAAAGGAAAGCCGCGGGCTCAGGCGCAACCGGGAAATCCGACCGGCAGGCAGGGGAACGCCCAGCCCTTCCCCTTGGGCCGCCCCGGTCGCCCCGCCCCGGGGGCCGAGCCTGGTTGGCGCCCCTCCCGCTCTCGGCCGCGGCCTCGCCCGGCTCCGGTTGGCGCCTGGCGCGTCATGGCGGCCCGGGACCCGGCGTCGGCTTGCAGCGCGGACTCCTTCCAGCTGCGCCATTTGCACCTGGATCTGCGCGTGGCGTTTGGGCCGGCCGGCTCCGGGGAACTGCGCGGCTCGGCGCGCCTGGAGCTGACCTGCTTGCGGGACCATGCCAGCGAGCTCGTCCTGGACTCGCACCCCAGCGTGGAGGTGGAGAGCGCCGGCTTGGCGCCCGCGGGGAGCCGCTGCGCCCGAGGAGGGGGCCGAGAGGCCGGCTCGCTGCGCCCGCTCGCCTTCCGAGACCGCCCGTTCGCCAGCTACGGCTCCGCGCTGCACGTCACCCTGCCCGAGCCGCTGACGGGCGGGGACACGGTGGTGCTGGAGGTCGCCTACCGCGCCGGAGGAGGGCCCGGGGTGAGTGAGCCAGCGAGCGAGCGAGCGAGGGGCGGACCGACCCCGGGGTTGGCTGCTGTTCCGAGGCTCGTTTTCCTGGCCGCTGACAAGCGAAATGGTCAGAGTTCAAGCTGTGTGCTCTTTGAACCGAAGGTCCTTCCCCTCTCCCACTTCACTGAAGATGTATGGGTGGAAGAACGATAGTAGTGGTTGTCTCCAGAGGGAAGGACGCTCTACATATGCTCAGGAATGCAGCCTTCCTTGCTTGGGTCTTTCTTCCTGCCATTGTTGGTGTTCAAGGGTCAAACATTCTGTACATTCTCAGGAGTGCTGCCTTGATTTGCTGGAGTGCTTTTTATTTTCTTTGATTTTCAAAAAGATTTGGTTCTCTACATTTGAGAAGAATTTCGTGGGCTTGCATACATGAGCATACCTTGTTCCATTGGTGTGCCGTGCCCTTTGTGTGCTGTGGCTTGCTTCTACTAAATTTCCCTTTCTTCATCTTTTTGAGAGGCTCTGGCAGATAAAGGAACCCAAAAGAACAAATGAGCTTTTGCTTCTTTTGCTTTCGTTCTCTGTGGCTTTGCAATTTGATGTGCCTGCACATCTGCAAGAAACTGTTTCTTGATGTTGAAGCAAAGAAGGGGAGCAGAAGCAGGGAGGAAGCATAGTCTCGCTTTCACTTCCTGTATGTTCCACTCTTGGTCCTTCATTGTCGCTGCTCAGGAACCAAAGAAGCAGCCATAGGCTCTCTCCTCCCCCAGCCAGACTAATAGTAATAATAATAGTAACAGTAATAGCAGCAGCTCTGGAAAGCTGTGAATCACTTGTGCCTTAGCAGTCAGTCAAGCTGATGTTCCCATCCTGTTCACGCTTGGCAATAGGGTCCCTTGGGCCCAGTAAGACCTCACGAACCCAATTGCATGCAAAACTGTTCTATACTAATTGTTCCATTGCTTTATCTATTCCAGTACCAACCAATCTAGAGGTAGGCAACCTGGTGCTATGAACTTACTTTCACGTAAAACTCTCCATCCTCGTCATTGGCCATGTTGGCTGGGGATGATGAGAGTTGTAGTCCCAGAAAAAACAGGTAGGCCAGGCTGCAGCTCTTTCAGGTCTCAGGTGGAAGAGAGGTTTTCTAAGCCTGGTATCCTTTTAAAATGGAAATGCTGTATAAAGGATTGAACTTGGACATTTTTACCACTGAGCTTGAGGACCTCCTAGATGTAACACTGGAGTTTAAGAGGTTCCCCTGGACTCTGTTTCACAACATTCAGTCAAGTTTCTGCTTCTTTAGAAGGGGACACAGCAGCATGAGTCTACAATCTGTTTGTGGGAAACCAGAAGGAATTTTTCCCCATCCTTCATTGTGACATCTGCAGCATCTTTGCAGTTTGGATTTAATATCAGTGTACCCATTGTGGCATCTGTGGCATGAAAAGCCAGCGTGGTACAGTGGTTTTAGTATTGAACTAGGGCTCCAGGAGACCAGGGTTCAAATTACTGCTCAGCCATGAAAACCCCCTGGGTGACTTTGAGCAAGTCACAGGCCATTTCTGCACTACACTGTTATAGTGCTATTATTCCACTTTCAACATCCTGTGGAATCCTGGGATTTGCAGTTTAGGGAGGGGCATTTAGAATTCTCAGTCAGAGAGCTCTTTGGCCTCGGTAAATTACAAACCCCAGTATTCCACAGGATGTTGAAACTGGAATAAGAGCATTATAACAGTGTAGTGCGGAAAAGGCCACACTCACCTAGCTTCAAGAAGGTAATGGCAAATCTCATCTGAATAAATCTTGCTGAGAAAACTCTTATTATAGGGTTGCTGTAAGTCATAGTCACCTTGAAGGCATGTAGCGACTCATTGTTCACTGACTACGCGTGTTGACATAACTGCCACTATTGTTTTAGGGGGAAAATAGCAATTCTCTGGAAAAAAAGAAAGCACAGAATTTGAAGAACCCCACCCCCGCCAGAAAGTCCCATTGTTGCCTGTGGCGTCTAACAGATTTGTGCATGTAGAGTGCAGAACAATGCTTATTGCTTGATCTAGAGATACCTGGTTTCCTCCAGGCCATTTCTCCTGAAATTACCAGTTCCTTCCAGGTATAAAGTGGGTGGAACTCCTAAACTGCCTCTTGCTTACCTAAAATGGCTGGTAGGCCTGATAAACATCTGCTTTTTGTTTTTGGCTGATGTAAATGGAGACCAGAGAAGAATCAAAGTGCCTGACAGTTTTGGTCCTATCCCTGCTCTTATAGATATCCTGTCTGGATTCTTATCAAACTGCCCAGAAGAGGAAACCGTTTCTTTATACCTCTGGCTTTCCTATACTCAACAGGTCCTTGTTCCCTGGTTTTCACACCCCAGCTGTCAAGAGTACATACTCTGCAGGCATCCAGGTAAAGTTTCTGAGTGCTCATGGAAGACTGTCTTTTGTCTCTTTGTCAGGTGTGTTGGCTTACTCCCGAGCAGACAGCAGGGAAGCAGCAGCCCTATATGTATACTCAAGGCCAGGCTGTACTGAATAGATCTTTTTTCCCTTGCTTTGACACCCCTGCAGTTAAAAGTACATACTCGGCTCTTATAAAGGTAAGCCATTTTCTAACTGTAATGGAGCAGAACAGGTAATCTTACATATTCCATGGTGACTTGTAGGAACTGGGGAGAAAAAATGTCATCCATTTAGAATTGCCAGAAGGAAGAGTTTCCATACTTTTCTTTATTTATGATCATTATATCCTACCTTTTGTTAAACATGGAACTCAAGGTGGCATCCAAACAATCTTTGGAGGGTCTGTCATCCCAGCACTGACTGCAGACTTGCTGAGCTTGTGTTGCATACAACTGTTACAACATAAACGATCAATTAGAATCTCTGGCAAAACAACTCCTGTCAGGCTTAGCCAGCATGACCAGTGGTGAAGGATTATGGGAGTTGTAGTCTAAAATATTTTTCGGGCCACCACTGTCCATTATGCTTTTATAATCTTACAGCCCTCCAAATTTGGTTGGACTCCAATTCAAACTCCAGCCCAGTAGGCTGGTGATGGGGTAGTCATCATAATCTGAAGGGCCACGGGTTCCTCATCCTAATATATTCTCTTGTACAGAGAGACCGTTAGTCATTTTCAGATATTGGACAGAAAATACTTGTATTCTGTTGTAATGGTATACGATGGGCTATACTAGCTGGGATTTTTGACAGTGATTGCCAAAAATATCTGGAAGATACCATATTACTTTATCCCATTCTCTTTCATTGTAAAAAAGAAAAACTCGGCTCTCTCTTTCCATCTTGTTTGTTGCAAAAGTCAACTACGAGAATGTGAAAGTAGTTGAGCCCTCTCTGTAAGGCAAGATAAGACCCATTTCTCCTTTCCACAATGATCATCTCTTCCTTTGCCATTAGGTTCCTGATGGTTTCACAGCCATGATGAGTGCAATTACACAAGAAAAGCGGAAGGACAACACTTTCCTCTTCAAGATGCCTCAGCCCATCCCATCATATTTGATTGCCCTGGTTGTTGGTGACATTGTTTCTGCTCAAGTAGGACCCAGGTAAGAGGCTTCCACATGGATAAAAGTAAATCCCCAGACTAATTTCTAAGTTCTGTGTCTACTCACTCATTGCTTATTGAAGAAAATAAAAATTCAACGACTTATAGTAAGACTACAAAAGAACCCAACCATAATTAAACATATCCAAAATTAAATGAGAGTAAAATAAAACTGAGATCTTGGGGGGCAGGTACAGAACATAAGCACACCGTGTAGTTCCATGACTGCCAATTCTCCTGCAGACAGAAGCCAGGCCTCTTGGGGCTGTTGCTCTGTCCACTAAATGGGCAGAGATGGTGGGAGGGAGTGACTGGGCAGAGAGGACAGCCTCTTGCCCCCTTATAGTTTGTGAGAGAAGAAAGGAAGAATAATGATAATGTGGTTGTTCCTCTGCCTTTCTCACAAAATGAGAGGGAGCATGAGGCTGTCTCTACTCCCCAGTAATTCTCTCCCACCACAGAAGTAGCCCTGAAGGGCATGGTGGCTGCATGGGCAGGGGTGGTGTACAGAGAACAAGATGTTAGAGAGCAGCCTCTTGCATTGCATTCATACATGTGCATAAAGTACATATATCACTAACGAGAGCCACTGTGTGGCATAGTCATTTTGAGTGTTGGACCAGGAATTCAGGAAACGAGTTGGAATCCCCCTTCATCCATGGAAATACACTGGGTGAACTTGGAGAACTCACACTTTGTCAGCCTCAGAAGAGAGCAATGGAAAAACCCCTCTGAACAAATCTTGCTAAGCAAATCCTGTGAGGGATTTGTCTTAGGGTCACAATAAGCTGGAAATGACTTGAAGGCACAGAACAACAACAGTGACATTAACAGGATGCTTTCCATTATAGCAAAGCAAGACTCTTTTAAGACTGGGAACCTGGGCTGAATCTAAGAAGAGGAGTTGATGAGAAATCTCTAGCTGAGCAAACATCTTTCAGTGATATCTGCTTTTCTGCCCCTAGTGGTATTACTCAAAACAATCTTGTCTCCTGTTCACTTCAGGATTTGGGAAGGTGCTGAGTGCATGTTTAGATGCCATAGGCCTTCTGGTATCATCACCCAGGCATGACTATATACTCTGAAAAAAATGGAATTAAACCTTCCTATTTGTGTTTCATTTCTAAACGAGAGGTAGGTGACCCAAACTACCTTGAGTCCTTGTTCTGATTTACATCCATGTGGTGGGTGGCCATTTTTTTTTCAGTCAGCCAACTACTTGAGAAGTGCATGCCCAAAGGAGGCCTGACTTAAGAGGATGGAACTTAGTAGAATTTTTACTAGATAAAATTGATAAAAATAGATAAAAAATAAGCAAAAACATGTTAAAATGGATAAATACATGTTCATTTTAACATAAATATATTTGTTTAATTATAATAATACAGAATTTAGAATTCAGAAATAAAATCTGCCCAGACTCACCATTTATTATATATGAACTATAATCCAATATCTCCTTATCATAGCATAAATGGAGATGAACTGCATCAGCACTATGCCACCCTAAGACAGAACAGCAACATTGCGCAACACATATCAAAGACCTGGTGCTGTTATGCAATGCAGAACTGCAGTGTGTAGCATGTAGTGGCAATGTGTGGTATTGCTGTATGCGCATCTCTGCTTCCATTGCTGTCAGCAGAATACATAGGTTGTGCTGTGACCAATAATTTGCCCTGCGTATATAGCAAGACTGTATTAGTGAGATATATATATCTCGCTATGAATATGTATGAATATGTATCTCATTAACAGCATGATTTGGAAAGCTTAAGGTATTTTTAATGCATTAATAATATTCTATACATTAAAGTTAATTTAAGATTAAAATCATTGTAGAATAAATTAAATTCATTATAGTGTTCTATTATGGTATTATAGCATGATTTTTATTTTGACTGAGTTGAGAAATCATGAACATTTTTAATTTGCTACAGTGTAGTAGCACGGACAGTAGCAGTGGCCACAGAATTAGCAGATTAAAGATTTTCTATTTCAGTTGACTGGGAAAATGCTTCAGTCAGAGTTTACAAAAACCAAAGTTTCTGCTTGACTGGTAATTGACTAGATTAGTCAGTTCCTCTGTGTTAGTGAGCTGCTCCTGAATTTCAGCCATCAAACTGTGCCTCCAAATGTTGACAAAGAATCAAGATTTTTTACATTTTTCCTGAGCTGCTGAGGGCACAAAAAGGGGGTTAGAGTTCATGTTCACCCCAACTGAAAATACACTAACAGTACAGTGTAGGCCATAGAACAATAATAGGAAAATGTGGGGTGTGGGGCACCAACCTGCATCATCTACATCCACTGGCCGTTCTTGCTGGAGCTATTGGATAGTGGATTCCAAGAAAATCAAGTGGTCCACAGGAGCGACATGTAGAGCAGTTGACAGCTCACTGTGATGAATTTGCACAATACTTTGCAGATGAAATCACTGAGACCCACTTTGACTTGGATGCTGTTGAGGTCCAGTGATGTAATTTTGGCTCTTTGCTTGTCCCATGTTATTGGACGTATCTTAATTTTGTGCAGCCTGATGATGTGGACAGCATTCTCAAAGAGGTTAGGCCACTGCATGTGCACTAGATCTGTGCCCTTTCTGGCTTATAAAAGCACCAGAGGGGGATTGGTTGAGTGGGTAAAGAGGGTAATGAATGCCTCATTGCAGCAAGGCAGAGTTCCATCCCATCTAAAAGAAACTACTCTGAACCCGACTGCACTAGGTAACTATCAGCCATTCTCCAATATCCTTTTTTGGGGCAAAGTTCTGTAGTGTGTGGAGGCCTCCCAATTTCAAGGATTCCTGAGTTAAATCCATTTCCATTGATATGTAGATTGATTTCAGACTGGCTTCAGGCCTGGCAATGGGGCAGGGGCAGCTTTGGTTGCCTTGGTGGATGACCAGTGCAGGGAACTGGGCAGGAGGAGTTTGTCCTTGTTGATTTTGTTGGATCTCTCATTGGCTTTTGATACTAGCAGGCATGGTACCCTTCTGAACTCTCTGGGGTAATATTTGGGGCCACTGTTTTATAGTACTTGAAATCCTTCTTGAAGGGGCAACTGTAGTTGCTGGAACATATGGCAAGGGTGTACGTGGTTCTTCTGGTTCCTCAGGGGGACTATCTAAAATTATGAGACCTTTTCCAAATTTCTTCTAAGTCTTGTCCTTCATGACTAACCCTGGTACACTGCTCCTTGCTCTTCTCAAGCCAAGGTGGGGATTCAGTCACTATAGTGTCCGATGAATCTATATAGGGATATTAGTCCGGGTGTCCAGGGTTCCCTACCACCACTGCACAACCTCAGAAGGTGGTGCTAGGAAATTCCGGTTCAATTCCGGCCATTGGGCATGAAACTGCTCGGAGAGGTTATGGAGAGTTTGAGGGTTGGGTATCACTTGTATGCTGAAGACATTCAACTCTATTTGTGTTTCCCACCTAACTCCAAGGAAGCTATCTCAGTGCTAAGCCAGTATCTGCCATTAGTAATGGACTGGATGAGGGCAAACAAATTGAAGTTTAATCCAGACAAGATAGAGGTGCTCCAGGGGTTCAGAGATTCAGCCTATGGTAGATGAGTTTGTACTCCCCTGAAATTTCAGGTTCACAGCTTGGGCATACTCCTGTACTCAGCCTGATCCTGGATGCCAGGGTTTCAGCAGTGGCCAAAAGCACATTGGCACAGCTAAAATTGGTGTTTCAGCTGCTCCTGCTCTTTGAGACATCAGATCTGACTATAGCAACACATACCTTGATTATATCCCATTGATTCCCATAATACTCTGTCTGGGGTTGCCTTTGGAAACTGTTGAGAAACTTTGGATCCAAATCCTGCGGCCAGACTTCTGACTGCAGTAGGTCATATTTTGAAATAGCTTCACTGGCTGCAAGTCTGTTTCTGGGAAGAATTCAAATTACTTTTAATAATCTTTAAAGCCCTACCCAGCTTGGACTCAGAATGTCTCAAAGACTGTATCTCCCTATATGAGCCTTCCTGGGCTTTAAAACCTGTTGGAAAGGGCTTTCTCTTTGTCCTACCACCATCACAGGAACATTTGGCATGGACATATGAGAGAACCTTCTGGCCCCAAGTTGAGAAAGTCCCTTCCACAGGCGGTCTAGTGGGGCCCCTCCCTGCTGTCTTTCTGCCAGCTAGTAAAGACCTTTTTATTCAGTCAGACTGTTGGTTTTTAATTTATTACAGCAGAAGGAGCTTTTAATGGGAAAACCATTTCTATTTTATTACATTTTAAATCTCATTTGAAAATTGTTTTGTGTGTTTTAAACAGAACCATGTTTTGATTATCTTCTAACTTTTATATTAATAGATTTTTAATTGTACTTTGCTATTAATGGTTGTGAGCCACCTTCAGTCCTGTGAAAGGTGAGATATCAAATAAATAAATAAATTTCTTCCCTTTTCCGTATAGGTGGTGTTAAAGCTTAAAGCTGTTCTCCTGTCTGTCTGTACAAGCAGTTACTAATTAATTTTGATTGGTTTGTTCAATTTTTAAAAAATATTTTTGGGCTATATGTAAAATCTTCGGCTAAAAGAATGGTATAAGAAAGGAAGATCTTTTAACCGTTAGTTTGATTCTGTGCGTTCATATCTAATACAAAGTATGTTTTTATTGCCCACCATGCAAGCAACTCTGTACAAGCCAATGTTAGTTAGTGTTTTGTCCATAAATGCCTCTATGGATGCACATGTTTTATAGCACCCATTACAATCTTCCATTCATTTTTTCTTCCTGCTAGGAGTCACGTATGGGCTGAGCCCTGCCTGATTGAGGCTGCAAAGAAAGAATATGATGGTGTCATTGAAGATTTTCTTACAACTGGAGAGAAGCTTTTTGGACCATATGTCTGGGAAAGGTACCTCTGTTGCAGAACTAGTTACTCTTACTATGAAACAGGAAAGATCTCCTATTAGGGGATCCCACATGTATGCACACACAAGCACTCTTAGAGCGTGATTCTGTATTTAGCAGTGATGTTGAGGTCCTTTCCTAAAGCCAGCTCAACTGAACCAGGGGAAGCCTGGCGCTCAAAATGGAGGGTACCTATTTTGCATGCAAAAGATTCCAGGGCCCATTTCACATTACACAGTTATAGCATTATGATTCTACTTCAGTTCCCATAGCTGCATCCTGTGGAACAATCGTATGCTTTGCAGACTGCTGAGGCACTAAAGCTCTCTGGCCGAAAATGTTAAATACCTCTCTCTTAACTACCGCCTCTAGGATTCCATAAAATGTTGATATGGTAATTACAGTGGAATCACTATGCTATAATTCTCTAGTGAGATAGGACCCCAGGTTTAATCCTAGCCCTATTTCTTGCCAGGGTTAGAAAACATTGACCTTGGAAAAGTTATTTTTTTGCACTACAAGTCTCAGAATCCCCCCAGTGTTGGGAAGATTCTTGGAGTTATAGGCAAAAAAGTAACTTTTCCAAGATTTGGAGATCCCTGCTTGAAATCACAAAGAACCAGTGCTAGTGATTGTAGACTGGGATTAGACAACACAGTGTGGACGGTCCTGATTTATTTTATATAAAACAAAGAGAATTGTGCTCCTGGGAGCCTTTAAAAGAGCAAACTTGTCTCTGAGCAGCTTGTTTTAATCAAAAATAAGTTTTTAGAGAAGCTGGAGATAGAGCTTCCAGCTGTTTCTGGTTTTGGCAAGAGGGGGTGGTGCAGCTGAGAAAGATTCCTACACTGGGGTTGGTCTCTCCACTCTCTGGAGTTGCACATCTCCAGTACAGACTGAGCAATATGGACCAAGGGTCTGACTCTATAGAAGGCAGCCCCCTCATATGTTCATTTCCTGATTCCTACTTCAGCCATTATGGACAGTCTATAACTCAGTGGTACATGCTTTGCGTTCAGAAGGTCCCACGTTCAATTCCTGTTGTCTTTAAGTAAAAGAATGAAGGAATAAGCTGGGTAAAAGTCACTGCTGTAGACTTTGTACCAGTCTGAAAAATAAACTCACTGAGATGAACTGATAGGCTGACATGGTATAAGACAGCTTCCTATTAACCCTCGCTGGGGATGGGATCAAGAGCCTTTCGTACTACACAATGGTAATGTTATATTCCAGTTTAACTGCTATAGCAACATTCTTTGGAATCCTAGGATTTGTAATTTGGGGGGAAGGACATTTAAAATTCTAGCCAAAGTTCCTCTAGTGCCTCACCAAACAACAAATCTAGGATTCCATAGGGTGCTACCATGGCAGTTAAATGGAATCACAGTGCTAAAATTATTTAGTATGAGAGGGCCTCAGGATTTCAAAAAGTGTCTACTGAGAAAATGTGAGAACTGCTTTGTGGCAGCCAACAGCCCAACTGCATGGTATATCAGGTACATTGCATCACCTGAACCTAGCTTAGCTTTGAGTTAAATATCAGTTCCTGTAGCTGAAAGGTAAGGTGCAACCTCTTCCACTCAGATGGATACATTTGGACAATTAAAATGTGATGAAGTGAGGTGGGCAGTAACAGCAGGATATTGTAATATCTTAAAGGAATGTGATTGCCACACTGTGTGGGTGACATGTTAGGAGCAGATTCTTGCAACGCAGGTTGCTGTCTTGTTGACATGATTTTCTTTTGACAGGTATGATGTTCTGTTTATGCCCCCTTCATTTCCTTTTGGGGGGATGGAGAACCCCTGTCTCACCTTTGTGACCCCGTGCCTCTTGGCTGGTGATCGTTCCCTGGCAGATGTCATCATCCATGAGATCTCACACAGCTGGTTTGGGAATCTAGTCACCAATGCTCACTGGGGGGAGTTCTGGCTGAATGAGGGCTTCACCATGTATGCACAGAGGAGAATCACCACGGAACTGTATGGTGAGTTGCCCATCATGGCTGCCCAGGTTGATAGTTATGCTGTGGTTCTTAGCAACAGGACAATGTGACCTGCAACCAAATATTACAGTATGGATTGCTGCTGTTTAGGACATTAATTTCATCTTGAGAACTTGAGAAATCTGCTTTTCTTGGACTACAAACTACAGAATTCCCTTTTCTGAAGAACTTCTGAGGGAGTCTGAGAAAATAAATTTGTCTATGTCTGGTCTTTCTAACTGCCACTAAAAATAAGGGAATTCTGGGAATTCCATTCTGTCTCCCTTTCCCAACCTCTTAATCTTTTCCCCAGTAGTGGCCTGTCATCCTGTGGCTGCTGAGCATGTGTATCCCTCACATGGGATACACATCCCATGTGAGGGATACACTATCTCCCTTTGAGGAAGGACTAGACAAAGTGCACCTGTATCTGGTTCACCAAAGCTGCCTGGACACACCCTAGACCTTCCTTTTTCTCATAAAAAAAAAAGCAGAATGCTTTCTCTGAATGCTTCCAGGAGCAGTAACTTACCTTTAAACCAATGTCCTCCCTGTTCTATTTAATGTTATTACAAAATAGTTATTTTCAAAAGTAGAAGAGGCCACTTGCTGTTTCATGGTTCCCACCTTCCCTGGCAGTTTTGGCTGTCCATGTGGCCCACAAAAGACCACAGGGCAGAAAATCAGCCCCTGGACATGCCACTCCTACTTCAGAATATCTTTTTTTCTAAAACTATAGCCTTTTTTGTATTTCTGCAGACTTGGGTGGTTGGGCACCTCCAAGCTTGCTGATGCATGAGTACCATCATTTTGGCTACATAAACAATGGGACTTGCACTTGAATATTAGGAAAAGAGGGAAGGGTGGTGGTGATACTGAGGGTGATAATAATAGATACTGCTTTTACTCAAGGGTTTCAAGCATCTTGAAAATGAACCTTGGACAATGTGGCTATTTATTTAGGTATTTCTGTATTTCGCTCTTGAAATGCTAGTGTGATGTACTAGTTTGAGCATCAGGCTACAGCTCTGGAGATCAGAGCTAGTCACACTCTCTCAGCCCCAGAGAAAGACAAGGCAAAACCCCTCTGAACAAAGCTTGCCAAGAAAACCCTGTGGACAGTTCACCTTGGGGTCACGACAATTAGGAAACAACTTGAAGGCACACAACAATTCCACTATCAAATTATCTACTAAGCCAACTACAATGTGTTTTAAAATATACAACATACATAAAATAATGGCTAAAGAAACAGGAAAGAAGTATGGCATCAGAAAATAGAAAATAAAACCAAATCAAAACCAGGAGCACAATAAGAATGCAAAGGTGTAGAAGCACACTGCCAGTTCTTAAAATATAACACAGAGTAGCCACACATCTGAGAATAGTTGATAATACTTGAGCTTTCTCAGAAGTTACTTCAAAGGATCTGCTCAAGTGTACCATCTCAAATTATTTTGTTAGCAACTGTGCTTTCTCCAAGAATCTGCTACTGCTGGTATTTTTCAAAATTCCTATTTGCAAGTCCTTTATTTATTTAGTTAATACCCCATCTTTTTCAAAATGCAGGACCCAAGATGGCTTACAACGTATATTAAACAGAAAATACAGCTAAAGCTATCATACTAGTAAAAAACAATTTCAAAATAAATAAACTATGCCATTAAAAACTGCACTTATTTAAATCACTTTAAAGGCACTAAAACACAGTAGTGAAGATAAATGTGTGGCACCCCAATTAACAGACTCTTTTAAATGAAATCTTTTTCTTTCACTTGCTAGCTCAAGATGGGGTTAATTATAAAGGTTGCCTTGTTGACGATATACAGCTGAAAACTGGAGCAAAAAGTTTGGTGCTCTTGTTCAGAATTCCAGCCAGCTAACCACACCTTCTTTCAACATACTCTATTCCATTTTGCTATTAAATGTTAGGTGAAGCAAGGCTGTATTCAATATAGATGATTTTGATAGTCTTCAGGAACAGACTGGGTGTCTGCCTGGTTGAAGTTATATCTCTATAGCTTTCCTCTTAGCAGAAGATTAACTTCAAGTCAATCATTCTCATCCCTCTAAAGAATAGTTGGTGTAGTCAGTAATGCCAAAAATACCAAATGAGATTACTGTAGCAGGAGACAGGTTCGCTGTAGGGCCACGATAAGTTGGAAATTACTTGAAGACACAAAACAGTAAAGGACAGACTGCCATAGTGGTCCGCTGTGTCAAATGTCATAAAATAGACTGAAAACAAGCCAGACAAATGTATATTCTTGCATTAATAATTAATAGAATAAAAGTGAAAAATAAAGGCACCTGGAATGCTAAGTATGTAAAATATAATACATATTGTAAGGATTCTTTTTATCTCATATCATTTGTAATATATGACTGTCAATACCAGTTGCTGGAGAACATGAGTGGGAGAAAGTGATTGCATTGTTGTCCTGCCTGTGGGCTTCCCGTAGGTATTTGTTTGGCCACTGTGAAAGCAGAATGCTGGAGTAGATGGGCTTTTGGTCTGATGCAGCATGGCTTTTCTTATTTCTTGGTGCCCCTTGTACTATATATGATCTTCTGATTCATCCTGTACATTTCAGGATATGCCCTTGAGGGGTTGCTTATACAGGCAAGGCCAAAGGTCTTTTCTTTGATAGGTTTACTGTGTATGTTCAGAAAGAATTTTCATAGGGCACATTGTCAGTTTCCTGTGCGAATTCCTAAATTGTACAGCTGCACGAGAGGAGAGAAGTATGTTCCCCACTGAATATTTGAACTGACTCTTATCTTGAGGAGTAACAAGGTGCAACGGCTAATGTCTGTATGTGTAAGCCACAGAGGGATTTGCAAGTTCTGAGCACTTCTGTTCTTCTGTCCCAATAATGTGATGTTCCCTTCCAAATGATCTTTCGGACATTGTTGAATGATCTCAGAATATCAAGGAGGCAATTAAATTGTAACTTCAAAAGCTAAGTTTTCACTGGTGCTTGTCTTGTAAAATCAGGTGCTCCTTACACCTGCTTGGAAGCTGCTGCAGGAAGGGCTTTGCTTCGTCAACATATGGACAACACTGGGGAGGATCATCCTCTCAACAAGCTCAGGGTGACAATAGAGCCAGGTCAGTATTGCTCTAGTGCACCATTTCTCAACTTTTGGTTCTCCAGATGTTTGGGGGTTATTGACTGTGTTAACTGGGAGTTGTTGTCTAAAACATCTGAGTATCCCAAGACTGAAAACCAGTGATCTAATGCAGTCTTCCATATGATAGCATCCAGATGCTTTGGCCTAAAACTCTTATCAATCCTGGTGGGAGTTATCATCCAAAACATCTAGAGGATATCACATTGGGGAGGGATAGCCTACTGCCTATGGTCACATCAGTAGTTCTTCATTCAAGAATATAAGCTTCCTAGACATGTGATAATATGGAGGAAAGGAGGAGGAAAACAAGCAAGTGACTGTCCTTCCTCACCATTACACTGCATCTTTGGGGCCTTAATTTGTGAGAGTTAAGGGCTCTCAAGCTAGTGTAGTCTTGTGATTTAATCATATGTAGATCTATAATTTCTGACGATTCCTCATTGTCAGTCATCTGTCTGCAACCCAAGCAAACCATTTGTGAGACTGGCAACTGAAAAAGAGATTGTAAAGATTTGGCATATTAAAGTTCTGTATAGGTGAACTGTTTTACTGGTTGCCAGTTGCCTTCCAGGCCCAATTCAAGGGGATGATTTTAACCTCTAAAACCCTAATTGGTTTGGGGTCTTGCTGTGTAAGGCACTGCCTGTTTTTTTATGAAGCTACCTGTATGTTAAAATCTTCAGTAGAAGCCCTCTTGAGAGTACCATCATGTGCATCATATTCAGCCTGATGGGCACACGAGAGAAGGCTTTCTTTTCTAGAATACACACACTTACCTCAAAGTTACAGTCGGTTCCCACTTTTACTGCTCTTAGAAAGTGTGTGAAGATGCATCTCTTCAAACTCACCTTTCCTGCTTGTTTAATATGTATTGATTTTTGTGAGGATTTTTACCATCTTTAACTTAATTCATTCTTAACTTTTTTTTAATATGTTTATTAGTTTCCTAGTGGAAAAGCAGGATCAAAATGTGATAATCAAAAGAAGCCAACAACAGTTGTTGTTTGCAATGGTGCTTCTGCTCTTTTGTAAATCGCTGTCAATATTTCTTCTGGCCAGGTGTTGATCCTGAGGACACATATAATGAAACACCTTATGAGAAGGGCTACTGCTTTGTCTCTTATCTTGCCCACCTTGTGGGGGACCAGAGCAAGTTTGATGCTTTCTTACAGGTTGGTGTCTTAGTCTTGAATTTGGCCGGGTTTCACATGTATCCCAGGGAAGCTCTGTATCTCAAGTGTACGCTTTGCAAGAAATATTTCTTTGCCATCCTACTTGGACTACTGTGTAGAATTCCAATCACCTCATTTCAAAGGATATGGTAGCTCTTGAGGGGGGCAATCAGAAAAATCATAGGGGTGGATAAATCCTCTATGAAGGAAGAACACAATATTAGCTTAGAGGGGGAAAAACGAGCGGGGAAGAATATGATAGCAGTATATAAAATTACACATGATATGGAGAAACTAGCTAGGGAGACATTTTCCTTTGTTTCTTATAATAGAATCAGTGATCATATGGGAAAGCTGGATGGTCAAAATTGTGAACAGATAAAAAGAAAATATTTTTCCACACAATCTTTAATGAAGTGCAGAGTATAGTTAAGGTATAGAACACACTGTTGTAAAATGTACTAATGATTGCTTCAAAACCAACTTCTTTAAAAGAGAATTAGACAAAACCATGGAGGATGAGGTTATCAATGGCTACTAGTCATGCTGGCAATGTGATACCTTCAGGATCAGAATCAGTTTGTCTCTGGATGCTGTTTGGTAGGAGAAGGGGCAGGAAAGTATTACTGTGCTAGTGCTCTGCTTGTGGACCCTTTCAGATGTCAGGCTGACTACTATTTAAGCAAAATGAGGCCTTTGATCTGATCCAGTAGTACTCTTCTGTTCTTACCGCAAGCACTGATTGATAGTGGATAATGTGATTTCTAGAACCTTTGTTTCCATCTTGCCATGCAGTAAAAGGTGCATTTGTCAGACGAGGATGTTCCAAAAAGAGTAGAAGTGTTGCTGCTGCCAAAATAATGTGTGGCATTGGTTTTAATTGTTTTGTATTTGTATTTTATTTATTCATTTAGTTTAGATCCCACCTTAAAACAAAATTGGGATTGAAAAGGGACAGCTGCAGATTGAATTTGCCAAGTGAAGAAACTCTGATTCATCTTAAGATGTAGTACTCCTCCAGGGGGAGATGCAGCCATCACCTGGAGATACATTTCTTAAGGGATCCATCAAGGATACCTGTCCTTAAGAAGCAGTGAACAAATAAAAGGAGTAAGGAGCTATCCTTCAAATAAGTTCAGTTTTACCTAACCAGCAACAAAGGGATCAATCCTAAATATTCTAAAATATTTGTGTTATTGAAGAAGGCCAAGAGTGCCTTTTTAAACAAGGATTGTTAGCCCAGAAGCTAAAATCTGGGATACTATGACTTTGCCATATCAATTTTTGTTTGAGGGCAGAGAATCACCCTGACATACTATTCCCCTCAGACCAAATCTTGTTTGTTTAGGTTGAAGACAGCAGGTGTAGATTGAACATGATTGTTGAAGTGCCATAAGTGCATTATACAGAACACAGCATAACTCAGGCTGATCTCTTTCTGTGGCAGGCTTATGTGAACCAGTTCAAGTTTCAGAGCATCACAGCTGATGATGCTCTGGAGTTCTACCTGAATTACTTCCCAGAACTGAAGAAGCAAGGGGTGGATACCATTCCAGGTCAGGAGTATTTCCTCCATAGTTTGTAGATCCAGAATACAACTTCCTTGAAGCTAGATGACAACTTGGCAGACATATGTTCTGAAGTTCTATTGAGTGACTTTTGGAAACACTTAACTTCAGCTGAAGCAAACATCCATTTCTGAAACTTCAAAGACCTTCTCCAGGTCATTAGCCAAGCACAATTGCTGTAGAAGCAGCATTCTGTAGTTGCATTTATAGAAGAATTATTCTGAGTTGGAATAAGTCCTTGATGCCATGGTAGATTTATTATTTGCAAATGTGAAATTGTAGTCTAGAGAACTAGTCTGGCCTTATATGATGGTATAGAATGCATGCTGAGTATTCCTGGCTTGATTGTTAGTCTCTTTTGCTGATAATTTCATTCTTTCTCTCTGACTACAGCAGATATTATTATATTGGTCTCTTGAACAACAATGTAAAAACAAATGCTGAAAGAATGCATGTGTCCTATAACTTTTAAGTACTAATGTTGCTTATTAAACTGTTAACTGCTGCTACTGGTTTTTTCCTTCCCCTCTTGTTCTTTGCTGTAGGTTTTGAGTTTGATCGGTGGTTGAACACACCTGGCTGGCCTCCATACCTTCCTGATCTTTCACCTGGAGAGGAGCTGATGAAGCCAGCTGAGCAACTGGCAGACCTCTGGGCATCTCCTGACCACAACATGGAGGCAATTAAAGCAGTAGATATCTCTGCTTGGAAAACATTCCAGCTGGTCTATTTCCTGGATAAGATCTTGCAGAAATCCCCTTTGCCAAATGGTAAGACTCCCTCTGCTATGCTGAAGGAGTGATCACAGAAAGTAAAGGGCTGTTTACAAGTGCTGGCCTAGCGGGATGCCAAGTGGTGATTCCAGGAACCAGAGTTCAGAGTATGAGATTTGGTAACATGATTCTGGGATTAGGACAGGGTGAGATGTTCTTTTTTAATGTATGGAGATTTTCATGCATTCTAGGAACAGAAAGGTTCTGCATCTCCTATGCCTATGGTGATTTAAAAAATAGAAACATGCAGAAATCTTGTGGCATCTTAAAATGGTGGTGTAAGAATATATAGAAAAAATACAAACAGTGGGTCTGAAGGCCCTCACAGTACAAGAAGATACAGCCTGAGAAATGTCTGTGCAAAGCTCAAGATAAAGCACAGTAACTATTTAGGAGGAGTAATGAGAAGATCCTATTGTTCTCTAGATTTGTTGTGCAGATTTCCTATACATTATAGGGAAGGGAACTGAGTGTAACCATCTGTTCTTATTAAGGAAATGTTGAGAAGATGAGTACCTTGTACCCCAAAATCTCCAAAGCAGAGAATGCAGAGCTGCGTCTTCGTTGGTGTCAAATCCTTCTCAAGAACAATCATGAGGCTGAGTTTGGCAAAGTGAAAGACTTCCTTCAGAGCCAGGTTTGTAGTTAGATAACTTCCATATTTGTGTCATCTATGCATATTAATCTTACAGCTTTCTCTCACTGGACTGAGAACTGATGCCAGTTTGTGGGTGGGAGAAAGGGGGAGTGTTGGTAATAAAAACACAAGAAGAGCCATGATAGATCAGGCCAAAAATCAATCTAATAGTCCAGAATTTTGTTTACATAATGGCCAACAAGATGCCTGTGGAATCCCACAAACAGGAGTGTGACAGCACCTCATGCTTATGCCAACCAACAACTGAATACACAGAGGAATGCTGCTTCTGGGTACCAGAGAGAATACATAACTGTCACGACAAGCAGCCTTATTGATAGCCCTGTCCTCCATAGAGTTCTCCAACCCACTCATCATTCAGTATACTGAAAAACATACAACTATGCTGAAACTGTTTGCAACTAGGAAAGGATAAACCTGGATAGATGCCTGGGATGTCTTACGATAGGTATTGGAGAATTTCCTAGCTGCCTTTTAAGTATATTGTGAGGCACTACAACCTTCTCAGTGATTTCTTTTGCGCTTCATTTCAGGGAAAGCAAAAATACACCCTTCCTATATACCGAGCTATGGTGAATGGTTCGGAGACTGCCCAAGCACTGGCTGCGGAAGCATTCTCTGCCACAGCTCCGCAACTCCATGTGAACGTCCAGAACTATGTCAAGAAGATCTTGGGATTGAAGACAAAAGGAAACTAAGAGGAAAAACACAAAGCCAAAGAAGTCTATTGTTTGAGCTTCAGCAGAAGTCTGTATATGGTGGGTGGAGAAGAAGCTAGCTGTCAAATGCTGTTTCCAGAGTTCATGGGTAGTTAAGGGACAGGTCCTGCAGTCTATGCAGTCTACTCTTTTCCTCAGGGATTGGATTAAAACACCGGGAATTTCTTGAATCTCCCAGAAAGTGTTCCTTCCTCATGGATAATTTGATGGTTTCTTTTCTTTCTTTTTTAAAGATTTGTAAAGATAAAGACAACATTACATGCACAAAATTTCAATGTGCATGTTTCCAACATGTCATGGTATATCAAGCCCACTAGTACCACTTTTGTTGTTTTCAATAAAAACAGTTGCTGATTGTTGCCAGAAACTGTTGCATTTTTATCTATCCATGTTAGCCTTGGTGAGTGAAAATAACCTCATGGTAGTATTACTGTGTGAGACTCTACTCCCCACCATCACCCTAATTGTATTTATTGGGGTCAGATATTTAGACTGACTAATCTTTGTAGCCATAACCATACAAGGATTTTAAGAGAATCCCAAGTGGCTGGGTACAGTGGCTGGAGTGGGTGTGGCTGGAGTGGAAGTTTTCCCACTGCCAGTAGAATAAAAACTCCCATTAGGTATGGGAACACATCTTCTGGAGAGACTCCAGTGACCTCTGCAGAAAGCTCTGCATTAGAGCTTTCCAAACTTTTCGTGTTGATGACACACTTTTTAGACACGCATCATTTCGCGACACAGTAATTCAGTTTTACTAGCAAACCTGGAGGTTAAGCTAACCCCTTATGAGGGATATAGACACATACATAAGTAGTAGTAACAAAATGTATGGGGACACAACATATCTCCTGAAAACCTTTCATATATTTTTAAAAATATGATTTATAAATAATAACATACATTTCCAAGATTGTAGGCAACACACCTATGCACTTTAGATAACACACCAATGTGTCACAGCACACCATTTGAAAAGCCGTGCTCTACATGCTTAGAGCTACAATTGTGGATGTTAGCACTGACAGTTGGTCCCCAAACAGGGCATGCCATTTGGATCTGTTAGATCCAGGCCCCCTCCATTTCCCCCGTGAGGCTGCCAGAATTGAACCTTCAGCCAGGGCAGTCTGGAAATGGCATAGCTAATTCCTCCACTCCTCTCCTCCCCACAGTTGTTTCTCATTAGGATGGAAATTTAAAAAGTAAAAATCTGTTGGGCTAAGCCTGGAAAAGAATCCCCACTTGTTGAGTGAGGTGGGACACACTTGGAAGTGACAGCCTACTTACTTTTTTGGTCTTCAGCTGCCATGTTTAGGATTGTTTTGCCATTCATAAAATGCTGTTCACATTTTTCATTTAAAAACTTGCAAGCAAATTATATGAAGTTAGGCAAAATTCTTTTTATATAAGAAAAAGGACAAGGTTTTTTGTGACAGCAATAGAAAATCATCCCCTACAATAGGAAAGGAAAATAGTTGGGCAATAAAATAGAAATTGGGATGTACACAAAAAACCCCCAGGGGAAATGGATGAGAAACCAGATAAGTTGAACAGTTTATAGAATAAAATGTGGTATAGAGTGTGTAGGCTTTTGAGGAACAGTATTCCAAGCTCAGCAGGAAGCTACAGAAAATGATCAAACAGTATTGAGAAAATGAGTCCTAACTCTCAAGTAGATAAAGAGAAATCAGAGGGAAAGGAATTATAAAAACAGCAAGATCCAGTTAGGACAAGTTTATAAGTAAGGAGGGAAAGAAAATGTGGATCAGCAGAGAGAAAATTAAAGAACTGCTGCATAGTTATAACAATGAGGGAAAACAACAAGCTGCAGGGAGCCCATTAAGAAGATTAGTACAATTAAAATGTCCAAACTGAGTGCATCTTTACAATGGTAATGTAAGAGACAGAAGCAAGCTTTCATGTGGATAGGGAGAGACAAAAGAAGAAACAGCAGAAAATATTAATTACAAGCATAATTGGTATACAGGGAGATGATATTTCACAAAATGGGATAAATTCAATTTTATTGACATCTAACTTAATGTTTTTTTAATTACATTTCTGTATTGTCATTTAAAACAAATGTTTATATGCTGGTTTACACTTAATTTTTTAAAATGAATACAGTCATCTCTCCAGATTTGCTAGGGTTAGGGGTACAGGACCCACGTGAAAATGGAAAAACCGTGAAGAACTCTAGGTCCTCCCAAACCATATTTAACACACAAAAAAATATGATCACCATATTCAACCCACCGTGGATTCCTTTGAGGCATCAGAGCTCCTTCACAAGGCAGAAGTGGGTGGGTGGTGGGGCTTACTGCCACTTCCACTGCTGCCCCATACTACTTTTAAGAGGGACTTACAAGCCTCATTCACAGTTTCTCAGCCTCACAAGACTTGCAGTCCCTATTAAAAATGGCATAGGGAGGCAGCAGAGGTGACAGCAAATAATCCGTGAATAATCAAATCTGCAAAAGTGAAACCTGCAAATGTGGAGGGCTGATTATATATTTATATTTAAAACACCTAATTTAAAATTAAGAAGAATTGTAAAAGTCCTGGTTTTATGGCAGCCTCAAAACTGTTTCAGAGGGTTTCTTAGGCCCAGAAACCATTTTTGTGGAAGCACTGAGGATGTTGGGGAGCTTGTCTCTTTTCCTAGTTCTGCAAGGAGAAGCAGTGCTATCTGCAGAACTGTCCCGTTACATCTGAGTCAAATTTTTGTGCCTTTAAATGACCTCATGAAGACTTCTGGTCTTGAAAGGTGCTATATGAATGATAAATGACATATCCATTCTTTCTTTTTTTAAAAAAATCCAAGTGACCAAGGTGATAAAAGTCTTTTCATTTGCCTTTCAAATCGAATGAGGCAAAGAGTATGGATAGACATTTTACATAATGCCTTATTGAAGATGACATGAGTGAGGCAGTAATATCAGCAAGTATAGAACAAAATGTTGGGGAAGAAAAAACAACAGTATAATTCTGATAATTTAAAGCAGAGGAATAAATATGTTGATCAATTAGGAAATTATCTACGGGGAGGAAAAAAAGGAAAAGGAGCTGAAAATTGAGAGCTGTGGAATACTAGTAAACCTGTGGAACAGAGGAAGGACATGAAAACCTTCTAACAGGAACCCCAAAAAACAGGATGAGAAAGAGATTGAACTGAATGCCAATTGTTAGTCCCAAATAGAGTAGGGCCATTGAATCAATGGGACTTAACATCAGTGTAGACTTAAACCGATCACACCGATTGAATGAGTTACTCTATTTTCAAGGAGTTGAGAGGGGAAGGGAAAGAAACTACAATTAGATTTAACTCGTACTGTGGAACACAATAGGCTTAAATACTTTGAGTACACCAGATCCTGTTCGATCTTAGAAGCTTTGCAGTGTTAGGCCTGGTTTGTACTTTGATGGGGAGCTGCCAATGAATATCAGGTGCTGTAGATTATATTACAGAGGAAGGCAATGTCAAACCACCTTTGAATTACTCTTTGTCTGAGAAAGCCATATGAAACTTATGGGGTTGGCATAAGTTGATAGGTGGCTTTGAAGCCAACTTTCCAACTATCCTAGTCTGGTAGAGATAGATGGCACTCATTAATACTCTTGCCACCCAACTTCCTCAGCTGCTTTTAAAATGTCTTGATTTTTGTCTTCTCCTTCCAATTTTCTCCTTTGAGTCAATGAAAAAAAAGTCAGAGGTCACCTACACATGGGTGGTCTTATACCTTCCAGCTCTCCCACTTTGGCGATGATAGTTCCAATTAATCCTCTGCTGTCCCACTTTCTTAGCTCTTTTTAAAGTATCCTGGTTGCCTCTTCATCCCACTTTCCTCTCAGCTTACTTTACTTACTGCAAACAGAGTTCAAAGTGCAAAAGTAGTTTGGATTTAACAGGAGAGAGGGTATGAAGTTTTGCCCTTCCCAGCAGGCTCATTTAGGTTTCTTCTTTTTTCAGTTTTTCACAAATCAGGATTTTTCTGCTTAAAATAGTAGTTTTGTTTGTTCTTCCCTTCCTCCCCTTTTGCTGCCTGATCACACACTTTTCACCACACTCTGATGTTGCTTGGCTACACTTGTCCTAGTTGCAGCGTTATGCTGAAAGCACACACTTCCACACAGCTCTGTACCCCTAAATTTAATACTATATAGAATAAGAAGAATGTCAAGTGTTGTATGATACAGTGAAACACCTTTCTGCTACCAATAAGTGATTAGATATTTTAGCAAGAAGAAGATCAGCCTTCATATTGGTTCTTGTTACTTTCTTGATTGCTTTGCATTTTGGACTAGTATTTTTAGTAGCAGGGGAATATGTGGAAAGCATTCCTTTTTTTTCACATTTTTTCAAAAAAAGAGGATTATAGACTCCTGTTGCACAGTTTATGGTGAAGTTTTCTAACATAGCTAGTATCTCTTCTCTCATTGCTTCCACCCCCATTCTGCCATTAGCTGCTGACCGCATGTTGGGTGGACCGTTTGCTTTTTGTGGTTTTCCTCTCGTCTTTGCAACTCTCTCTTAGTTGCTACTGCATCTCACCAGTGTGAGACAGGAAGGTACCTCCCTGATGTGACTGAGCAGGGCTTAAACTGTTCCCCCTGAGCAGTTGTTGGTTCTTGAGGGTTCTCTGGAGTGTTCTCACTAGCAGAGAATCAGATGCCATCTGTTAGCTGAAGCAAGACAAAATGGAAGCAGAGAAGGACGTCTGTGGAGAAGTAAATGGATTCTTAGGTAAGAAAAAGGAAAATGGACTCCAGCAGACTTCTCCCAGAGCCTGCCTGACAGTCCTTCAACCGGTATAAGTGTAGCTGCTCAGTATTTGTAAGTGGTCTGTTATATGGCAGTACTGGTGTAATGGAGCCAAGGCTTGCAGGATTGAAGTTCTGGGACTTTCTGAGTGACAGGCACAATGCAGTTATCTGCCACTCTCCTACCTCTCCCCCCTCGGCCCTAACCTTGGACTTCTTTGTCCTCACTGACTTTATATGAGTGTACACAGCAATGATGTTATTGTTGTGAGTCATTACTGTTCTAATTCAAAGTATTTTGTGGTAATGGGGTCCTGCATGAGTAATGCCCATTACTTTTACAAAAGACTTGGTCTTGGTGGAGATGAAAACTGATAGAAAAAACAAACATTTCCTAGATAACATCCAACTGCCTGCATTTGGGGATTATCCTTGGGAATCTAGCTACAGAGACTGTCATGATGACACTTCAAAATTTGCCACTATACCATTGTGTAGCACCTATATGAATTTATTACTCTGACATTGAGCCACAAGAGATGTTGGAATTGCTTATCCCTTGGTTGAATATTTCTCTCTGATTAGGTATTGCTTGAATGCTACCCCTTCATGCTGCTGTTCTAGATCATCTGGGACTTGCCCACTTCTGTCACTGCTAGCAATGGCTAAAAAACGAGGTTAGGGTTTTATACTTCTCTGCCAATTGTGCTGTTCGCACACAAAGTGGTTAGTTTTCTAGTCATATCTCTGCTGCACAGCAGGTGGCAGCAGTTAACTTGAGAGATAGATATAATGAGACTGCCTTTCTCCTCTGTAGCCCTGCTTAGTACTTGGATGGGAGACTGCCAAAGAATGCCAGGTGCTGCAAGCTATATATTTCAGAGGAAAGAAATGGCAAAACTGCCTCTGTGTATTCTTCGCCTAAGAAAACCCTATACAATTCATTGGGCCAGCGTAAGTCAGCTGGCAACTTGAAGGCATGTACACACACATACAGAAGAAGATAGCTAGCTCTCCAGCTGCTGTTTGCTAATGATTTGATGATCGCTAGTAGCTGTATTTGGGTGGGTGGGTGAGTGGAATCTGGAAGTCGTAGTAGAAGAAAAAATATTACCAAGTATATTAATATCCAATATATTCAGATATTTAGAAACTGAAATGTTAAAGATCCAATGTGACTTTGCCATCTCAGGCTTGTGGCGGGGGAGAGATTTGTCCACGACCTACTTTCTTTCTAATCTTTATTTACAGTAGTCTCCCATTACAAAGCTCACCTGTCCCCACAGGCATGCAACTTTGCCCCTTTTACAACCGCTCACTGTTTTTTCCACTGGTACAGCCAATGGGGTTCAAAGCTTGCTTTCAATACTTTCAGTTATATTTGCCCTGATGTCACTTGCTCAGTTATGTTAGTAAGTAAGTGCTAAGTGGAGCGCTAGGGGAACACACAATATTGGTTGAGACCTTTGAGTGAAAGAGGTTGGGGAGGGATCAGCAGTTGTCATTTTGAAAGCTATTTTATTGTGGAAAGAAGTTACCAAGGCTACCAGAAAGAACAGAAATCAGACTATTGCAACCCCAACATACTAGCTAGGTTATTCCAGGAGATCACTTTTCCAAGTTCTGCCCCAGAGTGGAAGACTCAAAAACACATGTCTAAATGAATGTATTTGGCTTATCTCAGGCTATCCAGATGCTTAGTTTGTAAGAAGATCCTGAACATCTAGGTCATTAGGTGATTGTCATTGGCAGTTCAGAGGTAATATTTTGAGAAGTCATGGTCCAAACAAGAATCTCTACCTGAAAAGCACTGTGATATCATGGCATTACTATAAGGATTACATGTACAACCGTGATGTCCTTGTTTTCGTTTCTATACTGTATTCTCCCCTTTTAGCTCAGATCAGTCTGGCACAAATGACCCAAATGTGCCTTGACCTATCAAAGTTACATGGCAAGTTGCAATCAGAGCTGGTTGCACAGGTCATATCTGCAAAGATGGTTTGTTTTGACGCTGATCTGACTGAGTTATTGAGTAAAAGGCTCTGGAAGTCATTGAGCCATAAGAGTTCATGGAAGCATCTTGTGGAGTGTAGGAGGATTACTCTTAATACATCACAGCCATCTTAAATCATTGCTGTCATCTGGCAGCTGCTGCCAAATTCTTCCCTTGTGTCCAGTATATTATAAGAGGGCCCTACATACTAATTGTTATTGTAGGCCCTATTGTAATACATTTCATAGCAGGGCCTAGTATCACGCGCAATACTGGATACTGTTGAGGTCCTCCAGCAGCACTCGTGCCTCTGTGTAAAGATGGGGAATTATTCGCTAAAAAGGGAAGCCTGTGAGAGGTAGAGTAACCCTATGGGATCTTTTCACTAGTGTGTACCAATACTAACTGTAGGACACCAGTTGGAGATCAAAAAGAATGTTTTTATTTGGGAGAAATTCACAAACATATGCAATACTCAAACAATCTCATACACAAGGCTAGCTAAGGTAAAGGAGAGAAATGGTTGGATAGTGAGACTTTGGGGTGAAATGTGTAATAGTTAGTATTCCTGAAGCAGCAGAAGGTTGGGGTGAGCTGTCTCAGCCTGGGGAAGCCTGAGGACAGTACAGTGAACTGGAATCTGGGGACCCTCATGCAGCATGACGCACCATGTGTGTTCAAGGTACCAGGAAAAAAAAGGCTGAGTTGGGGTTTAAATACTGTTCTCCCTCCATATACATGGGTTTGACACTCACGGATTTGATTATTTGTGGTGCCAGCTTGCCTAGGCCCCATTCTCCCCCTCCCATTCCCTTGCCGAGTCTGCTGCCTCTGCTGGCGCAATCACCCCAGTGATTGATGCGAGAGTAAAAGGAAGGAAAGATCTTTTCCTCCCCAGCGCCATCTCCTGCGGGCTGCTGTTGGCACAATCACCCCAGCAGTGGATGGGAGGGTGAAGGGGAGGAAAGATCTCCTGCGTCACCCCCAACTGCACAATCGTGTGGGTGGGGACACCCACGCTCTCCTGCACTGCCCCCATCCACGCAACTGCACGGGTGGGGCTGGTGAGCAAGTGAAAGGTGGGGGTGGCAAGAAAGCAAGTGGGAGGATCTTTCCCTGTCTGTGCTCTCCTGTGTGCTGGGGGGGGGCGAGAGGTACAGAGGGGAAGATCTTCCCCAGTGGTCATTTGCTGGGGGGGTTTCTTTTGTGGGGGTTCAGTTTCTCTGTCCCCTGTGAATGTGCCTACTGTACTTTTTTTCTGCCCTGAGGGAACTGTATGAATTGCTGTCTGGTAGAGCTGACAAAGGAGCCTGGAAGGTTCTGACTGCCTTTGCAGCCAGGCGACAAAACATCGAAGGAAATCGCAATAGTCTCTTAATTACTGGAGAGGTAAACAAAAGGGCTGTTTCTGTGGGAAAGAGGTAGTAAGATGTGACCTTATAGAGGCTCCTTCTAGCAGCTTTGTTTGCTATTGTTTTATAGGCTTGGGTACTTCAGAGAACTGTCTAAACTCATCAGATTAAGTTTTCCAATTGAGTCTCCTAACGTTAGAACCTGACCATATTGAGACTTTTCTGCTAGTTTCGGGAAGCTTCTAGTCTAAGTCCCTTTTCCACACAGCTTTTCACCCATAAGTGCAAGATTTATATTTATTTCAGGCCAATTAAACAATGTTTAAAACCAGTCATACTGTATCACAGTCTCAGGGTGTCCAGCATGGTAGCTTTATACCCTTCAACTATCCCAATTTGGCAGGAACAGTTCCAATTAATCCTTTCCTGTCCCACTTTGCAGCTGCTTTTAAAATGTCCTAGTTTCTCTCACCTCCTCTCACATTCTCCCTCTGTCTTGGGCTAACTTCAGTTGCTGCAAATAGACTTGAGATGTAAAAGTAGTTTGCACTCAGTTAATTCAGTAGGGAGGAGAGGAGGGAGCAGTGTCTTGCCTTTCCCACTGGGCTCAGCCAAAAGCAAACTGCTGCAGCCTCTTCCAGTTTGTATGTTCTTCCTGATTAACAACTTTTGCCATCTTAACCACACTCTGATGTTGTTTGTCCACATGTGTTGTGGTTTTCATCTATGAAATGTTGGAGGGTACACTGGTTTCTTCAGCCAAAGGTGTCTGACAGTACCAGTGGTAGCACCAGAAAAACTATGGAGGTTAACACAGAAGGGATAAAGTGGAAAGGATGTTATGCAACCATTGTCTCATATTACATTTCTGAAAGAGAAATAATCCAGTATTTTTTTCAATCATTTTTTTTCCTATGAAGCACCTCCTATTAGTTTTATATTGTTAACTTTGAAGTAAGACTACTTAGGATTGCAGGTTTATTTTAATATCAGGTTTTTGATTGGTTTCAATATAGTACCTTTCTTTCTAATGATGGCAACAATATGTGGAGGGGAGATGGAGAGCAAATTGTGCTCTCCATCTTGATTGCACTGTTGGTATGATAGCAGATGGACCTTATAGAAAGGTAGGGTATGGGCAAAAGGCACATTGCAGGGGCTTTTGCAAATCTTACTTTTTCTACATGATGACATCATTTGGTCACGTAGGATTTGGAAAATATATTTTGGTGGGACTGCGATTCCAAGAATTCTCCAGCTACCGCAGCTGGGAAATGTAGTTCAAGAAATGCCATACTTTAAAAGTGAGAAAGATTTGGAGACCTTTCAGTCCATTCTAGCACTGATTCCACCTTAGCTGTCATTGGCCCTTTCACACTTACCCAAACAAAGGACTATGTTTCCACATTACCTGCCATGGTTCTGCCCTATGGAATCTAGGGACTGGCAGTTTAGGGAAGGGTATTTAGAATTCTCAGCCAGAGATATCTACTGCCTCACCAAATTACAATTCCCAGTATTCCACAGGGTGCAGCCGTGGTAGTGTCATGTGAAAGAGCCCTCAATGAGTTGCAATAGGAGAGTCATCATAACTAATGCACCCCATTTATAGCATCAAAGAAAAAGATACAAACTTAGCCTAGTGATATTTCATCAGTTTGTAGAATCATCTATACCTCTGAAATATTCAGCTGAAGAAGGTAATGGGGATACAGTAGGGAAAAGGAAACTTTCATTACTGTCTCATTTGGGCCTTGGTTCATGACCTGTTATACCAGTGGTTCTCAACCTGTGGGTCCCCAGATGTTTTTGGACTTCAGCTCCCAGAAGCCCTGAGAATTGACCATAGTGGCTGGGGCTTCTGGGACCTGAAGTCCACAAACATCTGGGGACCCACAGATTGAGAACCACTGTGTTATACTTTAGCACAGTGACAAGTGTCCCACCTTTTTTTTCCTTTCTCACAGGTCATGATAATTGTATGTTGCTCATCACTAGTCTTGGAAGGAAATCATCTTCTCTTATTGTACCGACACAATTTCAAGCCCTAAACACAGGGCAATTGTCTTTTAATAGCTTTTAATCCACTTTTTTTGTATGTTGGAGCCCAAGGAGAACATGGTTGCTTGGAACGTACAGGCCACTAGGGGGTAGTCCCATCTAAGTTTACTTGGCCTGATGCACCTGTTTCTTAAGGTTGGAGGAGAATAACTTTGACCATCCAAGTGTGGTTAGGCATGTGGATGGTTAAATTGTGTTCTAAATGAACTCCTCAGGTCCTAGAAGGAAAGAGAATGGTTGGCAATAAGTGTTAAGTATTATAGTTCAACACCCTACTGACTGCAAGTGGTAAAATGTCCTCAGTCTCCTGGCAGCTTAAGCAAAGTTGTGTATGCAAAGTTTTCTGAGTGAATCTTGACTGCAGCTTCTCCACAGTCCTGCACAAACAGAGACTCTTACAGTATGAGCCAGGAGTGCTCCATAGGGAGGTAACTAGAGAGTCAAGGATGGTAAGCTCCTTTGATCAGAGTACAGATCCAGATTAGGAGAAGGGAATCTACGGCCGTGTAGGTATTTTGAATCTATCATCCTCATCCAGCATGGCCAGTGGTAACAGACTGTGGGTGTTGCAGACCAAACCTTCTAAAGATCTGTCTAGATGATGCAGTGCTTAGAGAAACATCGTGGTCTTTAAAAAAAGAGCTCTTCCAAGCTCTTGAATGATGCTTCCTGATAAGTACTTATTAGGTCAACTGAATTTTGTATGAACAGCTCTGTATTTATCTCTTAAGATTCCTTTGCATCTTTAATTCCAGTCCAGTTGCTCACAAAAAAATGCTTTATTTTGTCAGTGTAACATCCTTAGCTGACATGAGCCTTATTCACAGAACATAATCACTATTCATGGCACATGAACGGGGAAGCAGAATCGTAGCCACTTGCACTACTCTTTCAAATCTCCCATACATACTTCCCTTAACAGAAAACCTGCAATAGAAATCACATGCATTCATAAGACAAGGAACCAAATATAGTGCCACAACACTATTAATCCAAATAAAGGTATTGTGCAGCTTTAGA
Organism: Iguana delicatissima; assembly: GCA_948472985.1. NCBI lineage: Eukaryota > Metazoa > Chordata > Lepidosauria > Squamata > Iguanidae > Iguana > Iguana delicatissima. The sequence goes on along the minus strand of CAOKZL010002230.1, from coordinate 92,677 downwards.
TTTGGGGGAAGGCTGTCCCTCCCTTGCTCCCTCTCTCCCTCCTCTTCTTCCTCCTCCTTCACACACATGTGTAATCAAAAAATCTACAACATATTTAAAACTTGGAAGCGTTACTTTTTTGAACTATAACTCTCAAAATCTGGAGCTGCAGTCCTCAAAAGTAATACTTCTGAATTCTACAAATTCATAGTTCCTCAGAGAGAGAAAATAACACCCTATGAATATTCAGTTGTACTGTGTAAGTCCCATTCTGTTTTTTTAAAAAAAATGAAAATGGAGGAGTCAGGAGCAGCAGGCACAATCCTGTTTTTCTCCTCATATCCCAGTGAGCCCATATCATGGATCTGTCCCTTATGTTGGGCTGATGATCTCCCCGGTCAACCTCGGATTTATTAGCTCATTCTCCCAAGTTTGACTCAAAAAGAGAACCTCTAGAAACAATTTGTTGTAAAATATGTGCACTCAGTTAATTGGCTTTGGATAAAAATGCTCTAGCTCAGTCCTGTACACATTGATTTTCTTTAATGTTCCCATTCTGAAGATTCTCTTCTAACACAAAAGACGAGTTAAAGTTCTAGGGACTGACTTTTCTATCTCTTTGGTTTAATTTTATTAAAGGTCTACAACAGAGGATGGCAACCTGGTTACCCCTATAGGCTTCTATTGCAACTCCCATAATCCACAATCAAGCTGAAAGAAATTGAGCTGCATCCAGACCTTCGGTTTAGGCCTTTAAATGAGAACACAGTGACAACAGCTACACACAGGCAGGGAGAAGGAGATCCCGTCCCCAAAGTGGTTCCCCACCCTTGTCATACTGGTGCATTTTTAAGGCTTGTGTTTAAGTGCCTTCTCTCCTTTTGCTTTCTCCATTGTCTGTGCCCACCAAGAACAAAATTGCATTCTCAAATAAATAATAAATTGTTGCAGATGCAACCCCTGTGGCACCAACATCTGAACTGGGTCATGCACGCGCCTACCTTCCACTCCCACTCTATTCTTTTGATAAGTGTGTGACTCCTTAAAAACTCAACAGGTGAAGCTTTCTCCATCCACTGCCAATAGCATACTTAGGAAAGCGGAACCTGCTGAATTTTTGTTTGCCATGCAGCTGCCAAAACCTAGGAGCCCTCCATAAGGAAAAAGAGAAAAGAAACTGCTGAGTAAGTGTGATTTCTTTGCTTACAGGCTAAAAATTGCTATGGCCTGTATTCACCTCTTGTGACCTCTTGACCATTCAAAGAGTAAAAGACTAAAGTGGAAGATACTCCATTTATGGCTGTTAGGGCAAATGTCATAATCAGGTGGAAGAGTTCACCAGCAAGACCTGGTGCCTCCCATGTGGCATCAGAATATTAGGGCAAACCCCATGCCAGGCAACATTCTCAGAAATGAGTTTGACGTCAATAGGGTGTGACAGGTATACTGCTTGTGGCCCAGCAAGCTAAACAGGTTGGTGGCCTGTTTGAATCTCCAGAAAGCTGCAGCTGATGTAAAGAAATATTCAGATACCTTTAAGGCCTACTTTCTGCCAAGTAGAGGTGGAGAGAAGGACATCTGTCCAGCTCATCACACAATAATCCCAGCTCAGTACATGTACAGGGAAAACGAGCCCCTTTGAATTCTGAGACAATGAATGTTTTCACAAACAATGACTGCATCAGGTTTTTTCCCCCTATTTCCACAGCCTGTCTGTTGAATGCAAAACTGACACTGAGTCGAATATGCTCATTTGGTTATAAGACAACTCCTTTCCACTTTTGAACTTACTCTGACAACATTAACAAGAGAAGCAATGAAGCCTAAGTGTTCTTACATCATGCTGCTTGTGAAAATGCTTTGCTTTCATCTTGCATGGTAGCAGAAGGGGGCAGTGGAGGGCAAGGAGCTGTAGAGTTTTTGCCCAACCCTAATATTTCTGTACTAAATGATTAAAGGCCTCCTGTTTCGAACTGTGGTCAGGAAAAACCAATAAGCATCCCCTCCCCACTGATACTTAATAGTCAAAGACACAGTTATCTATAGTCCACACTGGCTTGTGCCACAACAAAGAAGTTGTTGTTGTTGTTGTTATTTGTAGCTGATGCAAAAATGTCATTTGTATTTGCTAAAACTGACAAAACAGCTTCCAGTGGGACAGGCCTAAATACCATAAAGGCACCAGATACCATCTGATCTTGGAAACTAAGAAGGGTTGGTCCTGGTTAGTACTTGAATGGGAGACCAGCAGTGAATACATGGTGCTGTAGGCTGTATTTCAGAGAAAGGAACTGGCAAAACCACCTCTGAGTATTCCTTGCCTAAGAAAACCCTATGAAATTCATGCGGTTGCCATAAGTCAACAGGCATCTTGAAAACATCTACACACAAACACACATATGGAGCTATGTTAGTCTGTGATACCAAAACTAGCAAAGAATCTTGTGGCTCTTTAAAGACTAAACAAATTTATCATAGCATGGTTGAGGTTCAACCATATAGACTAAAAATAGGAAATGTCAGGCTGTGAGGCCAAACTTTGACCTTCTAGAGATCTAATCCAGCCCTCCTGTGTTTCCTAGATGATCTTCCCATGGCACCACTGTTTGGTGGCTTCATAATTCATGCATGGATCCCTCCCCCCATTTAAAATGCTGAAAGGCTTCTTTTAAAAATTAGATACTAGTAGCAAGAGCTTTACACTAAATTACAATGCTAATTTTGGATCCACACCTTTGCCTCTGCGTTCACCCACTACTGGAATGCGACCACTAAGAACTTCTCTGAAATTAACTTAGCCTTAGAGTTGACAAAAAATAGCCATACTTGACATATACAGTACTGGGTATATGTCATAAATCTTATTGATGAGTTTGGAAATTTTATTTTTTTAAACTATAATTCCCAAAACTCCGTAAGCAGCATGACCAGTGACCAGGGTGCCTGGGGATTCTGGGAATGTAGCCCAAAATGTACACTTTTCAAGTTCTAAATCTTGGACAATGCTCTGTATATCTGATGAAGTGAGCTATCATCCCCAAAAGCTTAAAATATAATCGATTTGTTAATCTTTAAGGTTCTATCATACTTTTTGTCTGTTTGGGGCATTATGCCCATGTACCTCCAGGAAATACCAGTAATTGTACTTTTTACACACTTACATAGTTATCCAGTACCTCCTTACTCAAGCACTTTACATTTACCTATTGTAAAATGGGGCAGCTGAAAAGATATTCTGCATGTGGACACACCTGGGCAAAACTCCCACAGACATGCACTCACATGGCTCAGAACAGCCACCATTGACCCCTTTACATTATTTAGCGGCCTTATCAGTAGGTGATCCCAGCCTCTGGAATGCCCTCCTTGGTCTATCCTTTTACCAAGTGGTAACTTTTTAAAAAAAATTCCATCAGGCTTTTAGAAAATCACTGCAACGGGCTTTTAATCTTCTGTGCCATCTTGTTGATTTTTATCATCTTAGAAATTTTAAAGGGTTTTAATTCTATACAGTGTTTAATGATATTTCAAAATAACATACTTTTTTTACTCATTATTCTTGTATGCATTTTGATGTGGATCTGTTTTCCTGTCATGTAAGCCACCTTGAAGAATGTCAGCATGATGTAATAGTTTGAGTCTCAGAGACTAGAGTTCAAATCCCCACTCAGCCATGGAAGACCACAGTCACGTAGGGACGAGGGGGCCAATAGAGGTGGATCACCCCGAGCGGCAATGTTTTTGGGTTGGCCCAGGACATAGCCACACCCCTGTGCACTGTGGCCATGCCCTCACTCACCGTGGCCATGCCCTCACGCACCATGGCCATGCCCTGAGCACCACAGCCATGCCCCTGCGTGCCATGGCCATGCCCCCTCCCACCCCCCCTCCACACACTCCAAGCTCCGCTGCTGGAAGCCCACTGGGTGACCTTGGGCAAGTCACCCCTGTTCAGCTTCAGAGGAAGACAATGACAAACCCCCTCTGAAAAAAATCTTACCAAGAAAACCTTGACACAGGAGAAAAGGTAGGATATAAATGAACCAAGGAGAAGGAACAGAGTTGTAGTTGTAGTCCTAGTAGTGACACTACTTGGAATATACGACATTATCCAATGACACCTCACAAATTCCTAGATTCTTCTACAGAATCTGAATCACAGATGGTCTAATACTCTAATCAGCAAAACCTGGTAGATTGTGAGATCAAAATTACAAACAAGGCTACATCCTTCTAAACATGAAAAGTCCATTTAGCTCTTGCAGAAATCCATTTTTCTCCCATCCAGTACTGCTCCTTTATACTTCTTGAAGACCACCCATCAGTACAGGCACAAGAAATCCTGACAGCAAGGCTTCCTTCAACCTTCCAGTTATCATGCTGTCTGAGGAAGATGGAAAGGGAATACGCATGGAGAGCATCAGGTTGGCTACTTGTTTTTGACAAGTAGACATAATAGCAGTTTCCAGGCATACTCAGTGGGAAATAAGTCTTCTTGCATTCATTGATGCTTACTGCTGAGCAAAAATACATAGGATCAGGGTCCTTGTTCCATTGAAAGTAATGTAATGGCACCAAATCATACAACTAATTTAAATCCTACTAATATCTAATGGACCTTTAGTGAAATCCTGTACATGTCCATTCAAAGACAAGTCCCATCCACTTCAACAGTGTTTATGCCCAGGCAAGTGAGTATGAATTGCCATTTGAAACTTACTTTAGCAGCAAGCAACATCAACAAAGAATGCTGTGGCACTCTAAATGACAATTATGTTGCACCATGCTGTTTTGTGAAGTGCTCTTCATCAGGTATGTGAAGCATTGCAACATTGATTGATGATATTTACTAATGTTTTATCTCTGATTCTGAAATTCATCTGGCTGCCTTGTGTATCTCCAGTCCAATGCCTTGTGCTTTCCTCCTATGGGATGGCAGTTGCCCCACCAAGCCCATTTTTATAGTTTTTATAGCAGGGGAGGTACAAGCAGGGCAGTTTATCTGCTTTGATGAGCCAACAAACAGCAGTGATATGAAAGGCAGAAGGAGAAAAAAATATACCATCTTGGGTGAAACTGGCATAGTCCCTGCCAATCTCTCTTCTAGTAATGATTAAACTGTCAGCCCCGATTTCCCGGCAAGGTAGGCTGGCACTGACCCAGGTGGCACATATTATGCAAATTCCCCAGGCAGGAGCTGAGTACCTGCGCTTGGAATTCCCCTAGAGGTTGAGATCATGTTACTTGCAACGCCCTATAAAAGGGACAGGGATGGGGAGGGGCTGAGCCTTATGCAGCAGGAGTCACAAATACCAGGGCACAGGTGAGCAGCTGAACAGTCTCTGGGACTCTGCTTTGTTAGCCTATTCTTGCGTGGATTAACTGTTGCCATTGCTGCTGGAGCACCTGCTGGGTAGGTACACGGGAAAGACTGGAAACCAAGGGGGTGGGATGGATATGGCATAGCTGGGCCTGATCTGGAATTCAGCTCTTTTCTTATAAGGATGTTACAGAGGGTGGGAAGGAAGTCACTATTTTTTTTTACTACACCTCCCAGAATCCCACTGCCAGACCATCTTGACTACTGGGTTCTAGAAGCTGGAGTCCCAAAGAATGACTTTTCCAAACCAGGCTGGCTGGAAGCATTTTGGGAGCTGTAATCCAAAACAGTAACTTTTCCCTAGGTCTTGAAAACTTTGTACCCTTTGCTGCAGTGCTCTCGATTAGCTGGTTATTTTCCTGCCAATGCGTAATTAGCCTCTTGACACCTCCCTGCCTCCAAAACACGTTTTTGATTGCGACAAGTGATGGAATGACCATTACCTTTTGTGTTCTGCTTATGATCTTCCAAATGCATCTGACTGACCATCACTGAAAACAGAATATTGGATTAAATTGGCCACTCAATCTGATTCTGCCAGGCATTTTTTTTTTAATGTTGCTCTGAACTCAAAGAAGCTTAAAATTTTTTCTTTTTGATTCCAGTCCATCCAGCTTTCTTAAGATAATGTTTGGGTTGGGTTGGCTCGTTCATTCTACCTTGTTTCCAATATAATCTGGAATTTAGCATTTGTATACCTCCAGCATTGAAGCACAGAACTGATGGGGCTCCTCCTGCCCTGCCCTGAGGACTTATGGTGTATGAGCAAGATGAAGGGGCAGCAGTGGGGGACGAAGAGATTAGGGATTGTCTGCAATGAATGATAATGGCTGAGTGACTAAGTGAAGCCAGCTTGAATCAGTATAGATTTTTTTTTTAACCTAAGTAAGCCATTGAGCACTCAATCTTTTCTCCAATATTTGGGAGCTTCTAGTGGAACGTGGCAAAAGGACTTGCTAGGCCCTTGAGTCAAAGGAGTATCTCAAAATATATGCACAAGAGTCAACATTGACTTTATATCTCTGTCCTAGAAAGAAAAGGCAAACCCACATACATTAAAATGCAAAATTTTTATGGGTACCTGGGAAACTCAGCAGCCTCTCTTCAAAGTTAATGGACAGGGGGATTTGGAATAAGTTATAGGTGTAAAAGCTCTTTTTTTAATTTTTCTTTTTGGTTTTCTATGTATTTATTTTTGCTTGTATTTCCCACGTCAGGAGAAAATGTTGTTTCTGTACCAAAGTCACATTATTGTGGCTATTGCTTTTATTCCAAATCGCAAGAGTTACTATTTGCAGTGGGGAATAAAGTGCTAGTGTGATTTAAGGTGTACTGGTTAGAGCAGGGGTTCTCAATCCTTTCTGAGCTATGTACCCTTTGGCAGCCTGGTAAAACCCACAGACCCCTCCACAATAATGTGTGATCTAGTGGTGGGTCTAATAACTGCTGTAATTTCAAAGCAGAAATGAGCATAAATCCTATTTTGAGATACCTGTGACAACTGTAAGGTGAAAGTATCTGAAGTTTCTAGTGGTGACAAAGCCACAAGCACTGCCAGTGCTACTCTGGTTTGTTGTTGATATTCATAATTGAAAGAAATGTTACATTTCAGTTAGAAAGGCTGGTGAAAATGAAAAAGAGTTAAAAGTGTTGGACTGGGGAAAATTCAGATTCAGATCTTGGATATGAAGCTCGCTGGGTGACTGTGGCCTTGTTGCCTTCTCTGTTAGCCTGCCTCAAAGGTTGTTGTGAGAAATTTGTGTGCCACTTTGAGCTGCTTGGAGGAAAAGTAGGATATAAATGTAATAAATATTGGTTGGCATCTTGTTATTTAGTCCCAACTGAAGTAGACCCGTTCAATCAGTTGCTGAATGGTGATTCAAAACATAGATAAACCAATGGATTAAGTAGGTCTACTTTAGTTAGGACTAAAACAGAATTTAGTCTATTATTTTTAATGAATTTGGACTGCAATTTGATTTATTGCAAGGTCTCCTTGCCTATAGAAATATGTGCTCTCTGTTTTGGGGGCCCACCTGCGATGCTGGTGAGACTAGGAGGACTTAGGTTGTTGTAGGTTTTCCAGGTTTTGAGGCTGTGTTCTATTAGTATTTTCTCCTGACATTTCTCCTGCATCTGTGGCTGGCATCTTCAGAAGATATGGTGGCATGGAAATGAACAGAGTATATATACTTGTGTAGTCCCCCAGGTGGGAGGGAGCAAGTATATATACTCTGTTTCACTTCCATGCCACCATATCTTCTGAAGATACCAGCCACAGATGCAGGCAAAATGTCAGGAGAAAATACTAATAGAACATAGCCTCAAAACCCGGAAAACTCACAACAATCCATGGATTCTGGCCATGAAAGCCTTCGACTTTACTAGGAGGACTGTTGAGAATACAAAAAAAAAAAAAAAAGGCAGCATCTTGCTAGGAAACTCTTGCAAAAATGCTGAAAAAGAAAATGAAAAAGCCTGTTTGATCAATGCAAGTTTGCCACGATGGCACTGGGTATGTTGTGCTCTGCTTCACTGTCAGCTTCTTCCTAGCTGAACTCCATGGATCTGTCCCTGAGGCTAACAATTCCTAATCTTGTGGCAGGAGCTTCCATGGCAGGATCCTGTGAAATCAGCAATCTCATCTCCAACTATATCAGCGCCATGTATCAGCAAGATGAAACACCACCTGACCCAGACCTGCTGACCCACCTTGGGGATGACAATAACCTTTCTCTTGCTCTGTCTAATACACAGACAGCAATGGAAACAACAGGTAGAGTATGCAGTTGCATTCTGTAATGGGATCTGGGCCAGGCGGAGGGGGGCGGGGAGAGAGAGAAATTGTGTCTTCTGGGAACCATTGGAGCACTAGCCCTGAAGGACTTGGCTTCCTTACAGCAGGAGGATTGTAGCACTGCAGGCATAAGTTGCGTGTACAAAGGCTAGTATTCTCATGCTAATCCGAACTTATTTAATCTCCTAAATTAATAGCAGGTTAATGGATATTAAACGCTTTGAACATATGCAACTGGCTGTAATAATAAAATATATCTTTTTGAGAGAATGGAAAAGTTACTTTCTATATTACAGTACCCAAAATCCCCAATCAGCATGGGCATGGCTATACTCACTGGGTATTCTGCGAGTTGTACTTAGAAAATAATTCTACCCTCTTCTGCTTTTTTTTCTCCCTTGTAAATTATGGGACATCTTGCTTTTGCAGAAAGACAGGAGTGTGAGGCTTTCAAACCAAAACTTTAAGAGAAATGCTAAATTTAAAAAAAATACCAGATGTGAAGTCAGAGATCTGTAAGATGTTTTCTAGTCTGCATTTCCAGCAATGATGAACTTTATGTTGTGGCCTTTTGCAAGGGCCAGGCCTCTGGGCATTAATTGTCTCTATAGATACTCTTGGTTTCGGCAGTATGCAATGCTGAGGTGGGGCAAAAGTAGATTCAGATCTAGTGGGAGATCTCAGTGCTTTATCATTAGCAGGAAGACATTTTGTTGCTTTAAATTCTGTTGAAATGAAGAGAGCTGAAGTTAACCAAGAGTGGCTCTTTGTGTGGGAGGATTATGAGTTTTATTCAGTTTTGGTACACAAATCCACATGCTTGGCTCTGAATTCTGTTGTTTGAAGGGTAGACCTTTCACACTAGGCTCTGGCTGGTGGATCTTGAGGTTTTAGTTAAAATACAAAAACAAAAAAATAAAACAAAAACAAAACCCAAAGTAGATCCTGCAAGCCTAGAGCCTGCTCGCCCCTGTTCTAATGTAGTTATGACTGGTTGAGCTGGGAGCAGAGAAGCTGTTGTCCTAAATGACCTCACCCCAGTGGGGAGAGGCATGCTCAAAGATAAGGGAGCAGGTGACAGGTGTACGTGTTAACCCAACCGCAGTGACTAAGCAAGATAAATCCTTTGCGTAAATGAACCAGCCGCACCCTTTGCCTCTCAGGCAGCAGGGTTTTCCAGGGGCTGGGTTGGAACTGGCAATACGGCATCCAGTTCACAACCTGCTCAACTAACCGTGCTCCCCCCACACAACTCTCCCATCTCTGGGCAGGCAAGCCAACATGGTACGGGGAGATGCCACATTGCTGGAGCAGATCTCAAGTGCTGGACTGGATCAGCTACCATGTGGAGAAGAACAAGTACGATGCCAGCGCCATTGATTTCTCCTGCTGCAACATGGATGGCTACACACTTTGCCAATACTCACGGGACCAACTGGGAATCATCTTTGGGCCTCTTGGTGATGAGCTATACGACCGCTTGCATGAGATCGGTACGTGTTGCACCCCCACCAACACCAGCATCTTCCCCAGATAGCACACAAGTTTGAACAGAAACTCAAGAACTGACGAAACTGAACAGGTTTCCAAGTCCAGACCTACTCAATCCTGACTCCATTTCCTGGGGCCCAGAGCTTGGGAAATTTGCTTTTTCGGATGACAATTTTAAGACCCTCCCAGCCAGCGGCCATGCTGACTAAAAATATTCTGGGACTTGTCATCCAAAAAGTAAAAATCTTGAAGCACTGAGCTGTATTAGCTCACATGAAATCTGTCTGATAGGAGCTGAAGAGGCTCCCAAGTGAGACAGTGACAGCAATTCACTATGGACAGTAGCAGGGTTTGTTATTGTTGCTGTTGTTGTGTGCCTTCAAGTCATTTCCAACTTACGGCAAACCTAAAACAAGCCTATCACAGGGTTTTCTGCAGGTCAGAGTATGCAGGGTAGCTATCCATTATTACTGGCTCAACCCTTGTGCCTTTTAATCTGAATGATATACATGCATACACAGAAGCTTTTCTCATCACTTTTATATGGCATGCTGACATGGGAGGGAGCTAAGTTATTCTATGTCCACTGCATTTAAAGATAAAAGAACAAAGCCAGTGAAAAAGGTGGGAATCATAGGATGCAAGGGTCACTGTGTATGGTTCATCAGCTGTGCTTCACTGTCCATATTTTGTCCCAACTTCTTCATAATCCAAGGTTTGAGGAGGCAACTTTTAGCTTGTCTCTGGATGAGATAGGAGGGACACTGGGAATCTACTAAAAAGCAGTGGGCTTTATTACTCACAAACAGTGTCTTCTTCTCCCTGAAAACTTGTAGCCTCTGTCCCAGATGAACTTGGCTGGATTATAGATGTGCTGAAGAATGAAGATGCATCCCAAGAGGCCCTTTTGGACTCCAGCCATTTAGGTGAGAAAATGAAAGTCTTGGCTGCTTGGGCTTGGTGTGGTTGAGGCCATGGTATGCACATCTCTCTCTGTGTGTTTAAATCTCAGTTTCTTTCTTTTTGTTCCAGAACTGGGGAATTCATGTACTCAGGACGACCTGGGCGAGATGAAATTCACACACCCTTTCTCTCATCCTGATCTTGGCTACATCTCTGGGGCCATGTCACCCGACAGTTCAGTGTCTTTTGCAGGTAGAATCCTACTCTTCTCTGTGGGTGCCCTTTGTTTCCTACCAGGCTGTAGCTTAGGTGACATCAGGACAGAGGCTGGAAGAGTTAATCTTGGGGGATGCAGGCTTAGAACCCACTAGCCAACAGTGGCAGGGTCCAGCTAGATGAGGGATTCTGGAAGTTGTAGTTTATCTAACTGCTTTTGGAAAGCTACGCCACCTGGAAAGCATAACACTCTGAAAGTTGCTTCTGCTATACTGAGCCCTCTGGTTGTACCTAAGTAGCAAGAGGACTCAGACCCTAGCATGAGATTTCCTCCAAACCCAGTGCTTTGCTTACCTTCTCTGAGTGGAGAGAACTTGGCAAATCTCACGAGTACAATTTGAGTGGCACTCATTTCAGGTCTCTTAACGGAAGCTGAGATTAAACTTGGCTTTTCTCTCTCCTCAGGCACAATGTCTCAGAGCCCTCAGTCTCAGGACTCCGGTGGAAGTGACCTGGACCTTGATCCCATAGATATAAAGCACTGCCCCTTTTCTGATGGTAAGACATTGGTGGGGCTTTTTGGAAGAGGGCTGGATCACAAGAAAGAGTCATACATGTGCGGGTCTGTGTGAATGCCATCAACAACTCTTTAATGTCGAGTTGTGACAGAATTCATCCATGGCTTGGAAAAATTGCCTTGAGAGACTAAACTTTTTGGTTGAGGGAATCTGTGAGTTTCAAACAATAACCTTTCAAACTGTCAGAAGACCCTAACTCAATCCTCACCCCACATTTGGCAACTATCTTTCTATATGTGATCTATTATGATGTGGGTTTTTTAAATCCCTTACCTTGTAATGTTGTCATTATTATATTGTATTGGTCTTCATAATGTTACATACACAGTTCTGAGGCACTTGTGAAGAAGGGCAGATTACACAATTTAAAAATAAAATATAAATACATAAATTTCACCAACACCTGTAGAAGGTAGGGATCCGAGACTAAGGCCATTTCCACACTTTGCTATTATAGCGCGATTATTCCACTTTCAACATCCTATGGAATCCTGGGGTTTGCAGTTTAGGGAGGGGCGAACTTTGTAATGTGAATTCTCATTCAGGCTTCAGGCCTGTGATTATATTCTTGTTGCTGTGTTTCTTCAGGTTATTTCTGACTTTATGGCAACTCTGAGGAGAACCAAACCTATCACAGGGTTTTCTGAGGACTGAGAGTGTGTGATGTACCCAAAGTCACCCAGTGGGTCTCCATGGCCAAGCAGGGAATCAAACCTGGTCTCCAGTGTCATAGGCTAACATTCAGACGAAAAAGCTAAAGCTTTTTGTTGTGTTGTTTTACATACAGCTACTATCTAAGAAGCCAATAGCCACCTACCATCAAGATAGTAGTAACACATGTACTATTCACAGAAGGGAGGTGACTGAACAATCTCCTTCTGATATTGGAAAATTCTGCCACAACTCAATATTGAACAGGGTAGAACAGAGAGGTTATCCTGTGGCAAATGGAGATATGAAAAAGTGGAGAAACAGCAGTTGAAATAGAAGACAGTGACAATGAAGTGGTTATGTAAGCTGGGTGCCTTCTCCAACCTGGTGTCCAACAGATAAATTGGATCACAACTTCCATCATCTCCAACTAGCATACCCATGCTGCTTAATAATAATGAGAACAGTTACATACAGAGGACCCCAGAGTGGGGGAAGCTGCTCTAGAAGAAGGCTGCCTTTACAGTGGTTTGAGCATTAGACTACTACCTTGGAGGCCAAGGTTCCATTCCCCACTCAACCATGGAAACCCACTGGGTGACCTTGGGCATGTCACATACTCTCAGCCCCAGAAAACCCTCAATAGGGTTGCCTTAGAGTCGTCATAAGTCAGAAATGGCTTGAAGGCACACAACAACAACAGCATTCATAAATGGATACACTCAGATTCCTCAAGTAATGAGTAAATCAGTCAATGAACTATTGTGCTATCAGTGAAAAGACATTGTTCTTACATACTGAGAGTATATCTGAACAGGGGCCAGACATTAAATCCCACAATCATAACACTCCAGGTTAAAAAAAATTCTGATTCCCAAATGTCATCCTCCCTTCTGAAGTGTCAGTTTGAAAAAAATGGATTTCAGGAATGCTTTTGGAAGGATATCTGTTCATCTAATTAGCTTGATTTGCACTGAGACATTCATAAAATTAAGTGTGTCCTACTTCTCTTTCTGCAGGTGACTGTGCAGAATATAAGAAAGAAGACTTAAAGAAGCGGAAAAGGGGACGACCCAGGAAGGTCAGCAAGGATAGCAGAAGCTGCCTGGAAACCAAAAAGAGCAAACACTGTAAGTAGAAAGGGACTGTTCAAAGTTGTTTGCTACCACAACCTGCCCCAACCTGGCAATTTCCTGATGTGTTAGATCTGTTATTGTTGTATGGCTCAAGTTGTTACCAACTTATGGTGTCCCTAAGGCAAACCTATCATGAGGTTTTCTTGACAAGATTTGTTTGTGGGGGTTCCTTTTGCCTCCCTCTGAGGCTGAGAGAGTGAAAGAGTGTGACTTGCCCAGTGTCACCCAGTAGGGATTTGAAACCTGTCTCCAGGATCCTAATCCAATGCTCAAACCACTACACCACTATGGGTCTCTGTGTTAGACTACATGTCCTATAACAAGTGGGCAGACTGACTGGAAATTATGGGAAATGTAGTCCACCACATTGCTACAGAAATTGGTTGGAGGATGATGTACTGTTGAAAGCAGTCCAAAGTTTGCACCAGGATCTTTGGAACTTTGGAACTTCTTGGAATGTGTCCTGCTTCCTGTCAAGATGCATTTTCATATCTTACTACCCAGACAATACATGGCAAAGCAAAGATTCACACTCTGGATCCACTAGGACAGCCCCAGCAGTACAGAGCTTCAATGCCTTCTGTACCACAGTGAGAGACAGGGAATATTATTGCCTCCAGTCTGAGGCAGTGCCCTTTTGGACTGAACCCATGCATAATGGATTCAGGGTGGAGAAATCTTCACTCAAGTATCAGTTAAGACTTCTGCATTCTTAGAACTGTGGAACCGACTCAGACTAGAGCTTGGAAAAGTTACTGTACAACTAAGTTCCCCAGCCAGCATGGCAGAAAAAGCCACTTGTGCCATGATGCCATTACCTTGCAGTGAGAACACTTATGCCATTTGCAGAAAAGCACAGGATATTGTTGTTGTTGATGATGAAGGTGGTGGTGATGATGATGCTGATGCTGTGAACAACAACAACAACAATTCTGTATTCATTGCAATCAAAGGTGGGCGTCTTTGGAGACATTTATCTGTGGACAGAAAGTAGATCCAAATATACTAGTAGCTTTATGGGCGACTTGCACTGGATTAGTAAATATCCCTGACTTCCAATTATTTCGTAGTAGCAGGAATGAAGCAACCCGCCTTCCACACAACTTCTGTTGCTTGGGATAACCAGGTGTGCATTTTTGGTTGATACCTCTATTAATTTCTGGGCTCAGAATTCTATAATTCTGTGTATTACATTTTTTGCACCAGGTTCCAGCTGGTGGAGCTCAGGATTCTAAATATAAAAAGAAAAATAAATTTGAAAGACCGGAAGTCTGCCTACCCATGATTTAGAACAGCTGAATGATTTTGCCTTCTTGTTCTCTCTTTTTCATAAACAGCCCCAAGAGGAATCCACCTGTGGGAATTTATCCGGGACATCCTAATCCACCCAGAGATGAATGAGGGATTGTTGAAATGGGAGGACCGGCGTGAAGGCATCTTCAAATTCTTGCGTTCTGAGGCAGTAGCCCAGCTCTGGGGGCAACAGAAAAAGAATAGCAGCATGACCTATGAGAAGTTAAGCCGGGCCATGAGGTAAATATTTGTCTGTTCAAAATAGTAAACTTCAATGAAATAAATTAAAAGTCCTAAGGCGGTTAAAATACATGGAAAATAGACAAAATAGAAAATACAGTTGCAATGGATCCAACCTGTCACAAAAAGTACACAACAACTAAGAGACAGCAAGTTCTTAAAAGCCAGTTTAAAGCACACGTGCTAGCAGGCAGGACTCTTGCCACCAAAAGGACAGCAAAGTGGGCAGGTCTCATATTAGCACTACTTATCTTGAAAGAAGCTTAAGGAAAGTAGGAAGGAGATAGAGACAGACAGACAAACAAAGACAGGGAGGCATACAGCAAACACTAAAAAAACCACCTCTTCCCTCTTTTGTATGTCACATAGGTGCATTCCTCTTCAAACAATTTTTGTGATCTGTAATCTATGACAGGCGCCTTGTTGTGTGTCACTCTTTGAAACTAAACACTGGGCTAGCCCACAGTATTTTGCAGCTTAAAATGAAGGATAAATTCTGATTCCCCCAGTCAACCCCCACAATGGCAACTAAAGTGTACTTTAACATAATACCTAAGGACATCATGGTAGCTTAGAGGCTGCAGGACAGGCATGTGGCACACACAAATCTCTCCTCTAGCACTTTGCCACCACTCCCAGCTTCAGCAGTGGGTAGGGCCAGCCTGGACCAATTGGAACCTTTGCCCAGTGAATTGGGGTGGCTGTTGCTCTTTTTTAAAAACAAAAAGCGGCGCGGGGGGAGCTGGTGTAGTGGGCTTATTTAACACTGGGGCTATCAGCATTCTGTGGCCTAAATCCACTTGCTAGTTCCACCTAGTGTAAATTCATTGAGTTCCATATGTTTTGACTTAATAAATTTCCATTAAGTCATAAGGTCCACTGTAACTGGGACTCAGAAATGGACTTAATCATAGGTCATTTTCTGCCCTACACTGTTACAGTGCTATTATTCCACTTTCAACATCCCATGGAATTCTGGGGTTTGTAGTTTACTGAGGTCAAAGAGCTCTCTGGCTGAGAATTCTAAATGCCCCTCCCTCAACTGCAAACCCCAGGATCCCATGGGATGTTGAAAGTGGAATAATAGCACAATAACAGTTTAGTGTGGAAATGGCAATAGTGTTATATAGAGTCATAAAAGCAAAACAGACAGGTCCCTCCCCAAAGAGCTTACAATCTAAATTTTAGAAAGGGGGAGAGATAGGGAGAGGAAAAGAGGAGAGGTTAGCAAGAGACAAAAATATGAACAATTACTTACATTTGGAGTGGATATTTTCACAGGGAGTTCCAGGCATTGGGTATGAGGGAGGGCAGGCTGAAAGATAACTAACTACTCTAGTGTTTAATTTGAAGCACAGAAACCAGGGTTGATAACTTCTGCTCTTCCATGATGAAACTTGTTGATTAGTCATGGATAAGTCACAATCCCTTAGCTTAATTTACCGCACAGGGCCGTAGTGAGAATTAAATGAGAACCTCTCATTCATTACCCTGAACTACTTGGATAAAAATCTGACACAAATCTGTTAACATGCATATTATCTGAATCCCTGACACTCCCCCTTTTTCCTCCCCCCACCCCACACCTTCTGTTTGATCATGTACTATAATTCCTCCCATCTTACTACTATCCAAAGTTCCTAGCTCTCTGTGTGTCTCCTTTTCATAACATGCTGACTCTGTCACTTCTCCGCTCAGGTATTACTACAAGCGAGAGATCTTAGAACGAGTGGATGGCCGGCGGCTGGTGTACAAGTTTGGGAAGAACTCTAGTGGGTGGAAGGAAGAAGAAGTGCAAGGCAAGAGCTAAGGAGCCTTGGGAGCTCTGTACAGACTTTGATTTGGCCCACTATTGGTCAGAGGACCACCTCTGAGCCCAATGCACTGATCGTGGGCTATGAGCCCTTAAGCTGCTGTCTCAGGCAGTGTGTGTTTAGACTCAAGCCCCTCCGTTGGGCAAGACACGTGTCTTGGCTCCCAGCTTGGGAGTTCAGGTAATTACAGCTGATATTTTGGCTCAAGTAGGTTATTGTGAACCATTATTACATTGCTGCGATTGGACTCTGGCTGCTCTCAACACTCCCTAGGATTACAATGTTTTTGGCTGTGCGAGACCCTGCAGAGAGTGCACCGAGGCAGAAGGAACGGGGCGTTCTTGGTGATGGCTTTGTCCCAGTGGGCCATTTCACAGGACATCAAATGGTCCATTGATTCTGAAAGTCCTCCCTGCACTGGGAACTTGGATTGGTCACCATGTCTGCAGAATATGGGAATACCGATAATCTTGTTACTCACTCCAGAGCATTAGTTGGACTTGTAGCAGCAGACAGGTTTCTGGCTAGTGCTCCTGTTTTAAACAGGCAGACATTAGTTTACATAAGTAAGGCTGAGATCATCTTAGGTCTCAGATTGTCCTTGAGGGAAAAGCTTAGGAGCTCTCTGTTTGATTCTTTCTCAACTATTTGGCTATGTGTCTGTGTGGAAAGAATCGTCTCCACCAAAGTATGGCAGCCTTCCCTAGGAATAACCTCTCTGACACTTAATTTATGTGAAATATGTAAGCATGTGTATATAATGTACATAGATATCTATTTTTTTCATACCTAAGTTTGTGTGATTGTGTCAAGAAGCACTGGGCATTTTCCAAAACTGATGATTATTGTGTTGTTTTGCTAATATTCAGCTGGGCTGAAGAAAAAAGGAAATCTTGATTTTGAAATCAGAAGAGTATTTGTAGGATGTTGTATTTCTGCTTGTCGGTGACTCCAGGGGAGCCCTGCATCTGCATGACGTACAGGTCTCCTGCTTTTTAATAATTAACCAATAAATCATTGTTTTGTTGGTTTTTAAATCTCTCTGTGTGCTGTGTGTCAATCAAGGTTCACTGGCAAGGGATAAAAGCAGAGAATGGTTCTTCATTGGGGTAGGACAGAATAGGAGTACATACCGGAGAGAAGAAAAGTGAATCTCTCACATCAGCATCATGGTTAAGGGTGTTAGTAGTTGGTCGGATGCCCTCAGATTAGTCTCTCCTAACTAGGCATACTCCAGATGTGTTGGCTGCAGTTCCCATAATTAACGGAAGCTATGGATGCGTTAGCTGAAAGTGGTGGGTAATAAACAGGACCATAAGTAATAAAGAAAACACTATAAAATATTCAAAAGAGAATCTGATCAAATGAACCTAAACATTTGCTTAAAGCATTTATCATTGTTTACTAGACTGGAATCCTATATTGCATAGTATAGCATGGTAGTCCTGCATGCCAGTACAGCTGACCATTCAATACCCATAGGTTTACTGTTAAGCCACTGCAGCCTTCCCTCCTCCATGTCATTCCATGGTTGGATCCTTCAGAGGCCTCAGTAGGTGATGTAATCATTTTGCATCTGGCTACAAGGACATAGCCAGATGCTTCTCCAGTCCCTGTCCTGTTCTCCACTAGCCATTGAATGGCTATGGGGGAGGGCCAAAAGAATTATATGGTTAGGTTGGCAGTAAGACTTTGGTCATTATTGAGGGAGGATGAGAATGACAACCTCCTTAACCAAAAAAATATACACAGGTATAAGATGAAGTCAACCTTGTGTACACCATTAGTGTTAGAGGGCCATTATAGTATAGTCATCTAATGTTGGACTAGAACTCTGGAAGACCAGGTTTCAATCCCTGCTCAGGCCTACTGGGTGACCTTTGGCAAGTCACATTCTCTCAGCCTGAGGAAGGCAATGGCAACTCCTGTGAACAAATTTTGGCAAGAAAACTCTGTGATAGGTTTAATTTAGGGTCACCATATATCAGAAACAACTTGAAGGCACAAATCAACAGCACCATGCTACTAGCAAGATACCAGCCTGGGACTTTTGTTGAACTTTTGTTGTTCGATGTTTATTTCTGATATTATTCATTTAAATTCTTTCTTCTTTTTTATGCATATGAGCACTGCTATGTCCTCCATAGGTTTTCCTTCTTTCACTACTGTTGGTTTTTGACATAGCCCAGAATTTTTGGGGGGAGTTATGAATGCATAAGCAACATAGTTAGGATGCTATGGAAATAAATCTGTCCCCGTCCCCCAATCCCCACTTGCTGGACAGCAGTTGCTGTAATAGATGGGGGGGTGTCTCTTCCTCTGTCAATTAGGAAGCAGCTGGCATTTCCAACCCTTCCTGTGAGTGATCTCTCTTGTGAGGCAGGCAGAAACAGGACACCAGTCACAATTCCTCTTTATGTCAGAAGTCACTTACACAAGGGGATGGGACAGTAACCCAGTTGCTTCCTAAACAACAGAGGGACAGACCATCAATCACAGCAGCTGCTGCCTGGTGAGTGTGGATTTATTGGACTTTCATGGTCCTTGTGTATCCCCTAAATTAGGGGCTACATAGCGATCATGAACACAAAACAGTCATGAGTGTGTAACTCCAGGTTATACATTTGTAACTCCCAACAATATTCCAGCCATATTCTTTAGGTTTTGTATTTTGATGGTAGAGTAGGGTCTCCATATCCACGAGTGAAAAAAATGTGCTTAATGGGGTAGGGAGCCATGCCAGGTTTCATGTGCCTCTCTCTGATGAGGAAAGAGAGTCCGGCTCCTTCCTGGATGGAGAAAGAGGTTGAGAGGGCCATGCCTGGCTTTGCATGCCTTTCTCCACTGAGGAAGAAGCATCATTTTCCTTCCTCAGCAGAGGTAGATGTGGGAGGGAGCTGTGCCAGGCTTCATAACCTTCTCCCTGCAGAGGAAGGGGCATCTGTCTCCTTCAGTGGAGAGAGGGGTGGGAGGAGCTGTGCCAGGCTTCATGTGCCTTTCTCCGCCAAGGAAAGAACATCCATCTCCTTCCTTGGCAGAGAGAGGTGGGAAGGGTTGCTGGGCTTCACAAGCTTTTCTCAGCTGCAGAAAGAGTATCTGTCTCCTTCCTTAATGGTGAAGCTGTGCTGGGCTTTGCACAATTTTCTTTTTTTGCTGAGGAAGGAGTATCCATCTCCTTCCTTGACAGATAGCTGGGCTGGGCTTTGTGTGCCTCTCTCCATGGAAGAAGGAGTGTTTGTCTTTTCCTTGACCAAGAGAGTTGCAGCAGTTATATCTCACTGTACCCCTCTCTTGGCCGGCTGTGCAGAGCAAGGATTCCGGCCAGCAGCAAGCAGCCATGGGCTTGGAGTGAATCATGGGTAAGTGAAGCTGTGGATATTGGTTATATGGTTATGGAGGATCCACTGCCTTTGATTCTCTTCAGATTCCCTTTTGAATCTTTTGAATATATATCAAAATATATATTTGATATATATGAACATATCAAAACATCCTGTTTTGATGTATGTCTTAGCATTTGAGACCCTTTCTTCACTTTGCTAGGTAATGTAGTTGAAAATATTTGGAGGGCACCTCATTGGAGAAAGCTACCTTATTTAAATATATAAGAAGAGCCTAGTATCCACACTGATCTCTACTGCACTTTTTTATACTTTATTGTACTTACTGTTCAACATTTCACAGATGAAGACTGGGACATATGTGACCAAGCAACATCAGAGTGTGGTCAAGATGGCAACAGTTGTTAATGAAGAAGAACATACAAGCTAGGAGAGGCTACAGTAGTTTGCTTTTGCCTGAACCTACTGGGAAGGGCAAGATTCTGGCCCCTCCTCTCCTCTCCATCATGCTGAGTTAACTGGGTGGAAATTAATTTTGCAAGCTCATTTTATAGCAATTGAAGTAAGCTGAGGGTAAAGTGGGAAAGCTGGAGCAGGAGAGAGAAACTGGGACATTTTAAAAGCAGTTTAAAAAGTGGGAAGGCAGAGGATTAATTGGTATTTTCCCTGCCAAACTGGGGCAATTAGAGGGTGTGGCCCTTTCTGCACACTGTTATTAAGGCGGGTCAATGCATCTTGCCAGGGAGGTCTTCTGCACTTTGGAGCGGACTAGGTTCGGTTTATTTACCTTTGTTCAGCACGTAATTCCGACTAAATGTGCCCCCATATGGTGGTAAAGTGTGCTATTTGAAAACCGGAAGAAATTGGTTTTCCAGTTTTCCAGATCGATCTAATTTGTACTTTCACAGTGGTGCAGACACATACATTCGCGCCAGTGCGAATTGGTGGTCAGGGGAGGGCTCATGGGAGGCGCAAGGGGATAGTATGGACTTTCGCACGTACACACGTACGCAATGACGTACTAATGCAAAAAAAAAAAGGGCGAATCACAGCCGACGGGGCAGGGTGAGGGGAGTAGTGGGAGTGGCCACGGCGGAGGCAGTGCGGATTCATGAACTCGCACTCCTCCGAATCAGAGTGGAACATACGCAGTAGCTGTGCAGGAGGAAATGAGGGAAAGTCCTCCTTGTTTTGAGCCCAGAAAATCTGGTAAGAAACGGCACAAACCGATTCACCAGCCTTGTGTGGAAAGGGCCTGTGTGATGCTCTTTGGAGAGCTGTTTTCACCTGAAGTAGACAAAGGATAAACAGTTTTGCTTCTAGATGATGTAGAGAAATGATTTGTTGTTCTTTTACTTGTAAAATGTCGTGTACAGTAATGATGCTATATAAACAAATGATGACACTGCTGTGACTTCTGGGGCCGAGAAGAACAGCCATCCACAGCTCAATCATGCCCAGGCTCAGCAGTGAGGAAAGGCCCTCCCTCCATACCAGCCACCATGGCTGTGGCCTCAAGAAGGAAAGTAGAGCAGCCAGCATCTGCTGGACTTAATTCCCTCTCCCACTGCCATCTCTTTTTGCTTGTGTGTCTTGTCTTATTTACATTGCGAGCCTGAGGGCAAGGCACAGTCAACTTAACAATTGTAAACAACTTCTGTAAAGCACCATGTGCACTGAAAATAAATAATCATCATCACCATCATCATCACAACAAAGCCAAAAGCTCTCCTTAGGCTTTCTTTCCAGAATCGGTAGAGGGAACTCCAGAGGCATCCCTATGAATCCACTGTAGATCAAAATAAGATACACAGGCCAGTAGGCATTCAACCTCTCAAGTCTGGGGGCTGGTGGTACAGGTATTGGTCTGCTTCAGTCCCTTGGGGACTTGGAACTTTGTTCTCTTCTCCTCCCTCAACTTTCCCAGTCCCTCTCTCCTCATGGCACATATTTGCACAACCTGACCACACAAACTTGCAACAATACTGAGTCATTGCTGAAGTTCTCCTCTGGAACAAGAGCCTGGAAAAGTAGTAGTAGCAGCAGCAGCAGCAGCAGTAGTAATAGCTGCTGCTGCTGCTATTGCTGCTGCTAGATTCTAAGTTCAAAGACCCAACCACTCCATCAGCATGGCTGATTGCTGGTAATTCTGGGAGCTGTAGTTTAAAAATGTATTTTTTTTCCAAGTTCTGACCTGAGCACCTCATGTCCAAACAAACTCTGGCTTCTCATTTATTGACTCTCTTTTGTAGCCCTTATATGGATGCTGTTTACATGAAACCTGAACTTACTTCTTTACAATGAGAAACAGTTCAAATCACAACCTCACAGAAACCTCACCACTGCTATTGCTAAGCACACAGAAACTATCTATCTGACTCATAGCAGTGTCACCAAATGAATCTAAATGTTCATCAGTCCACAACTGGTACATTCTTTGTTTTTCTGGGACTCAAGTTTCTAGAGTGGTACATCCCATTTCAAAGTAGTATAAGACCAATTTTGTTCATGTAGGAGCTGGGGGAGCGGGGCAGGGACTACAAGTGATATAAAGACTGGCAGAAATAGATACTACCACCCCATAGGTATTTTCCCTTGTCTTAGCACACTATGAATTCAAAAAGCAAAGGCTTTTACTATGATTTAAAAGGAGGGGGGACACATACCCACTAAGATAATCCAATGCAATAGTGGCCAAAGACTTCTATTAGGAGATATATCTTCAAGTTCCACATGGGTGGAACTATATGTCTCCCTTTCAGCCCCTCCAGGACTCACCTTTTAGCTGCTGCAGCCCCAATGCCAGAGCCATTAGTGCTGGTGGAGAGAAGAGTACATTGAGGAGATGTCTGGCTATGTCCCTATACCTAGATGCAGAGCAATGACATCAACCATCAATCGCTCTGGAAATCCTGGTAGATGATGTCATTGTTCTGCATCTGGCTGTAGTATTACCCTGTGAATTGGGGGACCCAGGAGGGGCACCCAAACAACCAACAAACACAACCAAGATGGGGAAATTAACTCGAGCACTCTCTTGGCTAACGAGAGGCAGGGTAACTTAGCGGGGTCTTTTACTCAATGTATACAGCATCGGGTCAGTGAGCAGACAAACAGTTAAATAGCAACAAGAATATTTATTAGCAAGCAGGCAACTTAATAAGAAAACACAACCTCACCACTAAATAAGAAATAGGAGATAAGAGTTTTGGGGGAATGGGTGATACGTCACCTTTCTTGCAGTCCTGTAGAAGCCAATTGGAGAGAAGGAAACTCAGCAGAGTGGCCAAGGGGAGCTCGAAGAACAAAGCGGCAGTAAGGCAGGATGGCACTCCAAGGTGATCCAGCAAGAGATCCGAGCATTCCGAAGAGCTCTCGGAACTGGGGGGTTTACGAGGGGAAGGCATGACCGTGGGCTAGTCTGGTCTTGAGCGAAAACAATGAGTTTTGGGCTGGAGACAATGTCTCCGAAAGGTCAAGATTTACATGATTCAGTTATGGTCCGAATTGACAATAGTATGGCCAGTATGTAGATGCGACTAGCTTGGCAGTTTAAGCACTCAGCTCGCCAGGGTGCCCTCTAGGGCAGAGGGTCTCTTTGTTTTAACACACATTTGTAATGAAGGTGTTAGTTTCAGGAGGTCCCCTAAAGCAGATCTGGCAGTTTCTGGCTTGCCTTGGTATAAACAAATATGACTCAGCAGATAATAGCCATGCCTAGCTTCACGCTTGTTCGGTGGCCTCACAAACACTTGGTTGGTGGCAGAGCAGGGCCGAATTATGATATCAAAATGATATCTAAAGGTTACCAAAGGCCAGGCCAGTTCACGGTAGTAACAGTAGGAACATAAGCAGATGCTTCTCTGATTCCTCTTCCCGCCCCATTCTCTACTGGAATGGGGGCTGCAACAGCTATAAAATGAGTCCTGGGGTGAATCTTGGTCGTTGAATGAGGTTGATGGAGAACTCCAACCTCCACAAAGATCAAACAAAGGCCTACAATGGTGGAAGCCTGGCTTACACCATTTTACCTCACTAACAGGATGCCAGCCTGAGTTTCAAACTAACTGAAAATTAAAATTTTAAAAAAGAAAGTATCATCAGAATTGTGGGAACTGCAAGAAACCTTGGAGAGCCGCAAAACATCAGGCAAGTCTTTAACAAAATTACATCAGCAAGACAAATATCAACACCCAGCATAAACATTTAAACCCAATGGCTTGGTAAATGTTTCCATTTATCACTATAGCAGCTATAAATATACACAAATGTAAATTAAAAAAATGTTTTCATACACTGTTTAACTGTGGATGATGAGAGATGTAAGGCCTGATCAACAACTAGCTTTATTGCAGAATTGGTTTTAAACCGCTGTCAATCCTAATACAATCTTGGCACAATTCCTTCAAAAACTCTAATACAAATCTGGGTTGACAATGGGAGTTGGACACCATTCCTCACAATATTTTACATGTTTATTTCTTGTACTTTTAAGCAGCCCACTTAAGTATATTTCCTATTAAAAATATAAATTCCAACAACCAATATGTCTGAAAAGGCCAGGTTTGGCACAAGGATCTCCTGTTACTGATCTCTAATTTAGGGTACAGGACTGGAAAATATTATCACAATATATCAGGATTCTAGGAGACCAGGGCCATTTCTGCACTACTATTATAGCGCTATTATTCCACTTTCAACCTCCTATGGAATCCTGGGGTTTGCAGTTTAGGGAGGGGCCTCAAGCACAATAGCACTAGAACTGCCTAGTGTGAAAATAGCACAATAACACTATAACAGCCTACTGCTCATATCCCTGCTTACTGGATGACTTTGGGCAAGTTACATTCTCTCAGCCTTAGAGGAAGGCAATGACAAACTTCAGCTGAAGAAACCCTAAGACAGGGTCGTTAAAGGTCAAGAGTCAGCTGGAAAGTACAAAAGAAGATTGCGCGTGCCAGGCGAAGGGTCTTAGTAGTTCCAGTCATGTGAAAACATGTACTGACAATGACCACATATTTTGTACCCTGTCCTAGAACTCCAAAGTGAATTACAAGGTTTACTGTTAGATTTACCATTTTATCTTCACATTGGGGCAAAAAAGACAATGTGAGAGAAAAAGTGACAAGCTCAGAATCATGTCTGTCATATAATAACATAATGTCGCATTATGTCATGCTTCACAGTTGGTCAGGGCTTTTACTCCAGTTATCCCCATTCTCAGTCCATACTCTAAATCACACTGTCTCTTGCACCTTGCCACTTATATTCATCCCAGAAACAAGTCACAGAAGTGCTGGGAAGAGGCAATGGCAGAGGAAATGGAGAAAGATATTTTTAAAATATCATTTTTGTTACAAAGAATATTATGAAGTTATAATAAATGAGTAACTCTTTTCCAATATTTATGAGTTTTCAGAAAAAGTAAGCACTGCCCCTTAACACGTCTGAGAAACCCCAGTTTGCTAGCATCCATTATGGGTAAAGTTCAGACTCCAAACTTGATTTGTAAATGGGAGGTCTGAGAGTAAAACTTAAAAGCCTTCTTAAAGAGTCATGTTTTACAGAGGATATTCTCATATTTGAAGGGACCTTTTGTCTGTGGCACTTTCTGGTGGGAGTGAAAGGCAGACATATGTAGAGCAGGTGGAAATCAGTTGGGGAGCAGATGATAGAAGATGGCACATATGTGAGAAGAAAAATACTCAGTGGTGATTAGTATCAATCATGGATAGCCAGAAATCAGAGGTGGCTGGTGGTTTTCATCTCAGTGAGACCATCCTGCTTTGGGTTCTAGTCCAAACATTAAAGGAGCTACTCAAGATGTGGAGACCTATTCCTAAAATAAGCTTCACTGGCTGGACCCAAACCCAGAGTGGATTCACTGCTGCACTGACATAGCAATTAGCAGACACCACACTGAACAAAATCAAAAAGAGCAGGAAAATTATCTGAACAACAAAATTCCACATGTTTGGGTTTTATTGGAGAAACTCTGTGGAAGATATTGGTTGGCACTCTTTTTGGGACTTTCAGCTTTGTAAATGATTCTGTTTTCATCTTCAAGTCATTTCTTCTTCAGTTATAGTGACCTGGAGGCAACCCTATCATAGGGCTTTCTTGGCAAGACTTGTTTGGAGGGGGTTTACATGTGCACAGAGTTGAACAGAGTAGTCATGCAACATCCATATTTATCTGCAGGGGTGTCAAACCCAATTTCACCTTGGGCTACATCAGCATTATGGTTGCCCTCAAAGGGTCAGCTGTACCTATAAGACTACATAAATGTACTTACTCTTTTATCATATTAAATAATTGCCTCTGTGTTCAATTATTACTGGTTTTAGTAATGACTAGCTCTGAAACTAGAAGTCTAGGAAAATAATAGCAAGTAGATATTCAAATGTACAACTATTGTACAGTTTATTGAAAAATGAGTTTTGAAAACAGAAAGTTATTTTTCTAATCATCAGCCAAATATTACCAAGCACTGTTTATTGCATTAACTTTGTTTAATTTTTTGGTCCCAGTTGAAACCCTCTCTGTGCCTCTTTCAGCCCCCAGATCCTCCCTGTGCCTCTTTCAGCCCCCCAGACCCTTTCTGTACCTCCTTCTGTCCCCTAGACCCTCTCTGTGGCTCTTTCTGCCCCCCTGATCCTCTCTGTACCGATTGAGCCCAATCCCCATATTGCGGGCCCCCAGCTACTGGTATTCTGAAGAGGGACCCAGCAGCCCGCACTGGCAATCTACTTCTACTTCTGACTGCTCCTTTGTCCAACTCTCGCGAGCTTCATGGAGTGTTGCCATGGTAACCCACAGCAATGCTCGGACAGTGAGACTCGGACAGATGAGCAGTCAGAATTAGAAGTAGATCACAAGTGCTGGCTGCTGGGCCCCTCTTCAGAAAATGGCAGCCAGGGGCCCACAATGTGGGGATAGGGCTTGCTGGGCAGGGGGAGTGCCGCAGCTGCAGTAGAGGTATGAGAGCCATATGAAATGGCCTGCTGGGCCAGATTCGGCCCAAGGAACTTGTGTTTGACACATGTGATCAAGAGGCTTCTGTAACATTGCCGTGTATAGTCATCTGTTTGGCAATGGCAAAGTGACTGATGCAGAGAGCACCAATGCCCATCAGGCAACTCCCCAGGGTACCTCTGAGTGTCAGCTAGAAAGTACCAGAGCATGAGGAGTGTGCCCAATGTGCATCAGAAGTACCCAACGTGTATTGGAACCCTCTTGCTACAGTCCGGATGTGCATCTTCACAATCAACTAACAGGATTTCATTGTGTTTATCCAAAATAGCTATAGATTTGTAAAAAAAAATGGATATCCACACTAAATGAGCCAACAAACAAAAACAACTTCTGGCTGCACCAACCCTCCCAATCTGGTTTATGATAAAGAAAGGAGAGAAGAGGTCTTGAAGAATTATCATCTGTGCGGCAGACTGATGCTAATTCTGAAGACCTCTCTTTCTCTCTCTTATGCCAGACTGAGAGAGCCAGCATGGTCTGAGCACTGGACTATGATGCAAGAGATCAGGGTTTGATTTCCTGCTCAGACATGTAAACCCACTGGGTGACCTTGGTCAAGTCACACACTGTCATCCCCTAGAAAACCCTGTCGTAGGTCCGCCTTAGGGTCACCATAAGTCAAAAGGCACACAACAAGAACAACAACAACAGCAGACTGTCCAGGCACGCTGTTCATGAGGTCATACTCTCCTCTCTCCCCATGGTGAGATCTACTACTATTTCTGTTGAGATTATAGTAATTTCTTAATGTACATCTATAAATTAGCAAATACAAATTGTATGCAAATCTGAGACCTTTTTTTAAATTAGGTATTTCTTCTTGTTGGAACAGGGTGTTGATGTTGAAGACTAGTCCACAATTCCAACTCCTGCTTTAGAATGTGTGTCTAGATTGTTTCCAACTTGCCTGCAACTAAAGGGAAGATACTTATATGGATGGTTTTATAACCAAAGCTAGTTTAGGATTACACATGAATTTAGAATCAATGTATGCCAACGATTGCTGTTGAAAAACAGCCA
Organism: Iguana delicatissima; assembly: GCA_948472985.1. Taxonomy (NCBI): domain Eukaryota; kingdom Metazoa; phylum Chordata; class Lepidosauria; order Squamata; family Iguanidae; genus Iguana; species Iguana delicatissima. The sequence continues at coordinate 64,803 of CAOKZL010002230.1, read as the reverse complement.
AAGTTCAAGTGTGAACATTGAATCAGGATCTGCCTTCTTATGACCATAAATGTTCTGTTCCAGGAGAGTGTCTCCACTTGATTTTCAAGAATCCTCCTCCTTCCTTGCATCATAACTCTCACCCCCTTCAACAGGTCTCCTAATCCTTCCAGAGATACAAAGGCTGCCTTGGGGGGCTAGAGTTTGCATTTGTTAACCCACAAAGCTTGCAATAGTTACTTTGTTGACTAGAATTCCCAAATTCTTCAACTGCCATGGACAAAGATCATGTTGTTTTGGGGATTCTGGGAGCTATAATCCCAGACTATGATATTCCCAACCTGTGGTTATATGCACATAAATCTGGATTCAACCTGGAATTTAGAAGTGCCATAAAATAATAGCCTGAATCCAATTGGTTGGGCCCGACTAAGGCCCTTTCCACATGGCATCGCTGTCTTGTTTCTGCCACAGGATGGCAGTGATCAGCAGGTCACACTTCCGCATGACGTCGTCGCTGTCCTGCTGCCATCCTGTTGTGGAGTGTCGCGCTTGCACAATTTTTGCAAAATGGAAAAAATCCATTTCGCGTCTGCGATCGCGCGGCGCTCCTGTCACTTCTGGCCGTGCAGAAGCTGCAGAAGTGCATTGGCGATGCTTCCTTCCATAGCGCAGCAATGGAAAAAGCCTGGTTGCACGGCAGAAGGAAGACGTGGTGCCATTATGTTCTCTTCCAAATGGGCCAAGCGGATGCAGAGGGGAGTGTTGCTGATGCGCTCCCTTCTGGACCCAGGACAGCAGTGAAGAGCATCGTCGTGTGGAAATGGCCTAAGACAGAACCATTGAATCAACCACTGAACAGTGAATTATCATATAGGTGAACTCCAGGGATTCAAAGAGTCTACTTTATCAGGTATTAATAATAAGAATGTTGTTGTTGTTGAGTATCCTCGAGTCATTTCTAACCTATGGTGACCCTAAGGTGATCCTATTATTGATTTTTCTTGGCAATATTTGTTCAGAGGTATTTTTTTTCCCCTTTGTCTTCCTCTGAGGCTGGGAGAATATGATGCAGGGCATTGTATCATACCCCCCAATATGTTATGAATCAAAGCCAGGATACATGTAGCCAAGCAACATCAGAGTATGATCAAACTGGCAAAAGTTATTAATGAGGAAGATCACACAAGCTAGGAGAGGCTGCAGAAATTTGCCTTTGCCTGAGTCCATAGGGAAAGGCAAGATTCTGTCTCCTTCCCACTGCCAACTTAACTGAATGCAAACTACTTTTGCACTTTGAACTCTGTTTGCAGCAACTGAAGTAAGCAAGCCAAGGATAAAGGAGGAAAGTGGGAAAAGCAGATAGAAACTGGGGGCCTTTCTGTGCTACACTGTTATAGTGCTGTATTCCACGTTCAACATCCTGTGGAATCCTGGGGTTTGCAGTTAAGGGAGAGGCATTTAGAATTCTTAACCAGAGAGCTCTTTGGCCTCAGTAAGCTACAAACCTCAGAATTCCACAGATGTTGAAAGTGGAATAATAGCACTACAACAGTGTAGTGTGGAAAGACTCTGGGACATTTTAAAATGAAAAAGTGTGACAACAGAGGATTCATTGGGAGTGCCTCTGAAAGATCGAGACAGTTGGAGAGTATGTTATATAAACTTGACTTTGATAGGTTCAATAGCTGATTAACAGTTTCATGAACTGCATAGCTGAAATTTAATGGAATTATTTGTTTCAAGGTATCAGTATCTGTCCCAAAACCTCAGAACAGAGTGGGCCACACATGGTGCCTGGTTCTTAGGCACTAGCAACAAGCTCACTTCTGTGGTAGCATTAAGGTTCTGGTAGTCTGGACGGTAGAGAGAAAGAGGCATAGTTGCTGCATGAAGTAATAAAGCTCAGCCGGGAACAGGTTGGCACAGGGGGAGGAACGAAGGGCACTGCTGGGGTAGGGTGGGTGAGGTATTTATTTTCAGTCAATACCTAAGACAGTAGATTGGCAGGGAGGCAATAGCCACTTGTCACGCATCCTGCAGTCTGGCAAGCTTGTCCTGTTTGCTGAGGCTCTGCTGTGGTGGATCTTGTTACCCAACAGGGCCGGGAGAATGTTTAACCAACCCAGGTAGCCAAGCAATTCTTTCTGCAACTGTGCCAGCCATGATTTTAAGCACCAGGCTTGTCTTGTTCTGAGCAGTAGGAGAACCAGCTACTGAGAACAAAGGAGTGGGAAATAAAGATCAAGTGCATCATTTCTATGGTTTGGTGGACAGGGAGAACTGAGGTGGACAAAAGCAGAGCTTGTGGTGGGAGGGAACTATGTGTTTGAATGACAGCTCCCGTGGCTGGCTGCCTGGCTGCAGGAACCCCCAGACTGTTTTTTAATGTGAGGGGGACTCAATATTGGCAGTCATGTTGTCATTATTTTTGCCTATTTCAGCTACTTGTAGTAGAAGGGCAAATAACTTTTCCCATGCATTTTTTTTCAAGCATCCTTAAGTATGAAGACCCTCACAAGCACAAAGTGCACTTCTCCATGTGTCCAGTGTAGTTTACTCCCAAGTAAGTGTACATACAATAGACTGCATGCAGCCTTTATTATTGCTGGAAGGGTTTAACAACAATGTCTGTCATAATATTTCTTAGTGCTCGATCATTTCATACACTTCCAATGGTAGTTCCTGAAGAAATTCAGCTACACAGGAGTCTTGGTGGTTCAGTTTTACCTGATCATTGGGAGAGGCCTCACGCCAGTTTAGTCTTGGGGGGCTTGAGGCTACCCATCCCCACATGAGATCCATGGCTAGCTAGGGGTTTCTGGGTGCTAACATCCCTAAAAATATTTCACCCCCCAAGCTCTATCCAAATCAGTCAAAGGAACAGCCACGCATAACAAAGGAACAGCCACACACAACCCACTTTCGTGAGGGTTCAGGGTGCAGAACCTTCACGATAGTGGAAAAAACAAAAATAAATCCCTCTCCATGATTCCCCCATACGTTTCCTTCTGGGGCCTCCCCTCCCATTCCCTGGTCTTTTGCAGAGGGGAGAAGAAAAGTGTGCACACGTGTCTTCCTTCCTAATTCCCTTGCCTTTTGCTTTAGGCCACATTCTCAGTGCCAGGGCCAGAGACAAGGGGTTGGAGAGGGAGCTCCAGAAAGGAGAAGGAAGGTGCTCACATGTGCCTCCTTCCTCATTCTCTTGCCTTTTGCCTTAGCACATGTTCTCAGAGGCAAGGAAACAGAATGAGGCAGTTCCAGAGGGGGGAAGAAATGTGTGTGCCTGCCTTCCCCCAACCTTTCCCTTGCCTTTTGCCTGGCTGCTTGCCTTCCTTCTTCACACCCAGCAAAACTCAAGGGAATGGGAGGAGGAGGAGAAGTGGCGAGGGACATGAACACCTCACAAACAATCAAATTCATAAAGCTCAAACCCACAAATGTGGAGGGAGGAGTGTACACATGATACTCTCTTTAACTGCCATGGTTCCAGCTATGGGATTCTGAGATTTGCTATTTTGAGAGGGCTATTTAGAATCATCAGCCCAAGAACTCTATTGCCTCACCAAATTGCAAACCCCAGGACACTACAGGATGCAGACATGGCAGCAAAATGAAATCATAGTGTGAAAGAGCCTCAAGTCGCTTCAAAAGAAATGGATTGCTTTCATCTTGTGACCTAGGAACCAAGGTTGGCTCAGTACTGTTTTCCTATGAAGAAATCCTAGATAGTCAATGCTCCTGGAAAAGCAGTGCTGGCAGTTCCTGGAAAGAATTCCTCCAGGAGCTGGGAGAGGTAGAGCTTGTTCAGGGAGGGTGCGGCAACCTGTGCTAGAAAACTCCAGCTTCTGGCTGAGGCGCAGCAGCTGCTGGTACTTTGTTGGTCTTCCATTTCTCTCATTTGGGATGTGTTTCCTCTCTGTTACAGAAAAAACTCTTCAGCCTTCAGGCCAGATATTTTCAGTGTAGGCTTCAGCTCTTTGGCCATTTCCGCACTACACTCTTATAGCACGATTATTCCATTTTCAACATCCTATGGAATCCTGGGGTTTGCAGTTTTGGGAGGGGCCGAAACGGCCTTCTTCTTCTACCGCAGCATGCCTTGCAGATTGTTTGCGAACACTGCTACAGCAGTGTTCTCTAACAATCTTCAGGGCATGCTGGGGAACAAGAGGAAGAGTTGAAGCCTGCACTGGAGAAAGCAAGCCATTGTTTTGGGTCATGTGAGTCCTTAGCCCTGAATCCACTTCCCAGAGCTCAGAGTTTGGGAAAATTACCTTTTTGAACTATGGCTCTCAGAATCCAGGAGCCAGCATGACCAGTGGTCAAACTGGCTGGATGATTCTGGGAATTGTAATTGTCCAGATAACGAAGCTCTAAAATGGCTTTGTATGTTCTTAAAGAAACTTGAATGTAAATCATAGAACATGCAGGCTATTTCCACACTAGAGGCCATTAGTGTATTATACTGTTATAATGGTGAGATTGCCATTCTCATGATGCTGTCGGGTTAGGGACATTCTTTTTTGCACCCTTCCCCTTTGATGGATAGTAGTATTGCCACCAGTGTTCCTATTGCATTACAACATCCTTGGCGACTCTCATGCCCTGCCTTCACCCTGTCCCACTGTCCCAATTGGGCGGTGATTTTGGGGTTTTTGTTGCTGTTGTTGTTTTGGAAGATGTACTAATGCAGCAATGTTGTAACAGCATGACATGCCAGTACACTATTCCACTTTTGCCCTATACTGTTTAAAAATGTATTTAAAAAATAAGTTTTGGCTTAAAGGAGACATTTAAAATAAAGAGGGAAAGGTGATAGGAAATCACCATGCCATGGGAGTTGCTGGGCACACCCACAAACCGCTCGCTGCTGGATCCGCCATAACAAAAAGTGTTATCAATTGCTATAGCAGTACTGCGCTACAACAGCTGATGGGATCAAAGCACTATAGGAGGCTTTTAACAGATTTTTTCTGGAAATAGAATATGGTGATTTGGCAGCACTTGGGGATGGGATAGCAGCTGGATAGCGAAGACATCATGTGGAAGCATGGCTCCTGGACCAGTAACAACTCGCTGCTATAGCGTTATAGCAATGTGGTGCAGAAATGGCCACAGTCTTTGTCTTATTCTACTATTGGCCCTCCGTATCCGCAGATTCTATACTCATGGACTCTGCCAACCAGTTTGAAAATACCCCCCCCAAAAAAAACCCCAAAAGCAAATGTTGATTTTGTCATTTTATATTTTGTCATTTTATATAAGAGATGCCATTTTACTATACCATTGTACACTATGGAACTTGAGCATCCACTAATTTTGATATTCATGAAGGATCCTAGAGCAGATACTGAGGGCCCATTGCTTTTTCTAGTATGTCTATGCATATCTTTGTCACCTTTGATGTTGAGCGCTGGGTTTTAGCTCAGGCAAGCTGGATCTATATACTCACTCTGCCAGGAGCAGTCAATATTCAATCTTAGACAAGCTCTAATCTCTCAAAGCTGACCTATTTCACAAAGCTGTTATTAAGATAACGTGATAAGACTTCTCAGTCTTGCATATGTTGCCCTGAATTTCATGGGAAAAGATTTAAGAGTAAAGTACAGGCCAACAAAGTAGATGTGCTCCTGGACACTACTTCTTTAAAAGGAAAAATCTGGTACCAGAGGCAGAAATAAGATGGAAAAATAGGTTTAGGTTCCTACACAACAAAAAGAAGGAGGAGGAGGAAGAAAAAAAAGAGACTTCAACATGTTTCAGCAAACTTTTTATTCAAATCTAACAATACGCCCACAAGAAATGAAATAACAAAGTCAGGTAAGCCTTGCATAAGTAAGCAAAAATATTTTGAACCTAGAGACCACCTGAAGGCTTTTTCCAAAATACATCTGGGAATGATTTCTTTTCTTTCATCAGCCAACCACGTTTCTTATTATTTTCATGTGATGACCAGACTCAAAGATCAATGCTTTTTTAACATGTTGGAGATAGTTGGTAATGCAAGTTTATCTGTTTTCCTCTCTTCTCTCTGTTTTGTTGCTCACACATGCTCAATAGATGATTCTGGAGGAAGGTGCCATTTATCTTGTCTGTTGTAAGCAGGCACATATAGCTACAGTAGCATTGGCTAGAGCAGGAGATTTGTTTATTGCATTGTTTACTGTAGGTATGCTGCTGCAAACTGACACCAAAAGTTTGGGTTTCTCTAGCCCTCCTTTGCCATTCTCCCAATGCTAATGCTGCCAGAAACTTCCAGCTGGATAGAGGCTAAGGAGGTAAGTTGCAGTGAAGTTGGGTGGGTGTAAAATAGGGATGGGCCAAACGAATCCTCAAATCCTTGAATCCTGGGCCAGGATTCAAGATTCAGGGATCTGAATCCCCCCGCCAAAACAGGCAAACTGAATCTTTCAAATCCTGTCCAGGCAGGCAGGATCTCGTGTTTCCTGCCCTCCTCCTGCCCACCGACAGCTAGATTGTGCCCAGGGCTGGGGGCAGAAAGTGGCGAGGAGTGCGATCTCATGTTCCCTGCTGTGCTTCCACCTGCTGCCAGCCTGATCCTGCTCGGGGCGGGTAGCGGAAGCTGGCAGGGAGCACAATCTCGTGCTCCCTGCTCTCCTCCTGGCTGCCGTCACCTGGATTATGCTGAGGGTTGGGGGCAGAAGGTGATGGGGAGCATGATCTAGCACTCACTGCTCTCCTTCTGGCTGCCGCCAGCCAGATCATGCCTGGGGTTGGGGGCAGAAGGTGGCAGGGAGTGTGAGATCATGCTTCCTGCTCTGCTTCCGCCCGCCACCAGCCAGATCCTGCCCGGGGCCAGTGGGAGAAGGTCATGGTATTTTGAAAAATTGGTGCCTCCTGGGCCCGCCAAAGGCCCAACTGGCTGGCAGGCCCCTGGGTGTGTGAAAATTGCAGCATAAAGCTGTGTGTGGGAGGCTGCCTGTGCCTGGGGCTGCTCCCTGTGCCTGCTGGGCTATCTGTGCCCTCTCGGGCTGCCTGTCGCTGCCACTGCCTCCCTATGCAAGGTAATAATCTCTATTCTTTTGACTTGAGAGTTATGTACTTCATGTAGTAGATGAATATGTCAATTGCATTCGTATTTTCTTAATAAGAAGTATGGGTATGTTTTCCTGAACTGAAAACTATTATTTAATTTGTTTTTCATTAAACAAATATGTCAAATCCTGCTCCAAAACCACTTTTCAGTAGAAGTGCTTCCTTTCCCTTGCTGTTTAAAGCCTATTCAAGATTCGTGAGTTTCGTGGATTCCCAGAACCTTCCAGGGATTCGGATCCGGATCCGGATTCGGAAAAGTCTGGATTTGTCCCTAGTGTAAAATGTCTTTGTAAAAAGGAGTTTCCCTGTGAGAGGCTTTGTTAACAAAGGTATACCTGTACAGGCTAGGGGATTTAAAACGTAGCTTTCCATATTCTGTCCCAGATATATATTTTACTTGAAGAGAGAGCACTAGTTCATTATTATGAGAACTGACTAAGAAAATGTTTACTGAGTAAGTGGCAGTGCAAAGCGTGCCACCAAATGTAAATATCTCATGCCTCTAGTATCGAAACTTTGGGAAACATTTGCCTACACATCACACATTTACAAAAATCCCTTTTAGAAAACAGGTTTTGCTTTCTCTAGCCAATTGTGATTGCAATACTCAGGATTTTCCTCGAGGCAACATCAGGTGACAACCCCAGACTCCTTGATTGCTGCAACAAGTGAGATTATTACTTGTATAAGACAGTTGGACTTAGTTTTTAATATCATTGCCTTGCAGGCATCTTCAAGGAAGTTTCACATGTCTTACTTGCTCTCTGCTTGTGGGATGCCAAATCAGCTGGAAGATGCTGCCTAACGTATCAGGCACTGCCTCACTGCACTGGACAGACAGCAAGAGTCACTTCCCAATCTAGTCCCTCTCCTTATGGATAAAGATGGGTAAAGTCCAGCTCTTGAGATGTAGGACTGCAACTCCCATTCTGCCCTAAACAGTATAGCCAATGATGAAGAATGCTGGAAGCTGCAGTCCACCAACATCTAGATAGCACACTTTGCCCACTACTGCTTAACAACATGGAAGAAGGCTACAAGTATGTAACTATTCCTATCACATTGCTACAATAATAGGAAAAACTGTAGCTGCCACACAACATCCTGTAACACAGCTATTAAAGGGCATTTTTTAAAAGTATATCTTGAATGTCTAACAATGTTCTTTTCTGCCATATGAAAGGACTGGCTCCATCAACAGTTGTCACTGGGGCTGACCTAAATCTGTCAGGATAAATCTAGTCTACCAATCAGGTGTTTTATTTCTTTGTTACCTTAATGCTTCTTCTCTTTCTCAAAGGATCCCACGGCAGCATTGAGAGTTCTCCACCACTCCCATTTTCTCCTCAAAACAACCCTGTGGGATAGGTTATTTCTCAGGTGAGAGAAGGCAGGTCAGGCTCTACAGGCTGATTTCTATGTAACTGACCAAGAATGCCAAGGCAGTAGATTGGCAAGTTTGTTTGTTATTTGAAGGAAAGCCAGATTTGAAAGAAACTAGAAGAATTTGGAAAAGTAACTTTTTGTACTACAACAGCCTGAATCCTCCAGTCAGCATGGCCACTGGAAGTTGTAATCTAAAAAGTAACTTTTCCAAGTTCTATATGAAAGGACTGATGAGTTTTCTTCTGGTTGCTGATCACAGATTTCTCATAACTCTCCTATTCCTTAATTCTCAGCATATTTCCACTTGTTGTTGTTTGTTGTTGTTGTGTGCCTTCAAGTAATTTCTGATTTATGGCAACCCTAAAGTCAACCTAGCATAGGGCTTTCTGGGCCTGAGAGTATGAGAACCACCCAAGATCACCCAGAAGGTTTCTGTGGCCAAGAAGGCAATGAAACCTGGTCTACAGGGTCATAGTCCACTGTTCAAACCACTGCACAGCAGTGGCTCTCTCTACTATTAGACTGAGCTATTTCTTGGTTCCAATTGATTGACTCTAGGTTTCTAGTGAACAAAAAACTGAGCAATTTTGGAAGCCTGAACTCTGCCAACCTCTGGATTAGACTGTGGGATGCTGACTGACTCTAGCATACCATAGTGACAAAGAGACTGGGGTAAAAATCAAGAAGTTCCTAGTTCAAACTTCACTTTTCTGTCATGGACTCACTAGACAGCCCTTAGATAATTCATTCTCATTCTGCTTCAGTCTCCCATCTGCAACAAGGAGGATAACAACTTATCATTAGCTGGCAGGTTTGTTGTAAGGGTTATATGAAGTGCTTTTTGATACCAGAAAATACCAAACAAATGGTCATTGTCACCATCATTACCACCACCACTTCCTTATGAGTTTTGCTAGAGAGTCTCAACTCTGTATACACTTTGAAAATCAGCTCCCAGAACTCCATAGCCAAATGATCAGAGATTCTAGGACTTTACAGACAAAACATCTGGAGGATCAGAAAATGAGAACCAACAAACACAACAGAAATGATGGATCATATTGTATCCCACTATGGTGTTACGTTTCCATGGTGGTGGGATTGCATTGTTTCTCCAGCACCTTCTTCGCTCTAGGTCAAGGATGAGGGACGTGCAACCCATGGGCTGACCACACTTCTGTGGCCTCCAAAAAACCTTGGGCAGTTTTTCAAAGACCCTCAAACACCCTCCCCCCGCCATTTTTAGAGTATTTTGATGGGCAGGTATTGGCCATTTTTTGCCTTAAAACCATGCAAAAATCCCCCTAAGCACATATCCCCAAAGCCATCCCCTCCAAGAACCCTCCTTTATCTCTGTTTCACCTACGAGCTTCCCAAAATGGCAACTGAAAGTGACACAATGTCTGCAACTGACATCTGGATGAAGCAGGGTTGATGACCATGGACATATTCTGGGGTTCGTTCCAGTCAACTAAGAACTAGTTAAAGCTCATGATATATTATTGCCTGTTTCCCCAGGCATTAGTTGATCTTTAATGAAATTTGTTCTATATGTAATTGTACAGAACTTGACATGGAACATCATGTTGTCAGCATTTCCTTTGCATGACTCCAACTGGAGGGTGAGGGAGGGAGGCATTTGGGGTTGGGTTTTGTGCTGCCTTCAGTATCTACATGTAATAAAAAGACAAGATGTTATGCTATCAACTCAAGATCACATTGCATAATACAGTTTTAATAAATGTGGAATGCAATAACCTTAAATACATAGCTATTAACTCCTGGTTCCGTGCTTCACCCATATACAAACAAATTAAAAGAAAGCAAACAATTCACCTTTTGTCTCTCTAACAATCCTGAGTGCACGTTAAGAGATCTCTAATATATGCTCTTAAAAAGGCTGCCATGGGGGCATATACTCCTTGTCATTCTGTTGTGTTCTTCTTAACAACATTGTTAGTTAAGCCTTTCCCAGATTCTGCCCCCACACACTAGCAACACCCTTGCTAATTATATAGGTAACACAATAAACTAGAGGGGGTGGCAGTTGGCATGTCGCTATTGATGAGAAGTTGCCCCTGCCAGGGACTTGAATGGTGTAATGATAACTTGTTTGGTCATTAAACAAATTTGCAACCATTGCCTTGACACAGAGGAAGCGTTGGGGTGATTGCCATCTGAAACAGAGAGATCCAAAGGCAAGCTGAAGGGAATGGCAAGCTAGACAGTGATGGCCCTGTCAGTCAAAGAGACAGCTAACTCCTTTATGCTTATTTCCATTTCTTGTTATGTTTTTGTTCTGTGCCTTCAAGTAATTTCTGACTTTCAACAACCCCTATCATGGAGTTTTCTTGGCATGATTTGTTCAGAGCAGGTTTCCTTTGCCTTCTGCCAAGGCTGAGAGAATGTGACTTGCCCAAAGTGACCTGGGGCATTTCCATGACTGAGCCTGATTCAGAGTTCATTCAGAGCCTGATCTCCAGAGTTCTAGTCCAATGCTCAAAAGGCTACATGAGGCTGTCTCTTTTATTGCTATGAGACAAGTCTATACTTGCCGTCTTCTCTATCTCTCAACAGTCTCCAAAGTCCAGGACTGTTTCTCTACCATCAGATCCTTCTTATTCATTCTCTGGGGCTTTTCGCACATGTTCATGGCTTAAAAAGTCTGAAACAACTATCCCTCTGACTGGAGCAATGGAATTTTTTTAATGCATTTGACCAGACTGTTACCTAACTCCCTAACCAATCTTTTGCTAAGGCACGCCTTTGGAAAATCTGCCAAGACCATAGTCCAAAAATCTGGATGCATATGCGCAGATTCCAAAAGAAATGATGAGACTTATTTATAGAGAAATGGGTTGTGGGTTGTGGCCTGTGGTCTTAATGGAGAGACACCACTGGCAGTCTGTTGGTTGAAACTCTCTGCTCAGTCAGCATTTAATGACACAGAAGTCAGAATGCCATCTCGTTCCACAGCTAGCCCAGATGCTGTTCTTTGGAAGCCCAGAGACTGAACTCAATATGGTTGTGGCTGATATATGTACAGGGCTGTCTCAACAATACAGGAAGAAAGTGGTGTGGCCTTTGAAATAACAAAACAAGGTGTGTGGATGTCAGTAAAGAACACAGAAAGTTGTTTTATATCAGATTAGCTATGCATCTATTTGCATAGTGTTGTTTTCCAGTGATCTTCTAGATGTTTTGGACAACAACTCTTAGAAGTTTTTGCCAACATGACCAATGAGCAAGGGTTCTTGGAGTTGAAATCCAAAACATCTGGAAGACCAATGGGTGAGAACTATGCCACTCTTCCTTGTTCTCATGCTCTCTATGTGTGTTGGACTCTAACACTTGTCATTTTCAAGCCAACACCAACACCAAAGTAAAAAAAAAATTAAAAGTTTAAACAAATGTTACTAAGTAAATAAATACAAATAAATTAATAAATATCCTGAAATCCTTCTAGCTAAAGGTATTACAGACTGAAGCCCTTTTTGCATGGCATTTGCCATGTGAAAGGGCCCCTGGAGCGTTGCGCAATTGCGAGGAGCGGTCTACACGACGCACTCGCAATTGTGCGATGCTCTAGGGACTGGCAGGTACCGATCGTGCACTATTTCATTTTCAGCTTTGAGCTGAAAATGGTGCGTGATTGCGCATCACACCGGGACCCCGCGCACACTTACCGTGCATGCGGAGATCTGGAGCTGCAGTGCTTGCACTTGCTGTGCTGCGGAAGGAATTGGAGGGGCTCTCACGCTGCCTGCTTGTGGGCAGGCAGCAGCTGCGGAGCTGAAGCAACAGGGACGTGAGAGCCTCTCGCAAGAGGCTGCTCACGCAATCCCCATACCCTAGCTGCGCAAAAAGGTAAGCTGTGGAAAGTGCCTGAATCTGGGTCATTCTGCACACTGTCAGAACCTCCATGGTTTGTTGGGCTTCAACATCTCTCTACCTCTGTGGAAAGTAAGAAAATTATTGAGCCAGGCCATGGTCATTAGCAATCATATACCCTCCAGCTGTCCTGATAAATCCTCTATTGTCCTGTTTTTTATGTGATTTTAAAATGTCCCAGTTTCTCTCTCCTCCTCTCACTTTCCCCCTTTGCCCTCAGCTTACTTCAGTTCCTGCATACTGAGTCGAACTGCAAAAGTAATTTATATCTAGTTAACATAGCAGCAGGGAGTGGAGTGAAAGAGGCAGAATCTTGCCCTTCCCTGTAAGCTTGGGCAAAAGCAAACTCGTGCAGCCTTTTCTAGTTTGTCCACCATGATGTAGTGGTTTGAGCATAGGACTACAACCCTGGAGACCAGGTTTTGATTCCCCACTGAGCCATGGAAACCCATTGGGTGATCATGGCATATCACGGACTTTCAGCCCTCAAAAAACCCTGTGACAGGTTTGTCTTAGGGTCACCATAAGTCAAAAATGACTTGAAGGCACACAACAACAACATTACCCATATTGATCACATGCCAATGTTGTCTGACCACATGTCCTGTGAAATGTTGGGGGTGTATGCAATAAAGAAATAGCATATGTTGGGACAAATACATGCTTACTACATATTACAAAATGGTTTCTAGTTTTTCTGACTGAGGAAATTCCTTTCCACTGACCCACACTAGCTGACTGGGTAGCATTAGTAACGTCTCTACAAAAACACAATATTTGCATTTTTTCAGGTAAAGCTTGGTTTAGGTTGCAATGGGACTATGGTTACTACTAAATAGCCCTCTCTAGTGTGAACACATATCCCCACGCATCAGAAACATCCCTTTCTGATTCTGCTCTATCATGAATAACTCCAGGTAAGCTAAATGGAATTTTACAGGTCTCTTTAAGCAGTTTGATCCTTACAGAGCCCAAAGGCAGACAAGTCTGCACTCTGTATCATATCTGACCTTGGAAAGGGTGTGTCCAGCCAAGGATTTTATGTTACCCCATCTCAACCTCTCTCCCGATCTCCCTTGTGCAAACGGATGAGTAAACATATTACTGAAAAACCACTCTGAACACTGTACTTACATAATGAATTCCTCAGAAATGCAAACTGAGAAAATCACTTGCTCAGGGACAGCAAGTGATAGCAAATTCTGGTCTCGTGTTCACATGGGAGAAGAAGAGTGAGGTGGACTTTTTCTATGGAAGGGTACCATTCTGTTACAGTTGTTAAAAGGCAAAATGTTTTTTACATATGTAGAGAGCCAATGTGGTTTAGTGGGTTCGATTCCCCGCTCAGCCATAGAAATCCACTGGGTAACTGACTTTGGGCATATCACACACTCTCAGCCCCAGAAAACCCTATGATAGGTTCACCTTAGGGTGACTGTAAGTCAGAAATGACTTGAGGGCAAACAACAGCAACGAAAGACTGGTGGAGATCAGTGAGATGAACATGTGGTTTTCCTTAAAATTTCCTACCTCTTCTTCCTCTCACCTCCACTAACTTAAGAACCACTTGTGGAATCATCATCATTATTGTTATTGCTGTTATTTACACCCCACCTTTTCCCCAGTATTGGGACTCAAGACGGCCTGAAGAATATTAAAATCAAGAGTTGACAGCCTGGTGCCTTCCAAGTAGTTTAGGCTACATATTCTAAAATCCCTTACCATTGGGTCTGGGACACTGTAATCTAAAGATCGAGAGGTCTTTAGATCTTTAGAGGTCCAAAGTCCTTAGTAGTGTCAAGTGGTAGACAGAAAGTTTGCATTCCCCGTGCCACCTGGTTCCCAAAGTGAAATGGCACTGACCATCTATTTCATGTTTTATTTTTATGCAAATTGCCTTGTAAGGACTTGTCCTAAAAGGCATCCTATAAATATTTCTCTCTCCCTCTCTTCTCAATCTCACACACACACACACACACACACACACACACACACACACACACACATATATGGTATGAGGACAACAGATTTCATCCACTAATGCTTATCTATATACAAATATTACACCCTATTTAAAACAAACAGCAAGAGAAAGGGGTACATGGAAATAAGAAGAATTGACCAACATCTTTGCAGAGCTTGGAAATGTTACTTTTCAGGACTACAGTACTCATACTGCCACCTCTACTATGGCCAATAGCCATGACAGTTGGGGGATTCTGGGGATTGCTGTCCCCCCAAATCAATGTTTCCATCTAGCTCTTAAGGCACGTTTATGGAGGTATACATCTTTCCCCCTATTTTATATTAAGAAGTCTTCTTTCTGGTACTTGGGGAGTTAACTTTCTGCTCTCTTTTACATGGAAGAGCATCAGCATGGTAAATCATCTATGGGTTTCCAGTTATGTGTTGCATTGCAGAGAGTAATATAGGCAGGATAAAGTTGTTATATAGGGTTGGTAGATAAGATTGTTCAACTGCATTCAATAGTAATTTTCATGCATTTCGCCCAGATATTGGATAGATACTAGAAGATTTTTTCCAGCCATTGAAATGATAAAGGAATATATCTTTACAGCCAATGACATATCATTGGAGCATAATGATACAATGCTAATTAAAAAGATGAAAAGTAGAGCACTCAATGAATTCAAAGAGGTTTCCTTTTTAGCTAGTCCATGTCAGAAAATTGAAATGCTGGGCAACAACACTGTATGATCAGCTCTTTGTGAATATAAGTGAGAACAGAGTATTTTTAATTATGTTGATTATTTTGTTAATAATTACTCTCTTACTTGCTGTATTCCATCAAAAAGAAACTTAGGGTTTGATTCTTTAACAATTTACCTGGAAGTGATATGTCGTTTAATTTATCATTCTTAGAAGTATCATTTATGGTTTTCAGGAGAAGTATAGTTTACGGTTTCCATGGCCCTTTTTGCACAGCATTTGCCGTGCAAAAGAGCCCCTGGAGCATCGCGCAACTGCGAGGAACGGTCCACACGATGTACTCACAATTGCACGATGCTCCAGGGCCTGGCAGGTGCCAATCGTGCACTATTTCATTTTTGGCTTTGAGCCGGAAATGATGCGCAATTTTGCATCACTCCAGGGCCCCGCACACACTTGCCTTGTGTGCAGAGCTCCGGAACTGCAGCGCTCATGCTTCCTGCCCCAGCACAGCCTGGGAAAAACCCAGGCTGCACTGCGGAAGGAAGAGGAGGGACTCTCGCACTACCTGCTCATGAGCAGGCAGCAGCTGTGGAGCTGAAGCAACGGAAACACGAGAGCCTCTCACAAGAGACTGTTCACGCAATCCCCGCAACCTAGCTCTGCAAAAAGGTGAGTTGCGGAAAGGGTCCATATCTCCTTCTTGCTATAATGTATAATGAAAATGAAACTGCGTTACCTGGCTTAGGAAAAAGAACATATCACACTAACGTTAAAGAACAAAATTACTCCTTTCAGATCACCCATTAAAATGGAGACATTCTTAAGAGCAACATGAATATTCTGAAGGAAAAAAGAAGCAGTTCCACAGGAATCAGAGTTTGTTTCAGGGTTTGAGCACAGAAACAACAAAAATAAAAGTATCAGTACAAGAAAAGGTGGAACAGTGATAATGTGGGTAATGTGGATAATACGTTGCTCGGTAAGCAAGCAAGGAAGGAAGAAAGGTACAAGCTGAATTCATGTTTTAGTAAGAAAATTGCTTGACAGAGGATTAATCAGGGCAGTGTCTGCCAAATTAGGATAGGTGGAAGGTGTGCTTTCATTCACATTTGTAACTACAGGCCTTTCCAAACTACACTGTTATTGTACTATTATTCTACTTTCAACATCCTATGGAACCCTGGGGTTTGCAGTTTAGGGAGAGGCCTCACTTTCTCAGAACTGGCAAAATTAGCTGGGCTGGAATCATGTTAGCGACACATGCAGGTGTAACCATATCCACGTGATCAAGATGGAAGTTGAGATCCACATGCAGAATAGGTACTAATGGGTATCAAGTAGAGTATTCATGATTTGCAACAGGACTCTGCTCATTCCATAATGGGACTTGAGGCCACACTGCAGAGCATCCAGAGGCTCAACGGGAACATGTATCACTATAGGTTGCAATTTGCACAATGGGGGCTTCAACCATTTATCAGTGATCCACGAACTGCATAATGTTAAGTGGAACAGTCATTCTGTGTATTTGTACTCATGCTACATTACAGTAAGGTAGGATTTCAGCCCTGGTCTCATGAGACCAGCCCTAGTGAATAACAATAGCCAATTGTTTTCCTACATTTGCAGCACTTTTGACTTGTTTCTTGTTGGATGGAGCAAGAGCTGGGAAAGTGAAAGCAAATATCTGGCATTTCTGTCAGTTACTTTGATAACATTCAGCTTGGCCTCTCTGCAACAATCCTTTCCAATGAGTCACTGGACCTCTTAAGCATGTGAGGTGGAGTTAAGACAAGCTCAATGTGGCTTGATTATGAGGAGGAATTGGCTGCTGACAAGTGGGGTGATGGTGACATATTTGCACAAGTCTCTTCCAGCAGGAGGTAAAGCTCAGCAAAGCCTGTATTACCTTCACCAGTCCTCGGATTTTGGTTGGCTTTGCAGAATCCACAGATAAAATAACATTTGGCAGCTGCCCTATACCTGCAGGTCCTTCTGCCTTTCTGCACAGGCATACATTCTGATGGCCTACTGCAATGGTTCTTAAACTTCTTTTTTAACCAGGGACCCCCTGTAAATCTAATTTGTTGCTGGGGTTGCCTAAGATGTAATACAAAATTTAAATATTTAAATTTAGATTTAAATATCGAAATATTTATTTAAATGTTCAAATATTTGTTTAAAGTTGCTCATCAGTTGCTCACCCTTATCTCTTATTCTTCTGTAGACAATGCAAAGGAAAGGAGGCTTGTGATGAGGTCTGGGGGAGTGGCTATCCTGAGTGGCAGAGAAAGACCCAGGAACAGGCTGCTAGGCAACCAGAGTAGCCACTCCAGAGAGAAACCCAGCCCATTAGTGTGAAGAAAGGGTTGAAGGCCTGAGAGGAAAATGTATATATAGAAAGCACACTGAACTGGTTTTGGTCAGACTTCAGGGAGGAAGGGCAAAGAGACAGTTCTTCAGCCAGAGAGGGTCTCCGTCAACAAAAGAGGATTAAGTAAGAGGGCATATTTTCTTAGAGAAATCCTAGACAGAGAGGCAGAAGAGAAATCAACCCACTTTTGAATCTGGTCAGAGACTGTGACCTAGATTTGGGAACTGTGCCTTTGGCAAAAGGGTAGCCAGAGGGCTATGTGTGAAAGATCTGTGCCTTTATGCTGATGTAAAGTCATAGAGTCATAGGGTTCGAAGAGGCCACAGGGGCCATCCAGTCCAACCTCCTGCTGTGCAGGAACACACATCAAAGCATTCTCAACAGATGGCCATCCAGCCTCTGCTTAAAAACCTCCAAAGAAGGAGACTCAACCACATTCTGAGGCAGCGTATTCCACTGCCGTACAGCTCTGACCGTCAGAAATTTCTTCCTGGGGTTCAGGTGGAATCTACTTTCCTGTAGTTTGAATCCATTGCTCCTTCCCCTAGTCTCTGGAGCAGCAGAAAACAAGCCCACTGCCTCCTTGACCTGACATCCCTTCAAATATTTAAACATGGCTATCTTGTCCCCTCTTAACCTTCTCTTCTGCAGACTAAACATACCCAGCTCCCTAAACCAGTCCTCACAGGGCATGGCTTCCAGATCCTTCACCATTTTGGTTGCCCTCCTCTGGATATGCTCCAGCTTGTTGATATCCTTCTTGAATTGAGGTGCCCAGAACTGGACACAGTATTCCAAAAGAGATCTGACCAATGCAGAATATAGTGGTACCATTACCTCCCTCGATCTAGACACCATACTCCTATTGATGCAACCAAGAATCGCGTTGGCTTTCTTGGCTGCCACATCACACTGTTGACTCATGTTCAGCTTGTGATCTACCAAGACTCCTAGATCCCTTTCACACATACTGTTATCCAGCTATATGTCTCTCATCCTATATTTGTGCATTCCGTTTTTATTGCCTGAATGTAGGACCTTACATTTCTCTCTGTTGAAATTCATTTTGTTAGCTTTGGCCCAATCTATCAAAGTCATTTTGAATTTTGACCCTGTCCTCTGGCGTATTAGCAACTCCTCCAAATTTAGTGTCATCTGCAAATTTGATCAACATGCCTTCTACTCCTTCATCCAAGTCACTGATGAAGATGTTGAATAGCATTGGGCCCAGGACAGAACCCTGTGACACCCCACTAGTCACTTCTTTCCAGGATGAAAAGCAGCCATTGGTGAGCACCCTTTGGGTTCGGTCAGTCAACCAATTACAAATCCACCTAACAGTAGCCCTGTCCAGCCCACATTTTACTAGCTTCTTTGCAAGAATATCATGGGAAACTTTGTCAAAGACCTTACTGAAATCAAGATATGCTACGTCCACAGCATTCCTTTCATCTATCAAGCTTGTAACTCTATCATAAAAAGAGATAAGATTAGTCTGGGATATACTTATTTCTAAGAAATCCATGCTGGCTTTTAGTGATTATGGCATTGCTTTCTAAGTAATTACAAACTGACTGTTTAATGATCTGCTCTAGGATCTTTCCTGGTATTGATGTCAGACTGATCAGGTGATAATTATTTGGGTCCTCTTTTTTTCCCTTCTTGAAGATGAGGATGACATTTGCCCTCCTCCAGTCTGCTGGGACTTCTCCTGTTGTCCAAGAGTTCTCAAAGATTATTGCCAGTGGTTCTGAAATGACTTCTGCCAGTTCTTTTAATATCCTTGGATGTAATTCATCTGGCCCTGGAGACTTGAATTCATCTAGTTTAGCCAGGTATTCCTGCACTACTTCTCTACCTATTCTGTGCTGCTTTTCCCCCCCATTCCTCATTTCAGTTTCCATATAAGGAAATTGTCTAAACACATTCTGAAGATCTGTTTAAGATCTGGACGTACACATGAAAACCAATATTTTATTTTGGTTATGGTTTTAATAAAAATTATAGTATATTTATATAAGTTTTGACTCAGCTGAATGATTTTCAATAGTTATAACCAAACAAAACCACACTACCATGGATCATTAAAGGGGTTCTAAATAACAACTGAAAGGCTTTACACTTTTTACATGAAGATTGTGTTTTAAAAGGGGAAGGAAGAACTGAATGAAGTGACAGGGTGCTTTAGCAGTCTGTGAAGAGAAAAAGCAGGCATTGCCACAAGGCTTCTTAATGGTCTGTGGAGTAGAATGCTGAGAACTTTAAAGTGTCAGGACAGTAGAATAAACTGGAATTTCCTAAAGAAAGGTTATGAATGGAGGGCAGGCCTACAGAATAATTTCTTTTGCCCTTTCTTGCAAAGCAGCACCTGGAAAATGAGGGTCTCAGTGCTGCTTTGGGAGAAAGCATGAAAGAAATGCAGTTTTCTTTGAAGAAGCATTGAGGAAATAGAGATGGTAAGTGCTTCTTTTGAAAGCACCTACCCTCTCTATTCTCTTGGTGCTCCTTCAGAGGAAAATGGCATTTCTTTCATTCTTTCCCCTAAAGCAGTGGTTCTCAACCTGTGGGTCCCCAGATGTTTGTGGACTTCAGCTCCCAGAAAGCCCAGCCACTATGGTCAATGCTCAGGGCTTCTGGGAGCTGAAGTCTAGAAACATCTGGGGACCCACAGATTGAGAACCACTGCCCTAAAGGAACACTGAGACCCTCACCACTTTGCTCCTTCCCTTGTAGTTCATCATTTGTATCTGCAATTCTTCTTTGATGTCGTGTAAAAAAGAGAATGTGTGCACAAATGATTCCCCAAACCTGCCTGCATCTACCTTGCCTACATGCTCAATCTACCTTGCCTGCACTTTTGGAGCAGCAGTGTGGGCTGAGGGTGTGATTCTCAGTTGTTCACCGAGGGGGTTGATATAATAGCCTAATTCTATCTCTATATTCTGGTAAAGATAGAAGGGCATGGTCATGACACAAATGAAGTTTTATTCCTGTTGTCTTGCTACTGTGAATACTATATTCTACAATTAGTATACTAACCTGAAGGATTGCTATGCTTCTGCTACACCCAGTTCATGCATCCACTGCCACACTGTACTTGTTGGTTCACACATCACATCACAACATCAGATGAAGGGATCACATGAGCCAGTCACAGCATTGCTGTGGTTACATTGTCCTGATCGGTCCTTAATGTGTACTTCTTTTGACAAAAATACAACCAATGTGGCATGGCACCCAGCCAGTGTGATATGGCATTTAGGGTGCAGCTGTAACATGCAAATTGGGCCTTAGTGAGAATACATGACTGCACAATGTTGGGCTTGTTAGTATGTGGCAAAAAGTATAGAATAGAAGATGTACACAAATGTACTCCACCTCTTTTAATCCCCTCTCATTTTCAATGATGATTCAACTCCTGTTTCAAATTATGAGAAACTAGCTAAAATGTGCTCCCTGACTGTAACTCAATAATCATATGAAAAGATTTAGGGCTGATAGAGAGGACTACATTTATTCTCTCAAGTGGAAAGTGATGAGCAGTGCTGAGCAGGAGACACTATGAAAAGATGAAGAAGGTTATGTATTTGCTATCTTTGGTTGCATATAGTTTGATAACTTTCTAGGGTGTACACAACTATGGGAAGAGCTGTTGTAATACTTGTATGTTCCCTATGAAGCCTTTGAGCACAGAATGAGAAACAGGTCCAGGGCATCAAGAACACTGGAATTATGGTTTAGAATTCTATAGGTATCATGTGCCAGCGTATGCCAGCAGTTACACTTTAAAGGTTTTTCTTTAAGTGTTGTATTCTGATGATCACTACACAAGCAGAGTTCCATTGGTACAAGCTTTGCACTTTCAGAGCACTGAATAAATGCATCCCCAATGCACTTTGCCTGGAGGCCTATTGATTAGTGCAAAACAGAAGTGTGCCATGGTGTGATCCAGTATATGAATGGTGTGGTGCATGCATGATGTAACTACAATGTCCTAAAGCTCTGCAACCCCTCAACCCCTCTATTAGATTTTGACTATCACTTGCAAATATTGGGGGGAGGCTAAAGGGGAAATGAGGGGGTTCCAAATTGCAAGACATATTATGACACTTTCAGATGTCAACTTTTCCATGGTGGTAACTCAAATATAGAAGGAAACAAGAAAAATAGGACTGCTAGCCCATCTGCCTTAATACTGTACAGTGGACAGGCATCCAATCTTCAGGGTTTAAGTGGGGGTCCTTTCCTGGCTCTATCTGGAAATGATGAGGATTCAAGGTCATGGACCTGTCCTTTATCACTGAACTGTTACCACTGTGAACTGGCCTGGTCTTTGGTAACCTTAGATATCATTTTGATATCATAATTCGGCCCTGTTTTGCCACCAGCCAAGTGTTTGTGAGGCCACCGAACAAGCGCAAAGCTAGGCATGGCTATCATTTGCTGAGTCATATTTTGTTTACACCAAGGCAAGCCAGAAACTGCCAGATCTGCTTCAGGGGACCTCCCAAAACAAACACCTTCATTATAAATGTGTATTAAAACAAAGAGACCTCTGCCTCAAGAGGGCACCCTGGTGAGCTGAGTGCTTAACTGACAAGCTAGCCGCATCTACATACTGGCCATACTATTGTCAATTTGGACCATAATTCAATCATGTAAATCCTGACCTTGCGGTGACATTGTCTCCAGCCCAAAACTCATTGTTTTCACCCAAGACCAGGCTAGCCCACGGTCATGCCTTCCCCTAATAAAAACTCCCAGCTCCGAGAGCTCCTCGGACTGCTCAGAATGCTCGGACTTCGCTGAACTTCCATCCTGCCTTGCTGCCGCTTTTTCTGCGAGTTCCCCTCGGCAACCACACCAAGTTTCCTTCTCTCCAATTGGCTTCTTCAGGACTACGAGAAAGGTGGCGTATCACCCGTTTGCCCCAAACTCTCTTTTCTATTCCTTAGTAGCAGTGAGGTTGTGTTTTCTTATTAATTGTTTAACAAATATTATTGTTAGTTTGAACTGTTTGTCTGCTCACTGACCCGACGCTGTATACATTGGGTAAACGATCCCCGCTAAGTTACCCTGCCTCTCACTAGCCAAGAGAGTGCTCCAGCTAAGTTCCCCCATCTTGCTTGTGTTTGTTTTGGTTATTTGGGCGCCCCTCACGGGACCCCCAAGTCACAGGGTAACAGAACTATGTCCTTTCCCTAATGACATTCCTAGAAGAACAACCATAATGTGTGTACCATCATCATCAGTGCTGAACTGTCAGGACATTTAGACAAGCATGGATCTACATGGGCACTAACAAAATTGATAATAAGCTTAATAATGTCTAAAAATCTGGCACTCACTTTCCAGCTGCCCACCAAAATTCTAGTAGATCCAGAGATATCTCATGCCTAGAAATACATACTGGGGCTGGAGAATAAAAAACAGCATGGAAAGCACTAAAAGGGCATTTAGTCCAACTGGCATCTAAACCAATGAAATGCAGACCATAATATACTGTCACAAGAGAGTATATAGGCTAAAATAAAGAATCCAGTGTGTAAAATAACTATAGTTCATTAATACAACTGGGCCAAGTCACGTGCCAAGGGTCACAAGACAACCTGATTTGAGGGGAAATTCCCTCTTGGTTCTAAATATAGCAGTCATGCTCTGAACATGTATAAAAACCTGTCTATAGAGTCCTTTCTGAGTCATGCTGCTGGAAATCCTGTTTCTAGTTGTAGCCATTTCTAGCACTCCTGAGGAGTGGAAAAACCCAGAGATCTTAAGGCAAAAGAAGCATCTGTTTCCAAACTAGAATTGGAATATACAGTACTAGGAAAATCCTAAGTGATTCTTCATAACTAATATCACCAGGTGCCTGATAGAATAGCTCCTCTCATAAAGGATTCATGCTACAATGACAGTGTAACCTCACGCATATTTACACAAAAAGTTCCACTGTGTTCAGTGGGTCATACCTCTAGGTAAATGCACAAAATAGGATCATAGTCTAACTTCTTAAATTTTAAGGCAGCGTGGGGAATGCACAGCCCGCAAGGTCAGGGATCTAAATCAGATACCCTGCAGATGATTTTGGTCTGTGGCTCCCAGCATTCCTTGCCACTGGCTATACTGACTAGCACTGCTGTGAGATGGAGTTCTTGAGGGCAACAATTGCCACCCTTAAACTAGATTCTGTTGGACTACAATTCCCATAAACCCTAAGATTCATAAAGCCAATAGTGAGGAAAGATAGAACTTGCAGTTCAACATCTGGAGGTGCATCTGTTCCTTATTCCTGCTTTAAGGTAAAGCCTGTTTTCCTCTCTTCACTGCTGGAGAAAAATAATATGGAAGCCTCTTGCAAAGCAACCTTTGAAATTAACCAGGTCCTCTGCCTCCACAACTGTTTCAGAGAGCCTATTTCAAAATTATTGACTAAAAACTTCCACATCAAAGTTTGTACATGGTCAGGTTCTAGCCAATGCTTCTTGTGTCACGACAGTATTTTTTAATCTCTAAAATTATCACTAGTGTGGAGTGTCTGTGGGTATCCTTGCAAAAAGCCAAGTAGTGAAGGATGGGGGTCATTGACTTCACTTTATCTCCCATATCTTGGTTTTGCAAGCAACAGTTTGATGGCCAAAAATGGTTTGAGATGAGAGTTTCTCTTTCTCAGAGGACATGAGGATCATAAGGGGCAGTCCAGCCCATTTTCCCCAACCCTGTTTCCTGGCATTAGGCCCAGCCTTTCTTCTCTGTTTACATCCTTCCTTCCCGTAAATGACTTGAAGACAGAGCTGGGCAAGTAGCCAGATACACCTGTCTGACAGGTATAGTGTAACACAACCTGGGCATGGGCAAAAGCAAGAGAAGGGAAGGTTGACCAAGTGTCCAGAGGCCTGCATTGCAATCTGGTTAATATAGGAAGGAAATGCCTTGAGGCAGAAGGTGAGTTGAGAAGACAAGAACAGTCTCTGTGAAGTCATAGTAGGATTTTTCATTTTTCCTAGGTCCCAATGTAAAGTGAAAAGGAAAGACTCAAACCCTTATCAGCAGAAACCTGTGGCATGGTGTGTGTCAGCATTTGTTAATGTTATTTTAACATTAATGCTGACACATGGGAAGAGAGAATGCACAACATGTAATATTTCTTCCCATGTATTTTAAAGAGTCATGGGAGCAATTTTGGGCTACTTTTCTATTTTTAAAAGGATTTTTTAAGAGAAAAATTAAACAATAAAAATGAACTAAAAAGAATACATGACTCCTGTGATATGTTATAAAAATGTTAAAACAAAAATGCTTAAATAAAGGCTAACATTAATGCAGAAGCTAGTTCTGATGATAATCTGAAAATCCGGATGTTGCTTTGTTGTTGTTCCTTACATGCACCACTCATGTGAGGTTCATGGCTCCCTTTAACACACCCTGTTCAGCAGGAGCTCATCCATTCTAACTGAAAACAGCTGCAGGTCTCAGACAAGGTAACTATCGTTACTTTAGTCATTCTCCTCTAATGAATCTTTCTCTATTTCATTCATTTCTTTTTCAGTTCCAAAATGCAAGAGTAGTATCTGACACACTGGCCCCTCCACAGAGCTGATGCCCTCTCCTTTTAGAGGCCATGTGCCAAAACCTTCCGGGCTTGGTAACAGGCCTAACAGCCTGCCTCAGCCAGAATGACTTGATCCCTGCTATTTTGCAAGTATGGCGTGTGGGTGGGTGCTGCAAAGAGGGTGAGCCTGTTTGATAATTTGGCAAAAACTCCATCCCCACTGGGTATTTAAACACATAATCCCCCTTCCAGTAAATGAGTGAGCTGAGTGAGCTGCCTGATTAATTTATCTCCCATTTATCTTCCTGTACTGTCACACAACTGCACAAATCTCAAAACTCAAAAAAAAGGGGGGGCAGGACACTGTTTAATTTACCTGACTAGGCAGTTAGGGCCAGCTCCATGCTCAAATGGAGTTTATAAACAGTCCAATGCCTGGACTAATCTGTTTAGCTTAGGTAAATGGAGCAAAATACAAAGTAAATCACCTTGAACCTGTTAAAAGAAACAGAAACCAACCCACAAGAAGTTTGCAAAGATATACCTCTGCCCTTACATAAGACAAAACAATGGATCATTTCATACCAAAAAGCCATGCCAAGCAAGTGCGTATTTGAATACCATAAGCTCTTCAGACCAAACCCATGATTTCATATTAATTCAGTTAATTGATGGCTGGACCAAATGCCCATGCACTTAAAGTTTACTTGCATAATTTTGTAAAAGTGTCTGTTCAATACAAACCATGTGATGCTTCTCGCTTTACTTAATTCATTCTTGGTTTTAAGTCATTTAGATGGAGGCAAACTGTAGACCTGGGTTGGCAGCATTGTAGGGGTGGAGGGCATTTTTGTCCCCACCCCTTATTTTGCACACCCATGGCAGGTTGCACCAGCACATCTCTGCATACCTTCCAACATTTCTCAGATGAAAACTGGGATACATGCAGCCAACCAACAGCAGAGTGTGGTCAAAAGCATGCTTAATGAAGAAAAACACACAAGATAGGAGAGGCTGAGGCAACAAGATAGAAATTTTGATTCAGTCAATTGAGAAGGGCAAAATTCTGTCCTCTCTTCTCTTCTCCTCCTTGCTGAGTTAATTTTGGGCAAATTTCTTTTGCAGTTTAAACTCTGTTTGCACTAACGGAAGTACAGTTGTCCCTCCACATTGGTGGGTTTGACCTTTGTGAACTTGATTATTTGTGAGGGACGCATGTGTCTTTCTGCCCCTACCCTCATTCTCCTCTTCCTTGTGTTTTGCCAGGCAGAAGGAAGACAAGCACACCCAGGCAAAAGACAAGCAAATGGGAGGGAGCTCCCCTCCCATTCTTCCCTCTCCCCTCTGAAGCTGCCCCTTCTGGCCCCAGTGCTGAGAACTCACGCTGAGGCAATAGGCAAGGGAATGGGGTGGGGGTAAGGCTCATGTAAGCCTTCCTTTTCCCCTCTGGGGCTCTGTCTGCCATTCCCTTGCTTGGGCCCCAGCGCTGAGAACTCGTGCTAAGGTAATAGGCAAGGGAATGGTGGGGGAAGGCTCATGTGAGCCTTCCTTTCCCCTCCAGAGCTCCCCTCCCATTCCCTTGCCTCTAGCTCTGGCAGGCAAAAGACAAGGGAATGGGAGGGAGAACCCTGGAAGGAAATGGGAAGAGAATTGCGGGGGGGGGGGTGTTCTCAGCTTTTCCACTTTCGTGAAGGTTCTGTGCCCCAAGTGCTTGCAAAAGTGGAGGGACCACTGTCAGCTGAGGACAAAGGGGAAAAGTGGGAAGAGGAAAGAGGAGAGAGAAACCATGACATTTTAAAAGCAGCTGAAAAAGTGGGAGGAGGGAGAACTAATCAGGATAGTCTGTGCCAAACCAGGACAGTTGGAGGGTATGTCTTCAGTAAACCATTTGTGATGGCATTTTCTTTCTGATTCCTTCTAGGGACATTTTCCAGCCATTTTCAGCCATTTTGCAGGGATCTGGAGGCATTTAATGGTTGTGGAGGGCTTAACAAAATCACCACATTTTCAGGTGGTTTTAGGGTATTTGGAAAAGTTATCACACAACAAATTATCCAAAAATCACCTTGGTTTTAAATTTGGAGGCAGGGGGCTTGAAGTGTTCCTAGGAGTCTGGGGAAGCCTCAAAATGGGGCAAGTGTATTTCCCGGCTCCTGCTATAGATAAAAGCAAACAGTGCATGTTTGATTCTGAACGTGCACCATTACAAAATGAACCATACAAAGAGCCTTATCACATGAGGCCCCTCTCTCACTATAAGTGCATTGTCTGTAAGAGTGCTATGCAATCATGATTTCTGTCTTTCCTTGCACACCTTTGGAACCATTATGGGATTGTAGCACCTATTAATGCCAAAACCTTTTTGCACACAGACTGCCTGCCCACAGACTGCCCCAACCAAAGGCAGAATAATAGAATCATAGAACCATAGTGTTGGAAGAGACCACAGGGGTCATCCAGTCCAACCCCTGCCATGCAGGAACATCCATCAGAACACTTCCAACAGATGGCCATTCAGCCTCTGTTTCAAAACCTCCAAAGAAAGAGACTCCACTACACTCCAAGACAGCATATTCCACTGCTGGACAGCTCTGACTATCAGGAAGTTCTTCTCAAGGTTTAGGTGCCATCTCTTTTCCCTTCTTTTCCCTTCTCTTTTATCCAGATGCAATTGTGATTTGCCTGCTTTGTTCAATAAGGCCCAGAGTAGAGGAGAAAAGAAAGCGAGACAAGAGGCAGCTTTGAGGAAGGGAAGATCCAGATATGCTCTCTGTTCCAGTCTTTGCCCTAGAGCATGAATGCAGACAGGAGGAGGAGCTGACAGCCAAAAGCAAAAATATGGCAACACTCCTGCCATGAGTAGCTGAGTAAGTAGTAATGAGAGAGAAGAGCATCCTCACATGTGATCACTATGGGCTAGACAGAGATAAGGGAACAGGAAACTTCACCATTTGCTTAGAGTTTTCAATATCTCACACTAGGTTTGAACAGAGAGAGAGAGAGAGAGAGACTGAGAAAGCAGCCAGTATCCAGGCACAGGGAAGGGAGGAGGAAAGGTAATCTCTTTCAGGTTTTGGAGATCTAAAGAAGTTACGAATAACTTTGGCAGCAGTCCAATACAAGAGGAAACTGAGGCTAAATTACAGATCTTGGCTGAGGCTATTTATGGTAATATATTTCTTTGTGGCTGTTGTCCAGATTGTGTGAGATTTTTCTGGAGCTGCTTAGAAGTAGTCTTAAACCAAAACAAGATCAATATGATTGAGAAGCAAGCTATATGTTAGAATAATGATGTCTTTAGCAGCTTCTCCACTCCACACACACACACACATACCAGTTTGGGGAATTTTGATTTTTATCAGAAATTCCTATTATTAAGGGAGGCTTAATACTTGGTAGCTGCACAAGTCCTCACTTACTTTGGCAGTTCTTTAAGAGCCACGATGTTGTTTGCCTTTCAGGAGACAAATTCATAGATGCAAATTACTCCATCCCTCACAATTAAACTTGGGAATTTTAACAATGAATTTTAAATATGTACTTTCTGTTTTTAGGTATTGTAATTTTTTTTTCTTTTAAGATGATATGCATTTTAACTACTATTTTAATTGATGTTCTCTTTTTTAAACTGTTAAATATTAATCTATTGTTGTCCCCCACCTCAATCCATGGGGAGAGGCAGGTAAGAAATAAGTATCATTAGCATTAGTATTATTATTAAACTCACCAGCCCCAATTTTATTGGTAACCCTCCATATAGCTAAAGTGCTTAGGGGAAAAAATTAAACCCCCCTCCCATATGGTGTAGCCCCAA
Organism: Iguana delicatissima; assembly: GCA_948472985.1. Taxonomy (NCBI): domain Eukaryota; kingdom Metazoa; phylum Chordata; class Lepidosauria; order Squamata; family Iguanidae; genus Iguana; species Iguana delicatissima. Next base: position 36,078 of record CAOKZL010002230.1, on the reverse strand, counting down.
TAAAACTGGATAGATACACATCCTAGCTGGGGGCACGTGGAAGTGAGAATGGAGAGCAGTGAGATGTGTCCGCTACCTACCTCTTACATGATGAGTGCGATCCTCTTTTTTTAATCTTTTTTAATTAGTATTGTTATACAATGTACATAATATAATATACATTATGAGTATGCTTATTTAATATACATATTTACATACAGATTTATATCATTTTGTCTTCTTTAAAAACTGAATGATTGAGTGACTGTCAGAAATTGCTAGTCCTTCAATATGATAATTGACGAAAGACCCAAATGTTCTCCAAATAGTTATGTACACATTCCCAATCTTCCTTAAACCTTTTCATAGATTTGTCTTTTAGCAATATTGATAACTTATCAATCTGTATTAGGTCATAGATTCTCAAAAGCCAGTCATCAATTGTTGGCACCTCTTCTTTTTTCCATTCTTTGGCATATAGTAGTCTTGCTTTGGTTATCAAGTACAAAAATTTTTTTTTATTCTGTTTCCCAATATAGTCCTCTATCAGTTCAGCCATATTTAACAAATAACATTCTGGTCACATGGGGAAATTTACTTTCAAAATTTTTGTAATTTCCAAATGGGTATTTTTCCAAAAGAGTTTTGCCATTTTGCCACCAGCAATGAAAAAAGGTTCTCTTTTCAGTTTTGCACTTCCAGCATTTATCCTTTTCCCCCTTATATATCTTAACCAATTTTGCTGGAGTTAAATGCCACATATAAAACATTTTATAAAAATTTTCTTTAAACCCTTGAGATTTTGTAAATTTTAGGTTTTTCCAGGTCTGTTCCCAGTTTTGTAATTGTATTGGGTGGCCAACATATTGTGCCCATTTAATCATGTTATTTTTTACTACTTCTTGTTCTGTTTCCATTTTAATAGTAATCTATATAATTTTGTGGTTAGATACCTATTCCCTGATTCTAAAACCAGATCAAATTCTGTTTTCACATTATTAATAATTTCCTCTTTGTTGTCTTGTTTGAATCTAGCATCTAGATGTGCGTATTGATACCAGGAACATTTTTTCCCTTCTGCCAGCAATTCTTCCCTTTCTTTAAAACTAAGTTGATTTTCCTGGAATTTAAGCAGTTCATTGTAGGTCCACCACGGTTGTGGTCTTTTAGTTTCATCAAAATGGAAGGCTTCTGGGGGGAAACCCAAAGAAGAAGTTTCAGACATAGTTGATGTTTATATTTTAACCAAACTGAAAATAAGTATCTCCTTAGAGGATGTTCAAGGAATTCTTTTTGAGATTGCTTTTTCATATACCACATATATAGGTGCCAACCACTTTTCATACCTGCCCCTTCAAAGAGCAGTAATTTGGTATTCTGCAATCTTAACTAATCTATTATCCAAGTGAGGCATAGGCATATAATTTAACATCTGGTAGTCCAAGGCCGCCTCTTTCCTTCAAATCAATCAACAAAATCCATCTGATTCTAGGTTTCTTCCTAGCCCAAATGAAATTTTTCTGGTCTTTCTTCCATTGATTAAATACATCATTATTTACTGGCAAGGGAATATTTTGAAAGAGGAAATTGATCTTTGGTAATAATCTTTTAATTGCTGATTCTCCCTAGAAATGAGAGTTTAAGTTTATTCCATGTATCTAAATCATTTTTGATTTCTTTCAATTTAGGTAAATAATTATTTTTAAATAAATCATGATTATTATTTGTGATTCAAACTCCTAAATATTTGATCTTCTTTTCAATTGTAAAATTGGATATCTTTTGTAATTCTTCCACCTCACTTGATGACATATTTTTAGTTAACATTGCAGTTTTTTCATGATTTATTTTGAATCCTGCAGCCTCTCCAAAATCCTTTAAGATCTGGATTAAAGAATTCATCGAATCCACAGGGTTTTCCAAAACTACAACCAAGTCATCCGTGTACACCCATACTTTTAAATTAATATTTTTTAATTTAAGACTTTTTACGCTATCCTCCTGTCTTATCTTATTGATCAAAACTTCGATAATAATGATAAAAAGTAAGAGAGAAAGTGGGCATCCTTGTCTAGTGCCTTTTCTAATTTCACATGACTTAGGCCATTTCCGCACTAGATTATTATAGCGCAATGATTCCACTTTCAACATCCTCTGGAATCCTGGGGTTTACAGTTTCGGGAGGGGCCACCTGGCCCCTCCCGAAACTGCAAACCCCAGGATTCCAGAGGATGTTGAAAGTGGAATCATCGCACTATAACAGTCTAGTGAGGAAATGGCCTTAGTCTTCTCCGAATTGGTTATTATATGGGCTTCTATTTCCAAATATATTGCTTTTATCCACCCCTATAAGTTATTACCACATTCTATTTTTGTAAAGTTTGAAGCATAAACTACCAAGAAACATTGTCATGATGCGTGTGATCCTCTATCGAGAGACGTAGCTACTAAATTAGCTGCAAGCATCTTCTGTGCATCAGCTCACCACCATCTTTTCTCAGCCTGCAGCCTCTCTGAAGCCTAGCGATTTCCTGGTCAAATGGAGGACAGGGAGAACAGCAGACATCTGTCTGGCTATTGTTCTTTAGCTGGATGTACAGTAACAGGCATCTCTAGGGATCCCAGGGAAATCCGCCAGAGTTCCATGTGGATGATGTCATTGCTCTGTTACATTGTTCAGCTACAGAAACACAGCTGGAAGTTTGTCTGCGGCTTCTCTGCTTTCCACTGACCAGAAAATGGTTCGGCTTGGAGGTCTGCAGCTGAGAAAAGGTTGGGTTGGCAGGGAAAATTTGATTGGTGTATAGTGAGCAGAGAATTCCTATCCTGCAATGACTAGAAAATCATGAGTTCCAAGGGCATAAATCTAACCGTCATAATTTACCAACAGGATGCCAACCAATGTATAATTTGTAGAGTTTGCCTGTGTACTTAAATTAGGACTTGCTGTTTGAGAGTGAGAAACTGTGCTTCCAGTTTGTAGCATGTTCAGGCACATGGGTATAAATGAGGTTGTGGCCTTCTAGATGTTATTAGACAGCAGCTTCTAGCCTCCTTCACTAACTGCTGTGCTAGCTAAGGCTGAGAGGAACTGCAGTTCAACAATATCTGGAGGGCCATCGTTTGCCTGCCCTTGCAACAGATAGATGGAGCACATACCCTCTAACTGTCCTGAGTTTGCAGAGACAGTCCCAATTACTCCTCTTTGTTGCCCAACTCTCTCAGCTGCTCTTAAAATATCTGTTTTGCTCTCATGCTTCCTTCCATTGTCCTCAGCTTACTTCTAGTGCTACAAACTGAGTTCACAGTACAAAGGACAGTGGCGGAGCTTGGAGTGTGTGGAGGGGGGACCATGGTGCGAGGGGCGTGGCCACTGTGCGTGGGAGTGTGGTTGTGGTGTGTGGGGGTGTGGCTAGGGCACGTGGGGTGTGGTCAGGGTGTGTGGGGGCGTGGCTATGGGCTGGGACGCCCCTGAAACATTTCTACCCAGAGCTAATTGCCCATCCCACCCCCATGTCCCTACATGACTGACCGAGGGGGGAGGGGGCAGAATCTTACCTTTCCCAGTAGGCTCAGGCACTCCTAGCTTGTGTGATCTTCCACATTAATAACTTTTGCTGTCTTGGTCACATTCTGATGTTGCTTGGACACAGAAACCCCAGTTTTCATCTGTGAAATGTGTGACATTTCCGTCTGTGACATTTTAAAAGCAGCTGAAAAAGTGGAGCAACTCAGTCCCCTCTTGAACATTGTACAGATGTGGGTGAATGGTGATGTTGCTAAATCCCAGTTATGACCTGTGAAAGTCTGGAGAGTATGCTTGCTATAGCCTGCAACCATTTAAAGCCTGTTCTTTTTCCCAACCTTCAAGGAGATCTGAAAAGGCACTTACTGTACTCTGATTCCACTCATTTTAACCTCAACATGAATAGAACATTCTTTCAAGCCTCTTTTGTTTATATTGTATATTTTATGCATGTAAGTATGCATGTTCCAGAAGCTGCAGGAACATTCAACTAGCTAGTTCTATTCAAACCTTGCAAGCAATTAACTGTAAGGCAGTGATGGCAGTGCCTTTTTTTTTTTTTTGGTGCATATCCAGAGTAAACTTCCAAGAGGAGCTGACTTCAGGAATGAAAAAAAAAACAAAAACGCTAGCCTTAGAAAGCGTTCTGCTCTGTTCCTAAACCACTCTGTTTATAAAACATTACTAGCTGTTTTGGTTCATTAGAAAGAAGAAAAATCAAAACACAAACAGAATAGCTACACCAGGACTAACCAAAAATTACAAAATATTGAGGACTATTTTGTTCACACTAAACAAAAATACCTAGCTAGTGCAGGTTACGATGTAATTCAAGAGGTGCAAAAACTAAAATTTCTGAATTTAAAATATAAACATTTCATGAGTCATAATAACATATGTATGTGATGAGATTCTGATATGTGTGTGGGAGGGATCCTCTGCTGCAAACATCTCATGCTCACTACCAGAAGTTTAACGTTATGTCACGGAAGCAATATGGAAAGCAAGATTTAGGAAGTCTGTGGGCTATTTGTTGTTATGTGCCTTCAAGTGTTCTCTGACTTTCTTGACAAGATTTATTTTGAGGCAATTTGCCATTGCCTTCCCATATGGAAATGGCAAGGTTTTCCTTGGCTCAGCTGGGATTCAAGCCCTGTTCCCTCCAAATCTTAGTCCAACACTCAAAGTGCTCCACTACACTGACTCCTTATATGGTTGTGGTGTTGTTGTGTGCTTTCAAGTTGTTTCTGACTTATGACAACCCTAAGGTGAATGTATTACAGGATTTTCTGGAGCTCAGAGTATGTGACGTGCCCAGGGTCACTCAGCGGGTTTCCATGGCCGAATGGAGAACTGAACCCTACTCTCCCGGATTGTAGTCCGATGCTCAAACCATGCTGGTTCTCTATGGGCCATACATGCATATAATAAGCTAGTCACAGGCTCCTAAATCTGTAGTGTTTGGATTAGGTACTGACCTTCAGCCTAGAAGAATTAATTGGCTTTTTACTGGTATATTGACATTTTACTCAAAATCTTGTAACTTCTTTATTTTAAAATGAAGTTAAATATTCAACATGTAAGTAGTATTTTTGTATTCCAGATCTGATTTATAATATGGTAGTCTGGAAAAGAGGTCCTTAAAGTCTCTTCCAGGTCCAGAGGAGGTACAGATATAGGAAGTATTCGGAAAGTGCGGTGATCCCTATGCTGTCAGTGGCATCTTCACATTTCACTGTAACTGGCAGTCCTGCTAAAACCTAGTAGAAGGGTTGCCAAACCTCATGGTGTGGCCCTGAGTCTCCAGTTTTCATGAGTCACCTCCAAGGTAATGGTGACAGTGCAGATTCTCCAGTTTTGATTAGTTGATCTCTGGGTAAGAGGAACAGGGCTGCGTGTAAATTTCCAGCTCAACTAGCAAAGCACCAGCTTGCTACGTTTAATGAGGCTTAACTGATTTGTTGTTGATGACAGGGTGCCTTGGAGGTTTCTCATATGTAGGGTCACCATATGTTGAATCTGACTGAATTGGAATTAACAAAAACAAAACGTATTTATTCCTACAGCTTGCAAAAGACTTTCTGGGCACCTATGTATTTATTTAAGTTCCTCTTTCCCTCCTAGTCATTTTGGTGGCAGGACCCACCCTTCTCTGCATTCACCTGCTGGCTAGAAGCAAGCTGGCTAGGTTACATGTCTCTTCTTGTTATTGCTGTGTGCCTTCAAGTCATTTCTGACTTATAGAGACCCTACTGTGAACCTATCACAGGGTTTTCTGGACTGAGAGAGTGTGATTTGCCCAAGGTCATCTAGTGGGTTTCCATGGCCGAATGGGGAATTGAATCCTGGTCTCCAGCGTTGTAGTCCAGCACTCAAACCATTGCAGCATGCTGGCTCTTAATGTTCCTTACCCCATCTTATTCCTTTCATTTCACTTTGATCTTGGGATAGCCCCTTGTGTCTTGATTTCCATATGTCCTCTTTGCAAGGGTGTAGGTATGGGTGTGAATGACAAGCTGTGAGCAAGTGTGGCTGGTACTTAATGTGTAACATTTAATGACATCACCGGGGCCATCCTGAAAACTCAAGTTTTAGCCTAGAAACCTGAGGGCCTGGAACAGTTCTGAATGGGGCAATCCTGCCTAGCAGGCAAAGAAGACTCAAAGCAGTCAACAAACGAGATGTCTGGAAGAATAATCCAGTCTTCTCAAATTGTTTCTGAACTAGAACCAACAAGCCACCCTCTTGGGCCAGCCACTGTTGGGGACTTGTTAAGACGTACATACCAGAAGGATGCCCACTGTTAGTCCCAGAGCTCCTTGGGTTTGCTCCTCTTCTCTCTTCTTTCTGTTTCTGTTACAGTCACATGTGCAAACAAGAGAAAAGAGGAGGCCAAAGGATCTTCTGCTCTCCTTGTTTCCTTCCTTTTGGCCAGTGAAGCAGTCAGATTATAACTAAAGAAAGAGGAGAAACTAATGGGCAAGTACTAACAGTGCCCAGAACAGGAGTTGTGCCAATTCAGCTAAGAAGCCCCACTGAAGACATCTAGTCTGTCAGTCCTTCATAATCTGGAAACAAAACTGTTTCGCTCCTCCTTAAGGAAGATTCTCTTCCCTGTTCACTTTTCATGTTTTAAGTCCACTCACAGAAAAATCTGAAGTCATGATGGGTCTGTTACATTGAATGTGAATGCGTGACACTCATGTGATATCTTTCTCCAGGCAGTGTGGGGGATGGGCTGATTATGAAGGCAGGCAATTGCTTTCGTGGATGGAGTTTGGATTTTTTTCTTTCTTTTCAAGTTCATCACATTATGTGCCTGGACTGCTTTGCACCACCCCATTGCACTGATGAACGCATGTTGCCTTGGTAACTATCCAAAGCTAATAATGCCAGGCAGTTAGGCATTAGGAAAAAAGAAGGAACAGGTTGGTCCACATCTCTTTGGCTGTGGGCAAAACTGCCAGAGCATCAGGACCTTAAAAAATCTGGCTGGGTATAGCTAATGGAGAAGGGATGGGCTGGGTTTCAATAAAGGCCATCAATATAAAGGCATAGCTCAGTTAACAAAACTCTAACAAAAATTTTTTTTACAGAATCTTTTTATATCCCTAGCCACAATTTTCTGCTTTGACCTCTGTCTAGCTGGAGGTTTTTGGCAGCATTGGAAGGAAAGTAAAGGAGGGCTAGAGAAACACAGACTTCTAGTGATGTGTTGTAGCAGCATGTCTGCAGTAAGCAACGTAATAAAACTTGTGCAGGGAAAGAACTGAATTCTACTGCAGTCAATCCTTCAGTTCACTGTATGTGCCTGCATACAGCAGGCAAGGTAAACAGCAGCTGTCTCCAGAATGCCTTATTGAGCATACGAGAACAACAAAACAGAGAGAAAAGGGGAAAGTTGATAACCTTGTCTCACCAGCTACTGCCAGTATGTTAAAAGAAAGCATAGACTTAAACATTTGGCCAACAAAATGGAAATCATGAGAAAGCTGGAGGCTACTGAAAGAAAAAAAATGTGTGGATGCATTTTGGAAGATGTTTTCAAGTGGTCTCTAAAAGTTTCAAAAAGTATTTGTTTACTTATGCAAAGCTGACCTGATCTAGTTGTTTCATTTCACATGTGCATATTGTTAGTTTTGGATTCAGTGTTTGTTGAAATACACTGTACGTATTTATATGCATGTATATTTATGTATTTATTTCTATATGGTGCAGGAAACTTTCCCTATTCTTTCCATGTACTTTATGACTCTGATACCAAATTTTCTATAAAAGATGTAATGCTCAGAAACTCATCTACTTTGTTAACTAAGGTAACCTGTAATTTCATGAGATCCCAGATCTGGCTACAGTGATACAAAATTTAATAGTATCCTGTTTGGATTACTGTAATGTACAGCAATTGGGGCTGCCTTTGAACAATGGCCGTTTCTGCACGGGGTGAGGGAATCGCCCTGTGCCAGTATTTACCAGACCTTTGGGCTTGACGCTTGGGTCCAGGCTGGTCTGGAGCAGTGTGTGGCTGCCACTCCGCACTGCTCTGGGGACGAAAATGGCAGCTTCTAGTTGGTGGAGGCTCTCCACCAACCGCTGAAGCTTGCCAGCCTAAAGCCCGCCCCCGGCAGATTGCAGGCTCGCACTGGTGTGAGACTGCAAATCTGCACCGGAGCGTGGGAACGGAGTGGCGCGCTCCGTGCTTTTGAAAGACCTCTTTCAAGCGGTCTTTCAAAAGCACGCTGGACGACCACTTCGGGTCATTCGGGAGCGGGCTAAGGTGCAGATCTATAGTAAGTAGGTCCAACCCAGTCCACTCCCAGGTGCAGATGTCCTCTCTGGAGGACGCTCTCACCATTTCCTTAAGCCCGTGCGGAAATGGCCAATGTTAGGAAGTTTCAGCTAGTACAAAGAACTGCAGCCAGAATGTTAACTGGGGTAGGTTACAGGGAACATGCTACTTCCCTCTTGCAACAGCTCCCCTGGCTGCCAGTTTGTTTCTGGGCATAACTGAAAGTGCTGGTTGTTACCTATAAAGCCCCATATTGTAGTAGCAAACTCAGGTAAAGGCTATCTTGGAGACAGCATCTTCCTGAGCAAGCTTCCCAGGTCCTGAGGTCATCAGGAGAGGTCCTCTCTCAGTCCTACCATGGTCACAAGCATAGTTGGTAGGGATGTGAGAAAGGGCCTTCTTATCTTTTTAAGTGCACTTTATCTTTTTCAATGTAGGTTTAAATCATGTTAATATTGCAAATAGTTTAATTCCATTTTAATGTTCCCTTTTTGTATGTTTTTGGCTGTATTGTTCTTTTTTAAATTGTAAGCTATCTTGAGTCCCAATCTGGGGGGAAGGAAGTGGTGATGATGATGACAATGACGATGACAATGATGATGATTTCAAAGTATCAGTTTGGGCTAGAATCACCCCCCTTTTTTTCTTGCTTGTTTTTTTGTTTTGTTTTTTTGCCACACTGGTATCATACCTTGTTACATGTCAGGGGAGTGTTACCCTGTGAATTGGGGGTCCCGGGAGGGGCGCCCAAATAACCAAACAAACCTGGCAAGATGGGGAAAATTAGCTGGAGCACTCTCTTGGCTAACGAGAGGCAGGGTAATGCAGCAGGATCTTTTACCCTATGTCTACAGTGTCAGGTCAGTGAGGAGGCAAATGGTTCAAACAACAATTAAGATTTATTAAACAGTTATTAAAGAAAAGCACAAACACACTCCTAACTAGAAAAGGAAAAGAGAGTTTCAAGGGGAATGAGTGATACGCCACCTGTCCTGCAGTCCTGGGGAAGCCAACTGTAGAAGAGGAAACCCGGCGTGGCGGCCGAGGGTAATCTGCTGAACTGAGCGGCAGCAAGGCAGAATGAAGTCCAAGCGATCCAGTGAGAGTGCCAAAGAGCTCTCAGAGCGGGGGATTTTTATAGGGGAAAGAACAACCGCAGGCTTGTCTGGTCTCAGGTGAAAACAATAAGTTTTGGGTTGGAGACAAAGCCTCCGAAAGGTCAGAATTTGCATGATTGAGTTAGGGTCTGAATTGACAATAGTATAGCCGATATGTAGATGCAGCTAGCTTGGCAGTTAAGTACCTAGCTCACCAGGGTGTCCTCTCAGGGCAGAGGATCCCTTTGTGGTAGCGTGCATTTGTAATGAAGGTGTTTGTTTCGGGAGGTCCCCTAAAGCAGATCTGGCAATCTCTGGCTTGGTTTGGTGTGAGCAGCAAGTAGTAGCCATGCCTAGCTTCGCGCTCGTTCGGCAGGCCTCACAAACACTTGGCTGGTGGCAGAGTAGGGCCGAATTGCGATATCAAAATGATATCTTTGGTTTACCAAAGGCCAGGCCAGTACACGGTGGTAACAGGAGCATGGGGCAACACCAATATTTTCCATTATATCTTGCACAAATGCTGAAAGTGGTAGATCAGCAATGAAGACAGTGATTTGCCCAAAGCTATCTCTGAACCCAAGGTGAATGCTTTCAGATTAAGGCCATAATCATACAACCCCTTGGTTGCAACATTTTCACAATCTACTGCTTTGTTTTCAAGCACAATTCAAAATGCTGATTATCACCAATAAAGCCCATATGCCTTAGGTCCAAACTATCTGAAAAGACTATCTCCCTATATGAGCCTGCCTGAGATTTAAGGGGACAGGCTATATTGGGGGAGGTATTACCATACCCTACACCCCCTGCATCCTGTAGGATGTGCTATTTTCATTAGCTGGACATATTTATGGCTGAAAAACATGATTGCAGACACACTGACTAGAAAGAATGCTGCCAGGTCAAGCTCACCAAAGACATGGTCAGGTCATAAATCTAGGAAGGATTAGGCAGGAAAACTCAATGCTAATGGGTTTATTCTAATCTGTTCAACACTTCAGACTCTGTGCACACCCAAAAACAATGGAAGGTGAAACTGCACAGATGAAGCAATCAGGGAACCATCCCTTGATCTCACCCTACAGAAATCTTCCCTATACCCCCTGCCTGACCAGACATTAAGAGACTGTCATGACTCCCACCAATATTTTGTCATCTAGAGTTAAGACAATCAACTCCTTTGTCAATCCTGTGAGAAAGCTATTACAGCTCTGACTATGCACCCCCTTCAGGGTAGGAAATAAACCCAAGCTTCAGCCCCAGCAAACTGTAGTACTTGGAAATAATACGTGGCACCCAGACTGCTGTTCATCCTTGCTATCCTCAAGACATCTGAGCCCCTGTGCTTTCATCTTCTGTTTCAGGACTGGTAACTATCACCCTCTTCACCCTTAATCTCTCTCTAGCCAACATTTCTTGCCTAACTTTCTGATAACCTTGTATGGTTCTGCAAAGTGTCTGATTTCTAGTGTTTTGTCAATCAAAATAAAATACTTTGTTTAACTTTTAATTGGAATCGACTCTACAGTTAATACTGGTATGCACAAGTGAAAAGATCCTGCCGTTACCCTTCTCTCACAGGCCTCCTTTGAGATACAATTCTCACAAATTCTAAGGAGACACTGGCACTGTGGATGGTCCCAATGTCCCCCACTTCTTAGGGTAACAGAGGGCTTCCTCATAGTTCCACCACCACGACAGCCACATCTGATGAGATCATGCAACAGGTCCTTCTTGATGATTGCTCCAAGATTGTGGAACTCTCTCCCATGGGAAATTAGGTTGGCCCCCTTTCTGCTCTAGTTCTACTGGCAGCTGAAGACCTTTATATCTAACTAAGGCTTTTGGCTATTAACTGGTTGCTGTAGAATGGTATATCAGTGGGGATGCTATACTTTTATTCTCATTGTTCTAAAGATTTTTAAAATGCTTTAAATTTGTGATCTTTTTTTAATGATAAATTTGTTTTAAAGTTTTTTTATTATAGCTATTGTTTCTTAAACTAGGCATTTTGGTTTAATCTCTGTTGTGAGCCACTTTGAGAAGAAGTGGGAAAATTGAAGGGAGAAAGTCAGGACACAAAGATAAATAAATAATCCACAAGAACAGTACAACCACTATCTTGACAAACATTTCTGAAACCTGGGGTAGTTTCACCAATTTCCCAAAAAGCATTAAGAAGAATGGAAACCAAAAAATTTAATTGAGCAGGTGCAAGCTTTCAGATAACAACACAGAGTTTACATTGTGTCTGAAGTTGTTTTGAAATTATTGTAACTGTAGGATGTATAAAGTGCCATCATACAAATGTTAGCACAACCTAACAGGGAAAAAAATCCCTCTGAGTCCAAGTAAAATTAGAATCTTAGTGCCACAGAACACAGACAAGCAGAAGGCAGATTAGTAGAGCTCAAGATGGGCTGCATTGATTCTGGGCTGAAGTGTTGCTGCAGGGACACCGGTTAATGGGAATGCTGTGCAGTACCTTTGTTCTCCTTTTTGTGTTTTAAATGCATTTAAATTGTTTTAAATTAGTGCTGCTTTTAATAGAATAGAATCATAGAATCATAGAGTTGGAAAAGACCACAGGGGCCATCCAGTCCAACCCCTTGCCATGCAGGCACACACATCAAAGCATTCCCAACAGATGGCCATCCAACCTCTGCTTAAAAACCTCCAAAGGAGACTCTACCACACTCTGACAGCTCCACTGTCGGACAGCTCTGACCATCAGGAAGTTCTTCCTGAGGTTTAGGTGGAATCGTTTAATTGTTTTAAATGTTTTTGTTATGATTAGTTTTATTGGGGGTTTTTTAAACAAAAATTCTATGTTGTGAGTTACTTTGAGTCACCTATGATGAAGAGAAAGGCAGGTTTCCAAGTCCTAATCAATCACTTATCACTAGCAACAAGCAAAAACTAGCAGTCCTTGGTACACTTACTTGCCTGAATGATGGACAGCTCTACAAGCCTTGCTGTTTCCTAATGGTGAAAATATAACTGTGGCTTAAATTCAATGGCTACTACCCACTTCAGTAGACCTACTGAATCAATTGCTGAATAATGTCAATACTTATACAAATTCCACTGATTTTCTCTAGTTTACTTGAATTGGGTTTAGCAATCGGATTTAAGTCTTATGTTTCCAAATGAATACTCAATACAACCTGCTACTCCTTAAAACTGCAAATACAAAACCCTCACAAGAACAACGCCATAGCTGTTATTGTGGTTACTGCTTATCTCTTAGCCTCAGTGCTCCTTACCTTGCAACATAAGAATAGTAATTGCTTTCCTTTGACTATTTCTGCTAGATGATGTTAAGAGTTTTGCATTACAAGCTCTGTTCTGTAAGAACTCAGATTGATATCTGTACATTCACATTCTGTCTGTCTAAATACCCTAAATGCACAGATCCTATCTGATCTTGGAAGCTAAACAGGGTCACTCTGGTTGAAACTTGGATTGGAGACTGCCAACAAATACCAGGTACTGTAGGATATATTTCAGAGGATGGAACTGGAAAACCATGTCAGAGTATTCCCTGCATAAGAAAATCCTATGAAATTTTTAGGATAACCATAAGTCAACAGGTGCGTTTAAGGCATATACACATATGCACATTCTCCCAGCGTACATGCTGCATGGAACTCAGCAGCTAATTATCTGTGCCCCCTGAGTCTCTATTTTTCATTTGGCTCTGCTTCCAGCCACCATTTTGGATCTATCTCCAGTAGGTGGACCTTGGTGTTCTTTTAGAAAATAAACATGATCCTACAGGCCTAAGGTTTGCCCATTCCTGCTGTAGAAGCACAGACTAGCTGCTGAGATGATGAGAGAATGCGAGATAATTTTTGGAAGCCTCAGACTCATTTATAACCATACTCAGAGACCAATTAATTGTTTCGCTGTTGCTTGAAGAATGAGGATTGTGCATAAAGAGTCTGAATAACTGTAGTGATCTACAGGAAGGGATGTTTTGAGGACTCATCCCTGCAAATTAGCAAAAACTGTCTGAGGTTTTATTATTCCAAAATGACAAAGATTACTCACAAGTCTTCATGTCCCAACTATACCTACCTAAATCTCCATCCATTGTAGCAAACATCCAGGATGTTTAAGAAAGAACCATACCATATTGAGACAGTCTTTATCATGAAGCAAAGAGAAGCCTTTGAGTGGGAGAAAGTAAAGTGCGTACCATTTTTAAAAATCCAGTTTCTGCTTTAGACTAGCTGCATGATCAATAGAAATGTACTTCTGCACCTTTTATTGTTGTGACAAAAACAGAATTTTTATAGGTTAACCCTTGCCTAATAAAGGTAAAGCCCTCTTTTCCTCTGTTTCATGTGGTACTTGCCATCTCATTCTATTTCTGATTTCACGGATTTGTGTATCTGTTACTTTTTCCCTCTTAAGCTGGCATGCGGCACGTTTGTACATGCATGCTTCTGTCTGTGGCAGCCAATTCACATCTCTGCCAGCCCTGTTCCCTGCCAGCTGCTGGAGCTCGAATTCTGTTGAAAGCATGTAGCAGGTCAAGGACTTTCAGTTTACTGACGTCAGCCAGGGCAATACCTCCCTTTCTGCAAACATTGTGGCTTCCCCAGAGAGTCAGATGGGACACAGAGGCCAGTCTGTACTGTTTAACAACCAATGCTATTAAACAGTAGGGAAATTGCTATTTTACTTTGTGAGATACAAGAATTAAGAATAACTACTCTTTGGGCTCCTGTTAAAACAAGTCCAAATTTTCAACACAACTGGGAAATGTATATTCCCATATAGGCATATCTCAGTTAACAAAGCCTCTGACAAAGAAGCTCCTGTTTTAAGGTTTTTAAGCAACATCAGCATTAGAAAAATGGTGAAGGAAGGCTGGAGAAACAGAGATTTTGATGTCAGGCCGTCTGAAGTAAACAATCCAATAAAGCTTGAGTTGGGAAAAAATGGGATTCTACTCTTACTGATGGTATATGCCTGGCTATAACAAGCAAGGTAAATAGCAGCTGCCATCAAAATCCCTTACCGAGCATGTGAGAACTGCAGAACAGAGAAAGGAGGAGAGCAGATAAGCCTGGATAGATCTATAAGTTTGGCCACCAAAATGGAAGCCATAAGGAAGGCCAGCAGGCAGGCAGGCTAGCCCTAAGTGCATGCTGGAAGATGCTTTCAAGTGGTCTCTAGACGGTTCAAAAAGTGTTTGTTTACTTATGCAAAGCTTAGCTGATCTAGTTGTTTCAGTTCACATGTGCATATTGTTCATTTTGGATTACGTTGAAATATGTTGAACTGCTCTTCTATTTTTGGTAAAAGAACCTATCCTTGTTCTTTCCATGTTATTTCTGCCTCTACCGAATTTTCTGTTTGAGAAGTAATCCTCATTATTATGCCAATTGTAACTGGCTCTTAGTAGAACAATAGCCCAGTGTAGATTTGTAAAATTTCCAAACATTTTGAAACCCTGGGAAGAAACTGGAAAAAAAATCAGGAAAATGCACTATTGGCATTTAGAGACTGAAAGGCACCTTGTTACTTCAGTAACATAAAGTGTGTTATGTATGAATTGGTCTGGCATAAAAATATCATGTTCATTATTATTAGAGTCCAGTTTATTCAGAAAGTAATTACAAGTTGAGTTTACTTGCTACATTTCTAAATTTTGTTCTTTCCTAGAAAAAACAAACTGAAAGAAACACCTGAATTCTAAGGAACCGTTTAGATCTTGCCAGTTTATAAGAATTAAAAGAGAAAAAAAGCAAGATCAGAAGACAGCATAAATCTTAGTAAAACAAACAAATCACAACTGTGGATCACCACTTTCAGTAAGAGCACTTCTGTATATAGTCTTACATACATATCTAATCACTATCTAGTTTTTAGTAATAATTTGTGCATGGAGGATAAATATAGGAACACCTTGGCCAAGCTCTGGCATTGGAGAATGTACTATGGAGACATCGCTGTGTTTTGGAGGTATATCTCCTGATGCTAACTCCCCAAACCTGCCTTTTAACCTGTGCACCCCTCCCAACCCTTTTTCTGAGTTGCTGGAGAGTGGAGAGGGGAATCATGACACATCTAGTCTTCTTTCTGCAACTAGGCAAGATGCAAGAAGGAGGTCTCTGCAGTTGCCTGTCACAAAGTTTCTGAGTTTCTTGGGAACAGCAAGTGGGAGTGATGCTATCATCACTCCCACTTGCTGTTCTCAGAAAACTGAGAAATGACCATGTTGGGAAGGAGGGGCTGTGTAGCTTAAAATGCAAGTGTGACTTTCGGTCATCACAATGAGCATAAAAGTGAATGTGATGTTGTAAGTTGGACTTACAACATTGTAATTGCTGAACAGGATGTTAGTTCTTGTCTTAAATATATTTATCATTCTAGAAGAAAATGTTGTATAATCCATGGTATCAATTTTTCTAGAAAAATAAAGCTTCAGGGGAAAAAAATCAGGAAAAATATCTGTTTTTTTTCCCCAAAAATATTCTGAGTTTTTTTTCCAGGCCTTCACATCTCTATTCCACTGGCAGATACAGAAGTAAGCAGCAAAGGAAAATTTTATGCCCCAGGGAACTGTTAGTTGTATTCCAAAATCAGATATTAAGAAGCGTAGAAATCCATTGCAAGAACAATAGAAACTAAGAAATGGTTGCAACAGACTAAACCAATAGATTGCATCATTGATCATTGGCCTTTATAATAAACTGTTGACTGCCTAACAAGACATATCTGAAGAGGGGAAAAGGTATCTATAAATGTAATCTTAAACATACACATACTCAGGGTGAGGAGTAATGATGCCTGAGGAGAGTCAGGACTTCATTAATCATTATGCAAAATATGTTACAGAGTCCATGGACAGCCAGACTGAAGTTCCTTCCTCAGGGATCCTGAAGGTTCTGATGCAATGGCTAGAAAGAACATGCCTAGGAGGTGGAGTGGGTGACAACAGGGAAAATAGCCCTGAGGGTCAAATAAGGAGCAAGCCACATCAATATTACAAACAGTACACTCTGAGGGGAAAAGGGGGGGGGTCAATCAAATATTTTGCTTATAGACCCCTCTGAATCATAAAACCATAAAACAGTTCTGAGAAGCAGCTAAAACATGGGTGGGCAAAGTGCAACCTTGATTTTGAGGGATTCTAGCAGGTTTTATTGTATTGGAGGGCTTGGGGAAGCAAAACTGCTCTGTTTTGCAGCAATTTTCACCTGTTATGGAGAAAGACAAAAAAATTACTTGGATTTTTTTTTTCCAGGAAAAAAAGGGCAGTTTAGGGGCTTTGTCACATTGCTACAGCCCAGCTGAGGTTCAGGGGATACATTCTGGGTCCGTTCTTCTCCACACCTGGCACCCCGATTGTGGAATGCCCTCCCCTTGACTGGTGCCAATTTTTATTTCTTTCTGGCACCAAGCCAAAACATGGCTTTTTATTAAAGTCTTCAGGGACGAATTGTATTTCAAGCTTACTTGTTTTAAATTCTTGTCGTTTTTAAAGTGGTTTTAACTGTTACTATGTTTACTATGTCCTTACCTTGTTCAAATTATATATGTTTTTAATCTGGAAGTGTTTTAATTTATATTGTACACTGCCTTGAGATCCTGTGACAAAGGGCAGGATAGAAGCATTTTAATAAATAAAAATGAATAAATAAGAATACAAAGTGCTGTCCCATCACTAAAGCAGCACTGACTGACTGAAGTTCCAGGGAATTCAGGACACAGTTCAAGACAAGTAGCACTAGAAGAGGATGTTAGAGCCTGAGCAGACATGCCCACTTCTTTGCAGCAGGTGCCAAGATTTATCATATTAGCACAATAGTGTTTGTATATACGTTGGGGTATTACCGTGTTAGTACACCAAAAAGCCAACAGTGAGGGGAGTGGACTAGGAAGGGAACTAGTGATCGCATGCACTTTAGCTCATCATGCCATTTTGAGCAAGACTGGAAGTTGAACTTCAGTGTCACAACTGGTGAGCCTTCTGGTTTTACAAGTCGTGGGAGCAGCAGTGCAAGCCTTAGGGGAATAGCATCAACCACAAAATCTCCCTGAGGTCTGGCAGTGAGCCTTCCACAAGCCCTAATAGCAGTGTCAGGCCTGCAGACACTCTTCATGTCATACCAAAGCACCTGCTGCAACTACTGAGTCCATTTTATTATCATCATCATTTATAAAGAGTTTTTTCTGCAAAATTGGGCCATTTAAAAAATCAACATCTATCTGCTTAGCTCCCTGCACTGCTTGGGGTTGCTATATTACTGGTTAATTGAGGCTTTATATCCAAATTCTGGGCACATTTATCCAGACTGTTTTCATGCCTGTTCCACAATCCTTTCCAGTCCTTGGTTGCACTGCCTATATGACATCACAAGGAACCCAGTCTATGGTCTAAGGTGTTAGCCATGACATCTTAAGGTGTTGCAGAAAATAGAGATCGAGACCCAGGGAGTGGAAATTCAAAGTTTATTGAGCTGGCTGAACCTTGGTGGAATCGCTTCTAAAGACCGAGAGTCCCCTTCATCAGTTCACAACGCTTTATACATTTTTTGCACAGTGTTATCTTTACATGTTTGTACATGGCACCAGTTCAAGTTACATACTACAATAGACTATTCTGTGGCTGTGAATTCTTTAATGTTGCAAGTAGAACTTCTACTCTATTTTGTTTCTTTTTCCCTATTCCTCCTCAAAGGAACAGAGAACTTCTATTAACAACCATACCCAGGAAACACCTGGGGCACAGGAGTTAAAATGGCATCAAAAACATAGTATACACACTGGCTTTCTAGCCAGATGCTGCTCATTATATGATTTTATCCCTTTTTCTATCTCTCTATGGCAGTCTATGATTCACTGTCATTGAATACCAAAGTCAATATTGTTCGTGCCAGTGTATTTTCATTTTATATGTATGGTTGTGAAAGCTGGATAGTGAAGAAAGCTGATAGGAAGAGAACCAAGTTATTTGAAATGTGTTGCTGGAGGAGAGTTCTGTGGATACCCTGGACTGCCAAGAAGACAAATTAATGGGTCAGATACAGCCCCCTACACACAGAGATTGATATGGTTTAATTGGCAAATATTATCTAATTGGCACTACATTTAATTGGCTTTGATATAAAATGGAACCTGAGGTGACTGGAAGGTCAAGCTGAACAGAGGAAAATTACTGACTGTAAACGTGAGACTGCAAGGCAGGTCAGCCCACACACCCCTGTAGGCCTAACAGAAGTCATTGTCAGGCAGATTATGAGGCAACTCTGGAGACAACAGATTTATGCTGAAGTTGGACATCTCTGTGCAGAAAAGGGAAGTTCCCACCCAACTGTGATTGTTTTAATCACAGTTTGATTGTTCCATCACACCTAGATGTTTCCCAGTTTTGTCTCCCCAACCTCTCCACAATACAGGGATATCATGACAGCCATTACTTCTTTGTCAGCTAAACACTAAGACTATTAACACCATCCAGACCTCATTGTTTGTGTGGGAACTCCCATTGTCCACTTAGCTGGGAGAGCAATTCACACCTGTACCTGCAGCGTAGTTTTTGGGTATAAAACCCTTAATTTCGAGCAATTCAGCACAGTCTCTCACTTTGCTGAATGCCACGCTGTGGTCTAGATTCCTGAAAGAGAACTATCCTTAGGTGCTTACCCAAGCTACATCACTGCCTTTCCTCGTTTCTCTCCAGACTGGTAATTATCCCCCGAACCCTAAAATTCCTCTAGCCAACTTCCCTTTCTTTATCCTACAGTTAGTCCTTGTGTGAGTGCATGAGTGCTTGGATCTTTTGCATCTATGTGAGAAACTTTCAATAAAACTCATTTTTATTTTACATTTTAGATTCTCTGGCTGGTTCTTTCCTGAAAGACCCTGTAAGGCAGTGGCTCTCAACCTGTGGGTCCCCAGATGTTCGTGGACTTCAGCTCCCAGAAGCCCCAGCCACTATGGTCAATGCTCAGGGCTTCTGGGAGCTGAACTCCACAAACATCTGGGGACCCACAGGTTGAGAACCACTGCTGTAAAGAATGGTGGAACGATCTCATTAAATTAACCCCCTCCCTCAGGCCTCCTAATTTTGAGCTAATTAATTCCCCATTGTCATCTGGAGGTACTGCATTCATGGGTGGACCCCTGAGTCACCCACGTTTTGGAGTAACAGATCCTAGAACTAAATCAAACCTGAACTCTCCCTAGAATCCAAGATGATTAAACATTGGGCATATCATGAGAAGACATGAGTCACTAGAAAAAACAATAATTCTTGGTAAGGTAGAAGGCAGTAAGAAAAGAGAAAGATTGCATTACAGATTGATGGACTTTATTCTGCCTTGGTTAGACCTCATCTAGGGTGCTGTGTCCAGTTCTGGGCACCTCATTTCAAGAAGGATATTGACAAGCTGGAGTGTGTCCAGAGGCAGACAACCAAAATGGTGAAGGGTCTGGAAGCCATGCCCTATGAGTAGTTGCTTAGGGAGCTGGATATGGTTAGGCTGCAGAAGAGAAGGCTTAGAGGGGACATGATAGCCATGTTTGAGTATTTGAAGGGATGTCATGTCAAGGAGGAAGCAGGCTTGTTTTCTGCTGCTCCAGAGACTAGGACAAGGAGCAATGGATTCAAACTATGGGAAAAGAGATTCCACTTAAACCTCAGGAGGAACTTTCTGATGGTCAGAGCTATCTGGCAGTGGAATATGCTGCCTCAGAGTGTGGTGGAGTCTCCTTCTTTGGAGGTTTTTAAGCAGAGGCTGGATGGCCATCTGTTGGGAGTGCTTTGATGTGTGTTCCTGCATGGCAGGGAGCTGGACTAGATGGCCAATGTGGTCTCTTCCAACTCTATGATTCTATGACTCAATCAAGGAAGCCATAGCCCTGAGTCTGCAAGACCTAATCAGCGCTGTTGATAACAGGGTGACTAGGAGGTCTATCTCTTTCATGGGGTCCCCATAGTTGAGATCAACTTGAGGGCAGTTAACCATAATGCTTTACTATAGTCATATAGTGGTTGTTTGCTCCTTAAAAGGGGTAGGTCATGTTGTTTTTCACTTACTGTGCCATGTGCCATGTGATGGAGCAGCATTAAGAGTATGTATAGGCCTAACAGTATGTATAGGCCTAACAGTTGAGTTCTAAAGAGTGCTCAGGCATGGTACTTGTCATAGCAGAATGCATCAAATCCAGGGCAAGGGACCACTGAAGCCAGTTTGGGGTCTTTATCACACGAGGCAGGTAAATCAGTGGGAGACTTTTGGAAAGCTGTTAATGACCTCCTTTGTAACAGAACATGAACCACTTCATGAGATACAAAGGCACTATTATCTTGCTGTAATTGTGATTTGAGAGCCAGTGCAGTGTAGTGGTTTGAGCATTAGACTACAAAGCTGGAGGTCAGGGTTTGATTCTCTAATTGCCCATGGAAACCCACTGGGTGACCTTAGATGTGTCACACACTATTAGCCCAAGAAAACTCTGTGATACGTTCACCCTAAGGTGGAAAACAACTTGAAGGCAACCAACAACAAGTCCTGGATCTGACAGGTGGGCACAGCTTAGATTGAAGACTGCCTGGAAGTTCTTCTTACACTGCTTCAAGGGGCTGTGATGTAGAAGGGAAGAAAAAGATATAAATATCATAATAAAGAAATAACATCTAATTACTGCTAGAAAAGGAGCATGCACAGGTGGCACCCATGCCTGTTTCAGTGACTGAATGGCTGTACCTCCACGGAGGAAAAGAATGGCTGGGAATGGAGAAAACACATAGAGCATGCTAACCACATGTAGTTGCAAGAGCTTACCACTTGACATATAGGATGGCAAATGGATGAAGAAAACAGTACCAGAGGAAATAAGCAGTGTCACTCACAACTGACTGAGAGTGACACAAAAGGTAGCATCAAATAATTTTTGGTGGGTAAGACTATGACTATGAATTATGATACAACTCCATCTTATCCCCTTTGTTTGTTAGCATAGCATCTCTCTCAGTGAAATAGCTTTTCTGGAACTCTAGGGAAAGGTATAATCAGTGTTCTGATGACATGTAGCTATTTTTACCCCCTTTTCCATAAAATACAAATGCATCCTTGAACAAAAAGATAGATTTAGTTAATCTAGTTTATCTATTATCTTGAAGTGCTAGTCATTACAATCTAAAGAGCATTGGTTGTAATGCTAATGGGTTATAACACTAGTAAGTTGCCAGTCAAAAATTACCTCTGGCAAAATTACTACTACCTAGACAAGAACTGGATGACCTTGGGCAAGGCACACTCTCTCAGCCTCAGAGGAAGGCAAAGGCAAATCTCCACTGAACATGTTGCCAAGAAAACCCTGTGACAGGTTGACCTTAAGGTCACTTAAATCAGAAATGACTGACTGAAGTTCCAGGGAATTCAGGACACAGTTCACAGTGCACAGTATGCACACACAGCCACAGATAAGAGCTAATCTGGGAAATCTAAGTGAATGACAAGTTTAGAGCTATGGAGATAATGGTCCCCTTGGCTGTTTTAGAAATATTTACAAAGGATTACACATATCTTTAAAGTGCAAATTTGCAACCTCAAGAGAACTCTGAACTTGATATTTGTATTTGTAATTTGTATTTGACAGTGAAGTAGCAGCTGCGTCAGCTTCACTTGGTAAGCTACCTAGTACTCTCTCTGAAAACGGAACTAGCCATTATCATCTTTGCAGTGGTGATCCTGTACATACAGCTAGCTTTGAAGACTAAATGGGAACTGCATTTAGTACAAAATTCTCTGCTGGGAGCAAATTGAAAGACTATGTTATCCAGATTTTGGTGGGCATCAGATTCTAAGCTAAGGAGGGCCAGCCCTTGTTAATAATTGGATGGGACACTACTAACAAGTACCGGTACTGTAGACTATATTGCACAGAAAGGAACCTGAAAAACCACCTCTGAGTACTTCTTGCCTAAGAAAATCATAAGAATTTAATGAGGTTGCTATAAATGGACAATCAACTTGAAGGCACATACACAGACACACCAGGGCTACTGAAAAGTCCAATCCTAATTCATATTTTTGGTGCATATCTGTAAGCCTTAAAGGGTTGCCCTTTCTAGTATCTGAGGAAGCAAATAGATTTACAGACTCTCCCCAATTTTTGCACTGTATTGGAGAGGCCCATTTTAAACGTTCCTGAGCACAAGAAGCAGAGCTTTCTCTATGATGGCACCAGCCTTATGGAATTTGCTCCAGACAGACCTGACTTTATATTACCAGTTTGCAGTTGTTTGCAGTTATATTACCAGTTTGCCGCGTGGCCCCTCCCAAAACTGCAAAGCCCGGGATTCCAGAGGATGTTGAAAGTGGAATCATTGTGCTATAACAGGCTAGTGCGGAAATGGCCATTGTTGCAGTCCCATCAATGACCCCTGACCATGTGACCATCTGCACTTACCTGCCCTGAAGCATGATGGAGGTGCTTCCTTCCCCAGCACAGCAAGGGAAAGTGCCCAGCTGCACTGCAGAAGGAAGAGGCATGTCCATTGCACTCCCTTCTACAGGGAGCCGGTCCAGTGCAGAGGGGAGCATTGCTGGCAGGGGCGCTGCTGGGATTGGACCAGACAACAACACAAGAAGGTAGGGTATGGAAAGGGCCTTAATGTAATGCAGACAGTGCTTCCATGTGGCATATGATGTGGATGTGTTCAGTGGTAACTCCTTCTCTGACTGAATGTGTTGCAATTTATTAATTTTGTTTGAGAAGAGTAGTTATCTTTTTACCTCTGTGACCTCTTTTATATCTACCCTCCATAGTCTTCCCTCCACATTTGCGGGTTTGACCTTTGCAAATTTGATTATTTGTGAGGTACATGTGTGCCTTCCTCTTCCCCTTCTTCTCCCATTCCCTTGTATTTTTCCAGGCACAAGGAAGGAAAGCCAGCACACTTGGGCAAAAGGTAAGGAAAAAGGGGGAGGAAGGCATGTATGTACCTTCCTTCTCCATGTGTGGTGCTCCCCACCCATTCCCTTGCCTTTTGTCCAGTCTGGAGAATACGCATTGAGACAAAAGGAAAGGGAATGAGGGGAAGGTACACCTGTGCCATCCTTCTCTGCTTCCAGTGCTCTCCCTTCCCATTCTCTTGCCTTTAGCCCCAGGGTGGAGAATGTGCACCCAGGCAAAAGGCAAGGGAATGGAGAGAGGAAGGCATGCATGTGCCTTCCTTCTTTGCCTCTGGTGCTCCCTCTCTCATTTCTTTGCCTGGTACGGAGAAGGAAGGCTTGCACACCAAGGCAAAAAGCAAGGGAATGGGAGGAGGGAGCCCTTAAAGGGAATGGGAGAAGGTGTGTGTGGGGATTATCCCCTACTCCCCATCACACACCCCATGTCCTATCCTACATCTCTCTCTTTCTCTCCCTCATGCCACACACACCCTCTGTCTTAACACTGAGTTCTCATGGTTGCCAAGGGGTATATACCTTCGGCACCAATGATGGACGAGCTGGAAATGCAGAG
Organism: Iguana delicatissima; assembly: GCA_948472985.1. Classification (NCBI taxonomy): domain Eukaryota; kingdom Metazoa; phylum Chordata; class Lepidosauria; order Squamata; family Iguanidae; genus Iguana; species Iguana delicatissima. Next base: position 12,188 of record CAOKZL010002230.1, on the reverse strand, counting down.
GGGAAAAGCATTAAAAAAAAGGGGGTAGCCAAGTTTTGCCACATCTGAGATTGGAGAAATGCATAACAGGGAAAGATGTTTCATGTCTCTCTCTTCTACAGACACCAGTCAAACCTCAATGTTGTGCACGCACACACACACATACACTCACACAGGCTTGCCTTTCTTTTTCACATTTTCTGTACTTGCAGGCTGACTTTTCTTGCACCCTCCCCCCCGAGCAGCTCTCGTGCCCTCCCTTAGAGTCCCACTCTACATTTTGAGAACTACTGTATTAGAAAGAAGAGAATAAGCAACCTCTTTTTTCTGCTTGTTAACAGAACATGTTTAGATAATGACTTAATAGAGTTTATGTTCTACCTGAGGCTATAAAATCCCCAACTTTAACAACAGTTTGCTTTCCTAAGCAGTGAATTGCAGGTATGCCTAGTTTAGATATTCAGAACCACATTCTGTTCATGGGTAAGAAGATGAAAACTCAACTATGCTAATTACCATGCATTATTATTATGTTAATTGTTGCTGCTGCTGCTATTACTGCCACTGAGAAAAATACTGTTCAGCACAGCTACCCTGTGCCAGACTCAATGCTGATCACTTTCCCAGCTCTCAGAGCTGCTTTAGAGGGGCCTCAGAGGCCTACATAAGGGAAATGATTATAGGGTGCTTTCTCTTATTAAAGGCTCCAGAAAAGCAGATTAGCAGGGAGCCCCTGATGGGGCTTTGATCTCGAGACCTTGAAACTCTATCACTCTGGTTACTGGTCCACATCCCTTCTCTAGTCCCTGGGATGACAATTTCCTGAGCTGAACAAGGGGTCTCTTTGTGGTTGCACTTATCCCAGCAACATATGTACCTGAAAGAGGCAGGCTTTGAGGGGATGCCCATCCAACTGAAAACAATGCCCTTCCTGTGAAGCATGAGACAGTCGCTGCCTGCATTCAGTTGGCAGGGTTAGGGCACAGGCAGAAAGCCCTGACAAATTCTATATGAGACAGACTCGGAGTTTTCATGGTTGGGGGAATGGGCATGAAAATGTAGTTGAATTACATAGAACTGGTGCACAAAACATCTACAGCACCAATGACAGTACATTTTGTTCATTGCCACAGGGAGTGGCACACATCACCTTCACTACTGGCACTGTCATACAGCGCAGGCAGCAAATACTAGAGGACTGACAGGCAAGGAACTTTAGGCTTGGGATTTGGGATGAGTATGGCTCCTGCTATAAGCTCTCTTCCTAACTGGAATTTTTTCTTTCATCTGGACCTGCTTGTTCTGGATGATTGCTCTTAAAGAGACAGTGTTACAGCATACTGAAAGTGCAGTTTCTATTCCTTTAAAAAAAATATTCCTCAGTTAAATATTTTTAGTACACAAATCTAAGAACAGCTTCACTGGCTACCAGTCTGTTTCCAGGCAGAATTCAAAGTGCCAGTTAATGAGCATTAAAGTCCTATACAGCTTCAGTCCAGACTATCTGAAAGACTGAAGCCATTTCCACACTAGACTGTTATAGCGCTATGATTCCACTTTCAACATCCTATGGAATCCTGGGGTTTGCAGTTTTGGGAGGGGCCAGCCATGTTACCACCATTTTCTGGCCTGGCCTTTGGTAAACCAAAGATATCATTTTGATATCATAATTCGGCCCTGCTCTGCCACCAGCCGAGTGTTTGTGAGGCCTGCCGAACAAGCGTGAAGCTAGGCATGGCTATTACTTGTTGCTCCCACCAAACCAAGCCAGATATTACCAGATCTGCTTTAGGGGACCTCCCGAAACAAACACCTTCATTACAAATGCACGCTACCACAAAGAGATCCTCTGCCCTGAGAGGATACCCTGGCGAGCTAGGTACTTAACTGCCGAGCTAGCCGCATCTACATACCGGCCATACCATTGTCAATTCGGACCCTAACTCAATCATGCAAATTCTGACCTTTCGGAGGCTTTGTCTCCAACCCAAAACTTTTTGTTTTTGCCCAAGACCAGACTAGCCTGCGGTTGTTCTTTCCCCTATAAAAATTCCCCACTCTGAGAGCTCTTCGGAACTCTCGCCGGATCGCTTGGATTTCATTCTGCCTTGCTGCCGCTTGGTTCAGCAGATTCCCCTCGGCCACCACGCCAGGTTTCCTTTTCTACAGTTGGCTTCCCCAGGACTGCAGGACAGGTGGCGTATCACCCATTCCCCTCTAAACTCTATTTCCTTTTCTAGTTAGGAGTGTGTTTGTGCTTTCTTTAATAACTGTTTAATAAATCTAATTGCTATTTGAACCATTTGCCTGCTCACTGACCTAACGCTGTAGACATAGGGTAAAAGATCCTGCTGCATTACCCTGCCTCTCGTTAGCCAAGAGAGTGATCCAGCTAATTTGCTTAGGTTTGGTTTGTTGTTTGGGCGCCCCTCCCGAGACCCCCAATTCACAGGGTAACAGCCAGACCCTCCTGAAACTGCAAACCTCTGGATTCCATAGGATGTTGAAAGTGGAATCATAGCGCTATAACAGTCTAGTGCGGAAATGACCTGAATGTTCCAATATGACCCTGACTGAGTTGTAAGATCTTTGGGGATGGCTTCCTTTTGGTCCCATCACTATCATAGGCATGTTTGCTAAGAATACAGGAGACAGCCTTCGTGGTAGCTGCCCCCAGGTTGTGGAATTCCTTCCCAAAAGAAGTTCAGTTGGCCCCCTCTCTACTCTTTTTCTGCTGGCAGGCAAAGCCCCTTTTGTTTAGATAGGTGCTTGGTTCTTAAGTGGTTGGCACAGAAGGAGCTTTTAATAGGGTGTGCTCTGCTTTTAACTTTTCAATCCTGCTTTAAATATATTTTAAAGTGTGTAACTTTGTGTTTTTAATAGCACTTTTTAATTTTCTAAAATCTTTGTACTAATAATTTTTAGCCATTGTTGTTGTTGTTGTATGCCTTCAAGTCACTTTTCTCCCATCAGAGGACCCAGTATGTCCCACAACAAATTAAAACCAAGTCACATTGTTGTTGTTGTTGCTGTTGTTGTTTGCTTTCAAGTTGTTTCTGACTTATGACAACCCTAAAGTGAACTTATCACAGGGTTTTCTAGGGCTGAGAGTGTGTGATGTGCCCAGGGTCAGGCAGTACGTTTCCCTGGCTTCGCAGGGAACTGAACCCTGGTATCCAACGTTGAAGTTCAACACTCAAACCACCACACCACATTGGCTTTAATTTGTTGTAAGCTATGTTGAGTCCTCTGATGGGAGAAAAGTGAGATATAAATGAGAGAGAGAGAGAGATCATCTATTACTGTATCACCTTCAGGCAAGATAATGCATGTCAAGGAAGCAATGGCAGTTTGTAACGCTTACGTTTATGGGACTAGACTTCAGTCTGAAAGGAGCTAGGTAAAGTGCTCAAACACATGCTCCAAACACTCAGGCAGTTTCCACACTAGATGCCATTAGCACGCTGTAGCATTACAATCCTGACATTGCCATTCATTTGATGCTGTTGGGTTAGGAACGCTCTTTTCTGCACCCTTCTGCCTGAAACAGATAAGTAGTGGTATTATCACTGCATTGCAGTGTCCTTGGCCACTCTGTTGCCCCACCTTCACCCTGCCCCACTGCTCCTGACTGAGTGGGATTTTTCTTTGTTTGTTTTATTTTTGGAAGCTGTACTAATGCAGCAATGTTGTAACAGCATGACATGCCAGTACACTATTGCACTTTTGCCCTATAATGCTTAAAAATATATTTTTTAAAAAATGAAAAGTTTTAACTCAAAGGAGAAATTTAAAATAAACACAGAGAGGTGATGGAAAGTTACCACACCATGGGAGTGGCTGAGGGAGGGACAAGTTGGGCATGCTCATAGCCCGCCCACGACTGGATCTGCCATAACAAGAAGTGTAATCCTTATAACACTACCACACTAAGAAGGCTGAAAGGGTTGAAGCACTTAAAAATCTTAACAGATTTTTTCAAGAAATAGAATATTGCGGTTTGGTGTTGCTTGAGAGCAGGATAACAGCTGGATAGCAACAACGTTGTATAGTAGCATGGCTCCTGGACCAGAAGCAACCTGCCACTATTGCGCTATAGTGACATTGTGCAGAAATGGCCTCAGATAGCCACATGAAAGTTCAGAGTGGCTCCATCACCCCCTGGCTTGGGAGCCATTGCCAGAAGAGAACAAACAAGATCAAAATGGTCCTTCCTCCTGCAGCAGTTCTGGGAAACTGCAGGGTTTTCCTCTCTAGCTGGCTAGCCTCTTTCCAGGCTTTGTGTGTGTGTGAATGGGGAGAGGGTATGCATGTGAAGGTTTGTTCAGGGGAAGCATGTCAATGTGTCTGCCTAGAGTCAATGCAGTGCTTGGCAAAAAGTGGTTTTGGCCCAAGGTCTAACCTCATTCTACAATCCTTCCCCCTATGCCTTTATTTTCCTCTTTGTATATCTCCTCATCTGTACTGCAGATATCTCCTGTTGTTTGAAGTAGGGCATGTGCAATCTTTACAAAAAGATTACACCTGCCACACAATATAGCTAGACAGGATATCCTGATACTCTGTTGTTGTTAAGTGTCTTCAAGTCAACTCTGACTTACGTCGACCCTATCACAAGGCTTTCTTGGCAAGATTTATTCAGAGAAAGTGTGTCATTGCCTTCAGAGTGTGTGACTTGCCTGAGGTAACCCAGTGAGTTTTGTAGCTGAGTGGGGATATCATCCTTTTTTATTTAATATTATCCTGGATCTCCCAGAGTCATAGTCCAGCACTCAAACCACCATATCATACTGGCTCTCTCTGGATACTAGTGCTAGAGAAAACATATGGAAGCAGCACAATAGCATGCTAAAGCAGAAAAAAAAAACTAGGTTTGTGGGGTTTGTTTTGTTTCCAGCTTCTGAAAACACCTGAAGGGATGACCAAAATAGGAACAATTTGTATCCATGTTTACCTCCTATTGTCAGATACGTTATGATTTATTACATATTTTATTTTGTCATAGGATTGAGTTTTAACATGGGAAGGAACCCTTTGCAAACCAAATAAGGTTGGGCTTAGCTGCCAGGTCACTATGAAGAAGAAAGCCTTCAGGCAAGAGAACAGCCCTTCCCTTGATTTGCCAGTAAAATTTCCCAGGAAGCAAGCTGAGCTGCAGCTTGGAGCTAGGTAACTTTAGACCCATGTCTTGAGCTGGTAGCTGATTTGGATGGAGAAACCCATAAAAAGTTTGGCACAGATATTTGACAGATTTTGTTTTAATGTAACATTTTATGCCTTGTGCCTCTCTCATCAAGCAGTTATTTGTGCTAGATGAGAGCAAGATGAGAGCCAGCATGGTAGAGTGGTTTGAGCATTGGATTATGATCCTGGATGTCAGGGTTCGATGCCGTGGTTGACTATGCAAAACTACTGGGTGACCTTAGGTGCATCACACACTCTCAGCCTCCAGAAAACCCTGTGAGAGGTTTTTCTTAGGGTTATCATAAATCAGAAATGACTTGAAGGCACACAGTAACAGCAGCAAGGGGTAAGAAACCTGGTATTCTCCAGATGTTTTTAACCACAGTTCCCTGTAATCACTGATCATTAGTCACAGTGGCTGGAGTGGAGCCATTTTTCAAGTTTGACTTGAGGGCCACAATATATTGTTTGTACAAGTTTTTTTAAAGATATAAATACACATAGTTTAGCTACACATAAAAATATTATTTAAAACTATGCATCATTATCATTTTCTATATTCATGTATAATATTGTTAAAGAAAACACAGGGGCATGTGTAGGAGTGGCTGTGGAACCAGTGACAGTGAGATGGAGCAAATGGAGGACACACCAGATGTCCATTAGATACTTTGGGGGAGAGAAAACAGCCAGAATGTATGCTTCTGCTGCACTTGAACATGTTAAACGAGGAGTGGGAAAAGTACAGTCCTCCAGATGTTGCTCAACTATAATTCCCCATCAAAATAAGTCAACATAAGCAACGATGAGGAATTTCAGGAGTTCCAGTCCCACAACATTTGGGGGCCACATGACTCCCATCTCTCTATTAAACAATCACAAGACCCAAGATCTGTGGTTTGGTTAACTGCTTCTGCAAAGTGATCAGCCAGTGTGCACCAGCACACAAAAGAATCCTGGGTTACTGAGATCTGTACTGGGATTACTGGGACTTCTAAAAGGCTTTCCACAAAGCCTTTCACCCAACACTCCTGTGAAATTGCATAAACAGAGATAATTTGATAACAGGAGATAATGGGATAAGAGAATTCTTTGTATGGACTGAAGACAGGTTAAAGAATAGAAAACACAAAACAGGAATAAATGGTCAGTTCTTGCAACAGATGGAGGCAAATGGTGAGGTTTCCCAGGGATCTGTATTGGGATCGATGATTTTTTATTTTTATTCTTTTCAAAGATGATCAAGTTGGAATGTGAGAGAGGTACCTAAATATGCTGACAATCCTAGTTTAGGGTAATGGGGGTTGCAAAGATCTCTAAAAAGATATCCCCAAACTGAGAAAATAGGCATTAGTACTGCAAATTCAAGTCAGCATAAATTGATACACACAAGGGGAGCAGACCCAAATTCATAGATGTGCTGATGGGATCTGAGATCAGGCTGACTGAGTGCAAAAAAGGTTCTGTCTGATAAGCTGCTTGATTAAAAAAAATTAACTCAGTGTGCAGCTGCTATATATATATATATATATATATATATATATAAAAAATAAAAGACAATGTAGGGCAAAATCAAAAAACTAAATAAAAATTAAAACTGTAATATCATACTGCCCTTATACAAATCTGTGGTGCAACCAGCAAGGAATACTTTCTCTTGTTTTGGTTACTACACCTAAAAAAGGATATTCACTGGATAAAGTGCAGAAAGATGACAAAATTATCAAGAATTGTAGTTGCTTGGGATATATGACAGCAGTATATAATAATATGTATAAGCTAAAAAAAAAAAAGAAATGAGGGGGAGACATTTTTCTCCTTTTCTCATTATTCTAGAACCTGGAGTCATCCACTGAAATGGAATGGTGGGAGATTAGGGTGGACAAAAAGAAGAACTTCTTAAAACAGTGCAGGGTTCAGCTGTGGAATCTGCTATCAAAACGCAGTGATGGATGCCAGATTGATTCATACAGGTAAAGTTACTAACTACTTCTGTTGCTGGCTATATATGATAGGAAGATTGCTGTTCTGCTCATGTCATGTTTGTGGCATTTCCATAGTTCCATCAGCAAGTAAACATGCCATGAAAGTGTACCACATGGGTTTTCTTATGTTCTCAAGTGCTTTGCTGTGTGCCTTCAAGTCATTTCTGAGCAGAGATAATACAGTACCGTAAATGTGACACTGTACTGCCTTAAATATGGACGTATAATTAAATGTAGGGGAAGCAAAATGAGGGCACTGCCCCTCCAAACGAGATTTCTGCCCCCTCCATGCAATTTTCCTTCAGTCCTCAAATTTCTAACATTCCAGAGAATGAAGGATTGAAAATGGTTCACACCTGGAACTCTTCTATTTGCTATATTTACATTCCCTTGGTAACCTTAATTGCTCCTTTTATTTGGATGTCTAAATTTGTACTTCTGAATGCTCAACTAAATTTAGAGTTAAAACAATGCTAAAAATGCCAGGAGTGATGGAAAATTTAATGGGAGGGAGAATTCATAGGGGGGCAATTCACTTATTTTGCCCTCTCCCTGTAGCAACAACCTGAATCAGTTTAGGACAACTTTATCCCCTGATAGTAGTACAGCAACCAATTCATAGAAAGGTATGGAAAACTGGAGAAGCTGATAGATTTCAGTGGCCATGATGCCTAGAGAACTTCTGGAGTTGCAGTTTACTTTTTAAAACTCTTCCATAAGATATGTTGCAGGGTGAAATTTTTAAATGAACAACACAAAATGACAGTTACCACCACCACCAGCACCACACACACACACACACACACAATTTTCCATACCATTCCACAGATTGATTGTTGTGCTACTGTCAGATCATTTTTTTCCCTTTAGAACAGTCACTTGTTTTGCTTACAAGCAGATTATGCTTCCGGGAGCCTTCCAGGAGCAACTAATCCACTTGTAAACACAGTGCACTCCTTGTTTAGAGGAAAATATGACAGTTTTAAAGCAAAAACACTGGATGTTGATGCTGAGCTCAGTGGCAAAATTGAGGGTGGCGGCAGGGGACCTTCAGGAACTGTGGGCGATGGTGATGGTTTCAGAAACAAATGGGGCCTTGCATGTGATCCACAGATCATGTACTACCAACTCCTAATTTAAGGACCACTGATAAGAATAGAGCATGCCTGTCTTTTAGGACAGGCATAAAGGGATGATGGTAAAGGATGTCTTCTAAATACGGAGTCATGCAGGGCTTTCCATACCAAGAAGTTTGAGCTGCTATGGATACCTTTTTCACACTTCCCAATTGTCCTGATTTGGGAGGGTCAGTTGCAACTAATTGTCTGACTCCCCACTTTGTTTAGCTGCTCTTAAAATGTCCCACTTTCTCTCTCTTCCCAATTTCCCACCTTTGTCCAGGCTTATTTCATTGCTGCAGACTGAGTTCAAAGTTCAGAAGCAGTCTGCACCCAATTAGCTCAGCAGAGACAGAGGAGAAGAGGGGATAGAGTGTTTCCCTTCTCTGTAGGTTCAGGCAAAAACAGACTGCGGCTGTCTTTCCTAGCTTGTGTGTTCTTCCTCATTTAATAGCTTTTACCATCTTGACCACGCTCTGATGTTGCTTGGTCACATGTCTCCTGGTTTTTACTTTCTGGTGTATTGTACTCTCTGAACCACTTGTCATCATTTTTGAGAAACCTCAAAGAACAGATGAGGGGCCAGAGGACTGGAGAAGGGCAAACATTGGCCCTTTCCACACGGGGGACGGGGGAATGGGGCAGCGCACGCAGGGACGGATCTTACCTGAAAACGGATTGCTCCGTCCCTGCGGGGAGCGCGTGTTCGCCGCTCCACACGCTGGAGAGTTTTGGCGGCGTTCAGCGGCGCCCAAAATGGCGGCCGGCAACTTCTGGCGGCGCTCCGCCAATCAGGGCAGCGCGCCAGCCGGAAGCCCGCCCCCGGGCAGCTCTGCAGGGACGCGCTAGCGTGTCCCTGCAGTTTCACACGGGGCGCTGCAACGGGTTAGCGCGCTCGCGTTTCGTAAAAACCACATAAAATGTGGTTTTTAAAAACGCGCCGCGCCACCCCTTGCGGCCACGCTAGCGTGGTTTGAGGTGTGGAACCTCCACTATTCAAACCGCTCTAGCGCGCTCCACGGTGTGGACGACCTCCGGATGAGGTCGCCCTAAGCCGTTTTTTACCCCGTGTGGAAAGGGCCATTGTCCCTCTCTTTAAAAGAGGCAGGAAAAAAAATCCATAAGAAACAGACCAATTAGCCTGATTTTAATACCAGGAAAAATACTAGAACAGATTATACAGGAGCCTGTCTACAAACATCTTCCGGTGATCAAGTAACAGTCAGGATGGGCTTATCAAAAACAAATGCTATCAAACTAATCTTACATCTTTTTTCAATCAGGTCACTAATTTACTAGATAGTAGGAATGCTGGGGAAGTCATTTATCTGGATTTCAGCAAAGCATTTGATAAGGTGTGCCCATAACAACTGGATTAGAAAACTGATTAAATGTGGAAGAGATGGAAATACCATCAAGTGGATCCATATTTGCTTGAAAAACTGTGCTCAAAGATTCATCCTCAGTGGGTGTGCTTCAGACTGGAAAAAGGTTTAAAAAAAAATGCCTCAGGATTCTGTCCTAGGACTGTTACTGCTCAACATTTTTATCAATGATTTAGATGACAGGGTGGAAGGAATCCTTATGAAAATTGCAGATAATACAAAACTGAGTGAGGTGGCTAACCTATTAGAAAATAAGAATAGAATTCAAAAGGACGTGGATCAACTAGAAAATGAGGGAGAAATTAATAAAAATAAATTCAGTAGAGACAAATGCAAAATTCTACATTTAGGCCCAAAAACCAAATGCACAGGTATAGGAGGAGGAGGAATACATGGCTCAGGAGTACTACATGCAAAAAGGACGTTTATTGTTGATCATAAATTGATCAGCAGTGTGATACTGCAGCACAGAAGGCGGATGCTATTTTAGCTTGCATTAACAGGAGCATAGTTTCCAAGTTGAGGGAAGTAATAGTCCCACTATGTTCTACACTAGTCAGGCCTCATCTGGAGTACTGTGTTCAGTTCTGGGCACCTCACTTTAAGGATATAGACAAGTAGGAGCATGTCCAGAGAAGGGCAATGAGGACGATAAGAAGCATGGATAACAAAACATATGAGAAAGGTTGAAGGATCTGGGCACATCGAGTTTGATGAAGAGAAAACTGAGAGGTGATATGATTGCACACTTTAAACACCTCAAGGGCTGTCACAGAACAAAGGGGCAGGCCGTTTTCTGCTGCCTCAGAGGGTAGGACCAGGTCTAATAGTCTGAAGTTACAGGAGAGTAAATGTAAATTGAACATTAGCAGCAACGCATTGATAGTAAGAGTGGTTTGGGAGTGGAAGCAATTGCTTACTAGAAGTACCAACTGGTGGGGATGCTTTAGCTGGAAATCCTACAGTGAGTAGAAGGGTTGGACTCAATGGCCCATGACAGCCCTTCCAACTCTATGATTCTGTGATTCTAGGGTAAGCTTTTTCCTAAAAGAGGACAAAGATTTTTCCTTCTGAAACAAGGATATGTTTTGAAATATCTTTCTTTAGCAGCTGTATTTTCCCTAGAAATTATAGGAAATGTAAGAAAGCCTGAAAGTATTTTATTGTTAGGTTGATGAGTGCTACTGGACTACCCAGATTAGACTTGGAACATATCTGCATTGCAGTTGTAGTATGGATGTTATTGTGCCAATTTAGTTATAACGGCTTCACTCAAAGAATGTAGGGAACCATAGTTTAGTGAGGGTGGTGAGAATTCATAGTTTAAAATCCCTAGCTCCCACCTCCACCCCTTTTGTAGCACTTCACAAAATTCCCAGGAAAAATGAACTGTTATTTTAAATTAGCAGTTCAAATCTTTAGTAAAGTTATGCCTTTGACTACAGAGAAGGGCAGAGAAATGAGATTCACATGCCCAAAACAACAGACATTTTGTTCGGGCGGCTAAGGACAAAGGATCACATTTTTAAAAATAAGTTCAAACCAGGGACACTCCAGACAGTTACAAGTATTTGAGAAAACTGTGTGGGAGTGGAGAGGACAGGTACATCATGTATGTGAACAGCAAATGAGCAGCAGTGGTAGGCGTAGATGTGTAAACATAAGCAGTGCAGCATGTTTTGGGTGAGGACAAGAAAGGAAGCACCTTAGAAATAGCGCATAGCTATATTTTTACGATACAGTGTGTTTGCCAGTAACATTTGTCTACATGGATTGTATCCAAGTACTAATAGTATGGGTGTTTATCATCTACACAGTGCCTAGCTGAGTGCTAAAACCCATTTAAAGCTACCTATCATTCTATCTTAACAATTGTCCTGCTGTCTGAGGCTTGCCTATTTTACGTAAGATGATCTCATTGTTCCAGGGGAGCAACAATAACGGATTAGTTCAATTTCTCACCACCAGATACATATGACTGGTGACTCAGTAACTTAGGCACTGGAAGTTTCGTGACCTGCCTGAGGTCACGTAACAGAATCATTAGAACGCCACTACTAACCTTCCAAAACCACTGGGTGCTTTCCTGACACTCAGCATTCAGAAGCTGAGGAGGAAAAGACTTGCTTGGCAAGTGGGAAAGCAATATAGTCAAGTTAAAACTCAGGACTAAGGAACTCTGGGGACCAAAAGAGATGAGACACATAGGAAATCCATGACTGGATCACCTTACAGAAAAAGCATTTGGTCTGCAGAGCTGGCTCAGTGCTCTATCACACTACACTATTATAGCACTATTATTCTACTTTAACTGCCATGATAACAGGATGTGGAATCCTCGGATTTGCAGTTTAGGGAGGGAGGCCTAGAATTCTTGGCCAGAGAACTCTTAGGCCTCACTAAACTACAAACCCCAGAATTCCACAAGATGCTTCCACTGGAGTTATAATGGAACAATAGTGCTATAACAGTGTAGTGTGATAGGGACCTCTGTCACTGCTACCACCACTGCTGCCTGTGGTAGCACAGCTTTGTGA